>JAOXNO010000013.1:2543437-2571902 GCA_028565335.1 Limnodromus scolopaceus
TTGCCTGCGTTAAGTTGTTGAAGAACCTAAGACAGAATGATTTTCCGATTTCCACTGTCATAGGAGTTTTCTCATATTCTGTAAGATGGATTTGGGGGCCGTTTTATTGTTCAGGGTGAACAATGTATATTTTTAGATTTAACTCAGCTGACAACTGTATGCTGAAGATTATCTTGAGCTTTTTGGATAAAGTGAGACAAAACTTGTTAGCACTATGCTATCTCTTTTTTTTCTAGTCTCAAGCCTCTGTAATGATACTTGACTGATGATGGACTACACTTCCCAGCAACTGAACTCTAGTATATTATAGCTGAGTTTTATGTTGTTTTCTTAAAAAAAAAAAAAAAGATTAAAAAACCTCTGTTAGCCTTTTCCATTGTCTCTGGATTTCTTTATTTAAGTTATACCTCTTCATTCTTTTTGTAGCATTAAAAATATGGTGATTTGAGCAAAAGATCAGGGTTCGTCATGTTTCTGAGTTAAGGCAAAGGGTTGTGGGAAGATAATGACTTTATTAAGGAAGAACATGTAAAAAGTGATAAAATGTAACTCTCTACAAGATACTTGATTGAAGGTGGGGAGATGGTAAGTCAGGTACAGCACTTCAGCATGAAGGAAGGCCTTTAATTAAAATAACCTTTATTTTTAATTCTTTTTGCAGGAAGCACAGGGCTTGATTTGCTCACACTTCATGGTTACTTACCCGGGGTGAGCCAACCGATAGATTTCAGTGAGGAGACAGGAACAAAAGCAGCAGGTGCATCGTCACCACTGACCAGCAAAAACATTAATTCCAGGGAATTATTTTTTTGTGTGGAGGTATCAAAGCCCCAGAGGTACGAGAGATGATGAACTTCGGTCATAAGACCCCTTGTACTGTTAAATATGATGTATATTGTTTATTATATGTATATCATAGTGATGAAACTTTTCTCCCTGGGTTGTGCCTCCTGATTACAACTTAAACTGTTTTTGGAAATATGTGACCACCTGAGAATAATTGCTTAGAAATTACTTCTTGCGTGAGAAGGAGGAGAAGGTGCATTTCAAAACCCTTCAGACACTTTTCTTTTTTCCCCTGTCTGAGAAGCATTTCCTGGCTAAATAAAGCAGCTCAGCTGCATTTCTCAGGTGGTCCCTGTAACCCCCTGCCTGAAGGGGACGGTTCCTGAGGCTCAGGGCTGCCGTCCTGGATCCCCTGCCATGTAGCTATTGCACAACAGAGGAAAGACTACAATTCCCATAGTACTTCCACATACTGGTACTCCAGTGACATCAGACATTACATGGCTGAGTCTGGTTGTAAAGCAAGAAGACCAAAAATGTAAGCTTGGTGTTTCTTTCACTTCTGTAGCAGGGCCTTTGGCAGCGTGAAATCTTTGCTTACTAGGGGAGGATTTCAGTCGCCGCAGAGGTGTTTGAAAGGGTGTGTTATCTGGAGAAAACATGAGGTGACATTTAAGGGCAAAGCAATTTGTACCGTTTCTGGGAGTGTTTGGTGCAGCTTAGAGACTCCTCTGTCTAGGAATAGCTGCGTGGAGTAATTGCTTAATGCCAGCGCTGCTAGTTTGTCTGGAGGGGCTGTTTCCTTGCCCACAGCCCCAATTCTGCTTGCTTCTTTTCTGCTGTTTTTTGTCCTGCAGCTTCAAGGGGGTGGAGGAGAGACGCTGTCCAGAGCCTGGCAACAGTTTCTGTGTGCGTGTAGTAACTGAGGTGTGTAGCGTGTGTCCCATGGCAGCGATCTGAGGGGGAGGTAAACGGGGTTGCGGCGGCAGCCGGACCTGAAAGCGCGGGGATCAGTTGTGCTGCAGTGTTCCACTGTGTACAACCGGTGTGTTGGAGTGCCTGTGCTTCCCCAGTGGCCTGTGTCGGTGGGAGGAACGCAGGCAGGGAATGGCTGGTGGCAACATCTGTGCAGGTTTGTCTCTGTGGAAGTTGATTTCTCACAACGGGGTGAGGTTTATGTGGGTTTTGTTGTTCAGGAGAGATGCTGGGTGTCTGGAGCCATATGGATGTTTTAGAAAGGTAGAAAACAATCCAGCAAAGCGATTTCTGCAGGGTGATATTTGCTTATGTTGCTGTAGTGCTGTAGTTTAAACTAAGTGTAATGATTTATTCGCCTGATAGTGCCCAGCCTTTCAAGTGATCGCATATCGTGAGCGCCTGACAAAACCAGAATTCTCCAAACACAATCTGACCGCTAGATTCTTCTAATAGGGACAATGAGGAGAGACTTACAAAGTGGGTGGGAAACTTGGGAATACTTGCTGTGATCTTTTCACTGAGAAATGTAATAACTTCTCAAGCAGGTAATAGATTCCCTTTCATTTCTTTTTAGAAACAGTTTAGATCTGTTGAGTGGCATTATGACAGTGTTTGCTCAAGTCTGTAATCTTGAAGACATCTACTTAGGGCTTGAATTTCACAAAGTGAGGAGCAGGTGAAGTGGAAGAAGTAGCTTTATATCTAATATTTTTAGTCTAGTGAAATTAAGATACGAGTCTCTATATAACGATATACCGTGTATACAGATCCACCTGTGGCTGATTAAAAAAATTCTATTTATTTGGCCACGTATGCTGGTTTGTAACTTCAAAGAGTTTGTTTTTACATAATTGATATATAATTGATAATTTCAGTAATTTTTTTGTTGTTGTTGTTTAAAAATATATTGGGAGAGACATTTTCATTTAGTGGAGTTTAAACTACTAGATAGTCCGTCTGTCAAAATTAATCTGGAAAAAATATTTTGCAACTTCAGTTGGAATTTTATATTCCTAAACAAAAAGGTTTATACTCAGACTATATTAATACCAATAATCCTGTTTTACAGCAACGTGTATTTGAAGGGACATAACCTACAAACCACGCAGTGAAGTTACCTTTGGATTAGTTGACTCTAAAGTCAGCAGAAGTTCAGTTAAAAACTCCTTACCTGTTTGTTTTAGTCCCTTGTGTTTCCCTGCTCTACCAGGAGATAATGGAGTGCGACACGTGGTAGGAATTGTAAGTGGAGGTGAATACATAGAGGTAGAAGGTATTAAGTTCCCTTTTATTTCCGTGGAGCCTGCACTTAAAGTGCCTTTGTTATTCGGATACTTAAATGTGTATTTGCTGTGTAGATATTTTGAGTGCTATAGGCTTCTTAGTCATAGATGTGTTAAAGCAGCTATCTTTGGCCACCTTTGAAAAACTTTCCTTTAGCAGCCCCAAATTTGAACTTTTGGATAATGACGTGTTGCAGCTGAGTTGTGTTCGCTGCTTTTAAAGCTGGCAACTTCATATCAATGTTTCACAAAGGATGATTTTTAATTGGGAATTAGGGTTTTATGGATTTTATTAAAAATAAATAAAAATCCTCTGAAACTCCAGAGTTAGGGCAGGAGGCTTCAGTCCTTTTTGCATGCAAAAGTACTTGGAAATAGTAGGACTTTGTTCGAAGTACTCGTGGCTTTGGACCACAGCTAGAGTTTCTAGATCTCTGAAAATCTATAATTAAAACTAGTATCGATAACTTTTTTAATAGTTTAAATTAATTGCAGATCAGGGCTTTGTTTCTAAACTACCTGCTGGCAAATTATTCCTTATTTTTTCAAATCAATAAATCAAGAATTGCAGGAAGTGGGGAGGTTACAAATTAGAATTTCTGAAATTACTGACTTTAGGGAGGCTGAAATTATGATAATTGCACATCTGTAGCCACAGTTCCCAGTGGATAAATCCCTGTCACATGGTTTCCCAAGTGCTTACTGTGCTTAATTTCTTGTCATTGGCATTCTAGGTTTTAATATAAATGTTGCAGAAATGTTCTGTGTGTTTGATTTGGGGGTTTTTATTGTTGGTTTTTGGTTGTTTTTTTTAGCTGAGGAAGCTCACAGAGGTACTGGGGTACTGTTTCAGGGATAATGTTTCATAGAGGCAGAATTGAGGAACAGATCGGAATCTTCCCCCAACACACTTTCTGCCATGTAGCTTTGTAAAGCAGATAGGCCTAAATATAAAAGAAGCTCAAAGCAGATGCGTCAAAAAGAGAAGTGCAGATCTTTAAACTTAACAGCACTTTTCCCATGTAACCTGATTCTGGAACTTATAAACCCCCAGGTAGTGTAGGTGGAAGTTTTTAGGCTTTCCTCATGATCTCCTTACAATATTAAGGTAATGTTTCAAATTGACATTTTTATCTGGAGGATTCGATGTACCGTAGCGTGTAGAACTGCAAAACCTGTGCCTTTTCTGTGGTTGCATCAGTGTGTGTACACGTGTACGCTGCGTCTCTCTGGAAGTGCAACATAAATCCACTTGAAGATGCTACTATTTGTATTTCTCTGAAAAGCAGGCATTCAGATTAGCAAAATTCACGTAAATCAGTGAGAAATAGTTCAAAGTTGAGTTTTGTATTTCCTATGGCTTCTATTTAATCAGCGCAAGAAGATTATGGGAAGTGTGTGCGTGTACATACATAAGTACACATGGAAAACGTTATCCTTGTCTTCACCATGGGACAGGATATTTTGGGGCGGAAGGCACCAAAATTAGTAGGGTGACTATACACATGCTGAGGGGGCTCACTGTTTGCAAGGTTCATTTAAAGCTTCTAGTGTTAACTTTAAGAAGCGTTGGTGGGAAGGTGCGTGGACATTACACTCGGAGAAATACCAGGGGGATTGTTTTTTTTCAGGTTATTGAATGGTTACGTTGTTGGGGTGTCTGTCATTCCTCTGGTCAGCTTTGAACCATCCTTCAAATCCAGTGAAACTGGGGGTGAGGTGGATGGATGGATGGATGTCATGGGGGTAATGAATTGCTGTTTATGCTGTGGAAGCTGACAGCTTCACGGAGGAGAGATCCAGATTGGTGTCCTCACAGGGAGAAAGGCTTCGGCATGATTTTAAGAGTTTGGTGTGGCTGCTTATCCCATCACGTTACAGTGGGCTCTCAGCTGGTGTCCATTAGGGTGAGTGTGGAGGGACTGGGGAGACAGAGAGGATGCGGTAAGGAAGCTGCTGCTGTTGGGATCAGCTTGGGATAGGGCACGAACGCATAGGAAGCAGGTCATCCATCTTCCCTGCTGATGGAACAACTTGTTTCCTTCTGCTGTTGAGCTGTGGTCCTTCATCTTTTTGTTTAAGAGTCCTTTTTGAACAATATCAGAAGAAAATAAAGCCATTTACAATTTGAGGGCATGATATTAAAGTACTCAATAAGAACATTTTTTTAAAAAATTATTATTAATTTAATGCAATGCAAGCTGGCAGTGCTTCTTGAAGTGAAGCGTTGGCTTCTACTAAAGCTCTAATGTAGCACCCTCATATCCTGAAGATATCCCACACGGCCTTTCTAGGAATTAATTATTTACCAGTTGTGCAATAAGCGTGTGTTTTATCAAACCCTGAAAGCTAAGTGACGACCACAGAAAGTTACCATTGAAAATTCATTTTTTCCTGAAAAAAGGGTGTATTCGCTGGAGCACAGAGGTAGCCCTCTTGCCTTTTTTGAACAGCTGTGTAAATTTTAAGCTTCAGTTGTACTCTTACACAGGTTGTGAAGCCTAATGTAGCACCTGGAACACTTTGAAAGTTTCCCATGATTTGAAGTAGTTCCTATTTTGTTGCTTGAGGTTTCAGGTATCAACTAACGCTGTGTGAAACCCACTTCTAAAGTTGTGAATAGTTACATTGTGTCACAGAGGTAGTGATTAGCCAAATCATTAATGGATTTCATTAAGTTTGCTTTGACAGACAAGCAGCTAATAAATCACAGATAGCTAAGAGATCAGTAAAGGTTAGCAGCTTAGACACATACTGACTGAACAGATCACCATGGGAGGTGTAAAGATATTACTAATCATCCCTTCTTGAAAGGAAACTGTGTGTAATAAAATTAGCATCTAGGAGCAATTGTGTGCACCTGAGTCATTTCATTGCAGAGTCCACTATTTTAGGTTAAACACAAGGAGCCTAATCTTCCATCTGTGTGGGCCACAGAGCTTTCTGTAGCGTCAAGGGTTGTGTTGCTGCAGCTCTTCCCTTGCAATACAGCCGGTGTATTGTACGTGCACTGAAAAGCAACCGGCGCAACAGCAGCAAGCGCTTCCCAGAAGCATCACCGTATCTACACAGACTCTTCTGCAACCCATTCCTGGCTGCAGACTTTCCTGTTGGTCTGAGCACGTTCCTCTGCTGCGTGGTGATGGAGACGCTATAGGAAACCTGTCAAAAGCCACTATCAGAAATTGGTTAACTAATTTATCCGGCTTGTAGCCTGTTTCCTTCAGGTCCTTGGAAAAGAAGAGTGGGGACTTGACTGTGGGTGGAACAAATCATTGTAGGCTTCAGATTGGACATGAGATTAGGTAAATCCTTAGTTCTGCCATTCAGCAGGTCAGAGTACGTCAGCCATGGTTGGATGTGGGTGTAGTCTGACATAATCTTATTACTTTAGGAGAAGAGCAGGTGCTTTTAAGTTCTAAGAATGTATCATGATATGACTGTTGCACACTTTATCTTGGTTTATCTTAATCGTAAAAGCAGCCATTCCATCATTCGTTGCTGAAGTTGGAGAAATGGCACATGTGCGAAGTGCAGGCGTGTCAGTAGGCTGTGGCAGCTTCACAATCTGCTTTTCAATATGGGGAGTATAGGAGGTTATACTGTAATGTGCAGATGGCTTTAAGCTGGAGGGGAGCAGATTTAGATTGGAGATTAGGAGAAAGTTCTTTACTGTAAGGGTGGTGGAGCACTGGAACAGGTTGCCCAAGGAGGTGGTTGAGGCCCCATCCCTGGAGATACTCAAGGTGAGGCTCGATGAGGCCCTGGGCAACCTTGTCTGGTTGGGGGTGTCCCTGCTGACTGCGGGGAGGTCGGACTAGATGACCTTTGGAGGTCTCTTCTGGACGATTCTATGATATACAGAGATCATAGGAAAAGATTTCAGAATCAGCATATTATGCTTTGGGCTTTCATGGGAACATGCTTCTGTCACACCTGGTTTTGGATAGCAATGTGTGGCAGGAGCCAGCCTTGCCTTTGCTGTTGAGAGAAGCTCTGAGTCTGAAGATGGAGCAGAGCCCTTAAATGGGTGCAGTCCCAGGTATTTGAGGATTGTTTGTCCTGTTATGCGATGGGGATGGATGTTGAGTTCTGTGGCAGATGTGTGCCAGTGAGCAGGATCGTGGGGTGAGCTTACATACTGGCGTGGGAGATGTGGACCTGTGGGATGTGTCTATGTGACAGGATAAAGCTGAAGAGAGGAGTTTCCAGAGAGGCAGCTGCCTCTGCCTGCCTGATCTTAGGTGCAGCACAGTGCAGCTGCCTTACCCATTCTGGGACTCCATGTGACCCGTGGTCAGCAGCTCTCCTATCTGCTGAGCTGTTCTGTCATGTGGCATCTCGCAGCAGTAAAGCAACGTCGCCGTTGTTCTGCGAATGTGTGAGACGTAGGTGGTACTGGAGGAGTTGTGGGTGGTGTGACGTGGAGAGGTGGTGGGAGGAGCAATGAGGGGTAGCTAGAAATGAGTTTCATGCATAATAAGTACAACTTTGAAAGATCTGGTAATCGGTTTTTTTTTTAATTGCTTTTCAATAGGCTAAGTCTGTCCTTAAGAGTCTAAATTTCTGCTTGGGCGGCAATGCTGCATACTTCAGAGAAGAGAACTTGTACACTGATAACAAGGACATGGTCAAACAAAGTGCCACCCCTGGTCATTACGAGTCACAGGTGAGTCCAAAAAGAACTCGTGTAGGTAAACAGCAATAAATACTTGTATGATATGTTGGTTTTTCTAATTGAATGGATTGAATAACCACATAACCAAAACCCCCCAGCACCTGAAGAGACTGCTACGTTACAGATGGAGCCGCTTTCACTATTATTTTGTGTCAGTCCAGGTCAGTAACCCTCTATTCATGGAAGTCAGCAGTTCGTCATTGTCTGGCTTTGAGTGTCTCTTGTCAAGGGCATTTGTGAGATTTACCACAAAGTCTTGTGAAGAACAACTGCTGGAAGTTACCATGGACAAAAAAAAAATAAATCTTTCATGGTATTAAATTAATGTATTTAGCTGCTCGTGTTTAAAACAAAAGAAATGTCCCAGTAGCCCATGAGTGTTCTTAATGGTAACTGAGCTATAGATCCCATATATTGAACAAGCATCTCATAAATGTACTTATTCTACCCCCTTTTCCCCCCTGCCCCAGCTTAAGTGGTTCTTTTTTATATGATTTTGACCCAACTGTCTATGAGAAGTCTGACAGACTTGATTCCTTTTTCTGAGGAAAAAAAAATATCTTAATTTTTTGACTGCTGAAAAGGAACATTTCCCTTTGCTGCTGCAACAAGCCTTTTTGATGGTATGAAATTGGGATTTAGAAGGAAGTCTGCAGTAATCTGCCATTCTTATGGTTTTGTCCATGATATTAAGAGAGATCTGAATAAGTGGCCTATTTTTCTCCCCTGGTTTTGGTTTTTGACATATCCCTGTCGCCTGTTTACTTCTGCTGGTTAGCTTCCCAGGTAACCCCAGATGACAATTTATAGAATTCTGATTTATTTTATGTTTTTTCACCCTCTAGTTTCAGAAAGTTCATAGCAGTGTGTCCTGAATGGGTTAACCTGTTTCAGTGTGCCATAGGTTAGGATGGCTGTAGATAGGAGTTATTAGAAGTCTTAAGTCAGAAAACAATACTTCTTCTTGTGCTCGCTTTATCTTGCCAAGAAAACCAAGAAATAAACAGGAAATATTTATCCTGCCAAGAAATTGGAGAAGAATACACTCTGTATAGAAGTAGTAACACTGTGCAGTGCTGTCATTTACTGTCCTTATGGTAGATGTTTATAGAAGCATCTGCAAGCAATGCTCTGTAGCAGTGAATTCCTGCAGTTTTAGGATAACTGACCTAGGCTGATACTTAATTTAGCTTAAATGCTTTTTGGCAAATCGAGAACTTTGTCAGACAGGACTTCATGTCAATAACTTCTTCTGATTATATAATGAAGAAAATATTTAGCTCTGATTACATCATTTTTTAGCTTATAATAAATCTTTTCAGAAAATTGGTAGTCTGATACAAGCTGTAGACTGTTCTTAACCTCCAAACAGGAGGACAGTGAAGCCCTATTGAGGTTTTCTAGGCTGTCCCCTCTAATGCTGTAGTTCAGCAGGGTACCCCAGATACAAATAATATCACTGCAGATGTTTCTTACAATTGCTGTAATGTAACGGTCTCTATGAAAGTCCCTAAAACTCCTCCCAGTCTTCTTGAGGGGCCTTCACTGCTCTGTCAGCAGCTATTACCATCTCGAAATAGATGGTGACAGGCTGGAACTGTTTCCAGCACTTAGCTGGACAGCACAAGAATCAAAACATTTCCAGTAATGACAAATAATATTTGAGTCTTCCGCTGTAGTCACAGCGCTGTTAAATCTTTGGAGAGAGGATTTTCAGAAGGTCACAGATCTCTGTCTCCCAGCTGCCCATCTCAAGCTGTGGTGGTGGTGGGACAGAAACTTCTCCCCATGGAAAATTTGTCTCGTGTCTGTGTCTGAAAGCACAGTGAGGGCACACTGGCACTTCTGTGCATCCAAAGGTCAGAGAATCACAGAATGGTTAGAGTTGGAAGGGATCTTGAAGATCATTGAGTTCCATCACCCCTGCCATGGGCAGGGACACCTCCCACTAGACCAGGTTGTTCAAAGCCCCATCCAGCCTGGCCTTAAACACCTCCAGGGGTGGGGCATCCATAACTTCTCTGAGCAACCTGTTCCAGTGCCTCACCACCCTCACAGCAAAGAATTTCTTCCTAATACTTGATCTAAATTTACCCTCTTTCAGTTTGAAACCGTTACCCCTCATCCTGTCACTCCACTCCCTGATCAAGAGTCCCTCCCCATCTCTCCTGTTGCCCCTTTAGGTACTGGAAAGCTGCTATAAGGTCTCCCTGGAGTCTCCTCTTCTCCAGGTCCCTTCCAACCTCGGCTGTTCCGAGATCTTTGCCATGCAGGATTCTCTGTTCCCATTAAAACTGACTGTTTATCAAGCCCTTTACTGTGATCTGTAGATTTCATCTGCCTCTGCGTTGCCTGGCAGTTGTGCTGGCTTGGCATTTGGCTGGGGAACTGGGAGGAAAAGCCTTCCTTGAGGTCTTTTCCCTCACTGCTGGAGCAGTGAAACATAATGACAGCAAAGCCTTAGCACGTGGCCTGGAGGAAGCAGAAGCACAAAGGAGTTGGGTAGCAAAAAGTGAGTTGATGTGTTCTGGAGCACCATGGATTCATGTCACAGATCCCATGACAATATCACTGCCTAATAGCTTTGTTACTGTCTAGTTTTGTGTATATTTATAGATGAAACGTGAGCATTATACTGATGAAGTTCTACATGTTTATTTCACCTCAAGATAAACTTTGGAAGAGCTTCTAAATACAAAGAACTGCTTGAAGCTTTTGGAAATAGTGAAGTTTTTTGGTAAATGCTTCAATTTGCTTACTCCTCTGTTGTGATGAGCTTCTTGCAGAATTTAAAAGCCCTCTGCGTGCATTTGAAGATAAGATGTGGCTTGATAACAGCGTTAGATGTCTTGGAAAAAAGTGTGTTCAGTTTTGTGTGCAGGGAGAGAGTTTAGTACGTGCACATTTCCATTTTACAGGAAAGAACAGAGGATGTGTCTTTTTATGCTCTGAAAAAAAAGAAAAATTGAGATAATATATCTAGGTTTTAGAAGTGGTAAGTTTTTTGTTGTTTTGAGAGGTAATTCATTAAGAGCAGCAACTTTACCGTAATTTGCAGGGTGAAAAGAATAAAGTAAAAGCCCTACTGAAGACTGTAGCAGTTGTCATTTGATTTTTTTTTTTTTTGAGACAGCATTTCATTCATTGATTTTTTTTTTTAAGGTTGGAGCTCTGAGCGAAACACGTGTGTGCCTCTGCAGGCAGCCCTTTCTTTGCAAAGCCAGTTATGGAGGTTATGACTATCTGAAATTCAATGAAGAATTTTGAAACTAAAGCAAACTGTTGGAGACAACACCCTGTTTTATCCCTTTTTCTTTTTTACTGTAACTTGTTAGTAGTTCATATGAAGAACGCAGAGAAGAGCTTCTCCTTTTTATTTATTTTTTTTTTCAAATTCTGTTTAACTAGGTGGAATGACAGACTCCATTGTTTTGGAAGTGCTGAGTGACGAGGCTGTATCCAGGGTACATAAAGTACCTCCTCTACTGATCTTTAGCCACATTGTCCTGCACAACTCACATTAGCGGTGATTAATGGCTCTGAAAATAAAAGATAAATCCATTAGTTACAGAACCTATTTTTAATCGATGCAGAAGTATTTTATGCTCCAGCCAAGAAGCATAATTTATCTCTGTGTGTTGCTTCCTAGTGAGCTAAACAAGAGCAGGGCCTCGGCATTGGCATGTGCTTGTTGATGCTGCTAAATTGTTGCTAAAATTCTGGCCTTGGTCAGTTACTGCTTTCCTAAGGGATACTTGTGTGAGGTCAGGAGTCGTTTGTAGCAGATAATTTGGGTCTCCCTCTCCCCCTCTTCTGCAGGGGAAGCGTTTAATTGTATCACACGAGCACTGTCGCGCCACTTAGTTGTTGTTATCTGTTATTTAGTCATATAGATATTGATAGTGTGTGCGTATCGAATGTTACAGAATATGCATCTCGCCTCTACCGGGCTATAGTAACTCTAATTCTGCTTATTTAATAGGGATTTGTTTGGATGTATAAGACAAGTTTATAACAAGTGATAAGCCCTCAGTGTAAACTTTTTTTTTTTAATTCAAAAAATTCCTTAAAGGGTTGTTCTTTCCTGCTCGTGGAAGGAGCACACTTGATCAGGTAATATTTCTTTACTACCTTTCCAGACAAGAGCCAGGAAGGGAGAAGGCCACACCTATGCTGGGCTGTGTTAGCGTAGCCAGAGGGGTGAGCGCTGTTACGATCCTCTTGTTCTACCACCCTTGTAAGACCATAACTGGATACTGTGTCCAGTTTGGGGCTCCCCAGTACAAGAAGGGTACTGGACTGAGTCCTACGGGTGTGTGCAGCTGCCTTATGGGAGGTTACAGAGAAGGGAGGTCCGGACTATTTTCAAGATTATTTTTTTCCCCTTTTTAAACCAGGAAAGCAGTTAGATATTAGAAAAATTTTCCCAGGGAGGAAGTGGTGGGATCTCAAAACTCATCTGGGCAACTTTCTGAGCAGCCTGATCTAACTGGGTCTGCTCTGAGCAGGACATTAGGCTAGATGACTCCAGAGGTCCCTTCCAACCCAAAGCAGGTTTCTGATATTCTACTTAAATCTTTATCAATCACAGATTCTGCTGTGGCGATTCCTAGTTGAGATACCTCGTGAGGTACAGTTCCCCATGTTTCATAGATCTCCTATTATTTATTCTTTGAGTAAATAGTTTATTTACAATAGTCTTTTTTGGACCAGTACTTAAAGACAGATTGGTTATTTTTTATGCAGATTTTGTGTGTGAAATTTACAAATCTCCCTCCCTGCTTACCATGGGCTCTTTGTTGGAATATTTTGTGTTTTCAGGCATATGGCAGGGATAATTGCTCTTCCCTTTGTTTTCTCAGAAGGGATGTGTATGCCTCTGATGTGTGCATTTCCAGTCATATAGAATAGAAGATTCTGAGCTTGCGAATGTGACATGCAAACACCTACAATGTGTAGAGAATTCCTATTATTGTATAGTAAGTAATTTTTGTTGTTTACTTATTATTTTTAGGAGATGCATACATTTGTCAGATTTGGACTTCTTTAAGGCAGGAAAGGGAACAATTTTTAGACTGTATCCTTCTCTCACAGCTACGTTAGATTATTATTTATTATATTTATTTAGCTCAAGATATAAAAGGAAGGATTTGCTTTATTGCCTTTACTGCTTATTTACATCTAATGTTAAATATGTTTCCTTCTCTTTTCGACATAGGTAAATAGCAAGAAACAAAAAATGGACACTCAATTATTTTCCCCATTATTAGGAGCCATTACTAGTACGCCGCCTCCGCTAGAATCTTCCCGTCTGTTTAGTGACTGGGCTGCGTGTGGAGAGGATATTGGCTCAAAAACTTCTTTTCAAGATTGCACAAAGAAACGGTATGAGCAGAGTTTGTATAATCTTACGGTGCTGGTCTGAAACACTGAAATCGTCATGGAGTAGAACAAATGGGATCCCGGATCTCTTTAGGAAGCCTTTACGGGATAACTAGAAACTCTTTTTTTTTTTTTTTTTTTGCTGTATAATAGTTATAGAGGTTGTGAAGAAAAGGTAGAGGGTCTGTGTGTATATAGATGTGTGTGTTTGCACGTAAAAACATTTTAAAATTCGGAAAGAATACTTCATTTAGGGAAGGAAGTGGGAAACTGCTATTTGTAATTGAAAACATAAAGAAAAAAGCCACTCTCCTTCTGTGCTTCCCATCCCTCAGTACCATAGCTCATAATGGCCCTGCTTGATAATGCAGAATATTCCCTGGAACATGAACAATGCAGAGAGCGCTAGACACAGGTCGAGTGTAAGTGGTACCTCTGCTGCTGAAAGCATAAACGTGCCTGCAACTACTCTTGAAAATACGCCAGCCTACGGTCTTGTTCTGCCCTCGATATAATGCACTCAAGTTCGATTTTATATTAAAAAAAAAAAATAAAATGCGGTTTTGGATGCTGAATGAACACGAAGAGTATTTTTACTTGAATCATAAAACATTTTTATTCCCCTGGAGAAATCCGTTCTGCTCAAGTCTTAACCGTTTCAGGCATTTCTGATCATCTAGTCTTAATAATGCAGTAAAATTATTAAAGGTATGGAGAAGGGCAACGAGGCTGGTCAGGGTTTTGAAAGCTTCCAAGTAAATAAAACTCCTCTTGGGTTTTGATAAGTCAGCTCTGCAGAGGAATGATTTCTACAAAATCATAAACGATACAAAGATTGTGAGGAATAGGGCATGATTATTTCACAGTCTAGAAACTGGGGGATACCCACTGAAATAATTGTTTTTCTCCTTCATATTAGTGATTTTATAACTTGTGTGCAGCAATTGAAAATAGTAATGTTTCTATTTCACCCTTAGAAATACACAAACAATTATTTCATATTAAGCTTCCCACTCTCTTCTTTCCATCTTAATGCCAAATGCTGGCAACATAACACTGGAGGGGAGTGTGTGTTGGTACGTCCTGACACAGCAGCTTTTGACACTGACCATGATGCTGCTAACATTTCTAATTTCAATCTCATCACATTTTTTATCACTTGCATAAGAAGAAAGAGGAAGTTTGAGGTGGGGAGAAATGGTAGATCACTGGTTCACAAGATGCTGAAAGGTGACAGCTAAGGAAGACACGTTCCTTGCAAAGAAGCTAAATGCTGTTACCTTTTCTTTTTTTTGCTAGTCTTCCTTGGGAAGTGTCACAGAGGGTGTTTATTTTAAATATATATTTTTTAAATAAAAAAATCATATATTTTTAATATTAGCTGTAAGTGCTATGTTCAACCTCTGAGTGGCAATCCACTCATTAAAATACACAATCTCATCTTAAAAGCAGTCTTAAGGTAATTGCAAGGTAGCAAATGCAAGGTAGCTTAAAAAAAAGTGATTCAAAGAATTAAACAACTAAATGGTAGTTGTCTGTTAATGAAAATCCATCTGCACACCCATTCTGAGACTGCAAGTATACACTAGTCTTTAAGGTTAAAAAAAAAAAGAAGGAAAAGCTAAACACTTAATCTCAACTTCATCTAATCTGTGAAATTTGTTTGGACAGTTTTACTCACTGCTGTCCTGTGCTTGTTCTTGCTTGGATTTTTTTTTTTTCCTTTAGTCCACTCATCTTCCTGCTGCCCTGTCTGCAGTTCTAAAATGGCTAGTAACTTTATTATTAATTTCCATTCCACATTGTAGATTAAGTCAGGTCTCTCCCTTGATGAAAATCATGTAGGTGCAAGCTTTCATCTATGATATCCAGTTAGTTGCAGAAACTGGAAATAAATTGGTCTCATTAAAAAAAATAATTAAAAAATAATAGATTATCATCTGATAAAGACACAGAAGAGATCAATTTTCAGTTACAGTTCTATAGTCATAAAAAAATTTGGAAGAATCTTTGCAATTATGTATATCCTAATCAAAATCAAATAGACAAGATTCCTTAAAGAGGAAACTGAATTGGCCGTCGTGTAAATAATAGAGGTAGTTATAAGACAAAACGTGATGGGATTTTAAAAGGCAGTAACGCTTAAGTGGCTGATTTTCTCTGTGGCAAGTGATTAACAAGGTGACAGCCTTAATAGTTTATCCCAGGTTTTATAGCCTTTGTTAATCAAATGGGAAGATGAGTGTGAGCAGTTAAGTGGCAGCATTAGCAGAGGATGGAGTTGTTTGGAATAGCTGACACCAGGGAAGCCTGAGAGGTCTTCAGGGACTCTGAAAGGATCAGCTGAATGAGAATATGATGATGAGTGAAATTTATTGCTGCAAAACAATGTGCGTTAGAGGGAAGGATCTCTTAAGAGTGTTGTGTTTTAATTAACTTCTGATTGAGAGTTAGGTGTCATTATAGACAACTCTGTAAAGATCTCCTTTTGCACCTGAAGTAAAAGATAAAATTTGGGCTTGTGTAAGAGTAGTGATGGTTCAACACCTTTGGTATTCATCAGTAATATTTAATAAAGTTTTGACCAAATCCTTTCTAAAAGGGGATTAAAGAGTGGTTCAATTTAAGTATATCTCAACCTAGGATTTTTTGAGATTAAAACATTAGTTCTTGAATTACAGAAGTAGATAAATCCTCAAGATTTTGAGAAGGTTGATCCTATTTACCCTCTAAAGGAGACAGTCAAGATTTGAAGAAATGCCTGTAAAATACTTATGTTGATTGAAAAGAGAGGAAAAGCTTCTGCTGTTCCTGCCTCTTCACATAACAGCTTGAGTGGTTTCAGTTGAGCAAGAAGTTAGGAAAATTGTTCTCCTTCATTTAGGCTCTAAAATTCACAAGTGCAGGAAGAGATTTCTGTATATGTTTACTGGGAATATATTAAATTCAGAACACTTAGCAGATGCTGCTAAAATAAATCAAAGGTTTAATGCTTTACTTTTCCTTCTACCTGTTTTGTTAATGAGAAAAAGACTTTAATTTATCTAGGCTTTTTTGGCTTTTTTTTTTCAGGGCACCAATAAATCTTTCTTATTCTGGCAATGGCCCTGATATGTTTGGGCTAGTGTCAAGCATTTTAGAGGAGCCAAGCAAGCCAGAACCAGTCACAGATTGGTAAGTTTGTTCTGAAAGTTCTTAGATGTTGCATATTTGTTTTTTTACATCCTTTGTTACACAGATATGATACGCATTTTGAATTATTTCACAGAGTTGTGTAACGGGCTTATAAATCCCCTTGAAATATAGAAGTGTTTTTCTTTACTTTAATTGTCAGTAAAAATCAACAAACTGTTAAAAATGTAAATTTACTAAAGTCTTTCATCAGCCTACAGCATTTGGGACAAGGGGGAAGTCTCATTTTAACCAGTAGGGAGTTGACTAAGTACTGGTAAATCTAAAATATTTAATAAATCCAAACAAACTCTTCAGTTCTGAATGTACGTACTATAAATACTAGAGAACAGCATTGGCAGTCAGATTTCACATAGCATTTACTCAACTGCAGCAGGAATATTTCTCCCTCCTTATATTCTGGAGGAGGACTGTATGGTTAGCCCAGAATGTGATGAGGAGACATGGTGGTAGGAATAACCATGATAATTCTGGAGGAGGACTGTGTGTGGTTATATTCTGGAGGAGGACTGTGTATGTTTAGCCCAGAATGTGATGAGGAGACATGGAGGTAGGAATAACCATGATAACGTGAACTGTTTTGATGGAAGAAATGTTTTAAATCATTTACAGGAGCTTTGTTTAACTTTGTTATAGGAATTCACTTTCGAGATTGTTTCCACCAATGTGGGCACCTGATCTTGGAAGCAACGGTGATTTCTCAGGGCTCTCATCTAAGCACTCTGTTGAAAGTAAGGATTTTTCAAACCTGCTGGGCACCCAGAACTGCCATCAGGAACACTTGCAGAAGCCTCATGATGTGGAGATGTTACACAGAGGTTTAGAAGATCTTCATCTCATAGAGTCTTGGCTTTCCCCATCTGGCCCTTGCGCTCAGCCTGATAATATTCTGAAGAACAGTTATCCTGAAAATTCCTCTTTGCAAAATAATAATATAATTCACCAAGAAGGGTTTTCATTTCAGAACGTAGAATATAATCAGCATTTGTGCAGTTATGACCACATGAAGTTAAATGGAGACTTTGAAAAACTCTGCTCCAATTTTAGCACTTTTTCTTCTCAGAACAGAGTGAAAGAAGGCACTAATAGTCAGAAAGACTATTGGAGAACTGAAAAAGCAAGAGGCAAAGCTCTGAAAAGTGATGCTCAAGAACAAACTAAGTATTCCCCGGATCTTTCCAATCAGCCTGTTGATGACTCTTGGGATAAAACGTCCCAGAACAACCACTTGTTTTCTAAAAGATACGAAAACTTTACAGCTGCTCATAAATTGCAGCCAACTGTTCATCCATCGCTATATTTTTTCAATCAATCCCCTAAAGAAAGTAATTTTTCTGGAGGGACAAACAGAAAACCACAGGAAACCCACGTGCAAAATGGTCGTCATAGCTTTACTTTGGGGGATGCTCTTAATAATAATGAGTTTAAGATCCATATTAGTCCTAAAGAATGCTCTCAGAAAGTATCTGAATATGATTTATCTGTAAAAAATGTTATGCAAAATGGGAGTTACTCGTCGTACCCTGGACGTACGTGGCTGGATGGGAAAGTTGCGAGTCCGACATCTGCATCCGATGTCACGTATGGAAAACAAGGGGTAACGAGTCCACAGTCGTCTTCAGGGGTTTCAACCATGTCCGGTGGTTCTCCCACCCATCAGTCTGTTACACCGTCCTCTTACTACTCCCAGATCTTACCCGTCCTCCCTTTGAGGAAAGATGGAAGGTTACAAATACCAAATGGGTTTTCTAATAATTTGGGAGTTTCTAGTTTTAACTCTGAAAATCAGAAACAAATAAAACCCGTTGGGCGATCCCAGCATGAGTCATTGACTAACAAAGAGGGGCAATACCATAAATTCCCTATTAATTTTTCATCTGACTGGTTAACACAGCAGAATGGTGTAAGTGAAGACTCTGAAAAATACCACAGATTTCCAAAAAAGCAAATCCAAGAAAACAGTAATAAAGATGATAAAAGAGGGAGAAAGAATTGGATTCCTCATTTTGGGTATACAACCCCAAACCGTCAACAGTTCAATATGTTCCGAAAAAAACATGAACAGAATGGTGGTACTGTGTCAGACTTCATCAATCCTTCTTTTCTTCCTTCTTTCCCACTAATGTCTGATTTGAAGCAAAATCCCAACTTTCCTCCACTTAATCACCACCTGCTTTCATCAGCAAATAATTTCAGTTTTCCTCCATCACCGTTTCCGTTCTCAGAACTTGTTGATCTTTTTCATTACGATGATTTTAACCAATTGAATCCCTTCATCAACGATCTGTTTTGTGGGGAAATCCCTGCGCCGTACTTTGCCTTTCCCGCACCGTTTAACAAGTACAGACCTCCAAGAAATCGCAGCGGACCCGCTAATGAGCTTCATATCCGACTGGAGGAGTGTTACGAGCAATGGAGAGCTTTGGAGAAAGAGAGAAAGAAGGTAAAACTTCCTTTTGAAGCTGGTGATCGCGTGAAACAATATGTGGTCAATTAAAGATCATTAACTAGTTGTTATTAATTTAGTAGGCCTTTGTTACGACTGTAGAGTCACCAGCCATATATGATGATATAACAGGGCACTCACTGCTACGGGCAGTTTTTAAAGTCCTGGTGTTTTATTCACCTTAATGCTTTAAATGTTCATATTACACAGTTTGGGTAGAGGTATCTCTTTTCTGGTCCCAAACTCCTTCTCTCCAGTTAAATCTTTAACTCAAGTATTACAAACCTGGGCTCTCCTTTTCCCTGCTCAATCATTTAAGAAGAGAAGATGTTCTGGTGTGATCTGTTTTTTTTGATTTTGTTGTTTGGCTTTATTTTTTTTACTATCAGTGATATAGTGGTGTCTTTCCCATATTGTTGTTGTTTCTTCTTTTACTAAATATTTGATTTAGTGAAAAAAAAAAAAAGAAAAAGCAAGCAATCAATCAATCCTGGGCACCCTGTACATAGCTGTAGGGAAAACCTACAGTATTTTGAATGTGTATGACTTCTCCCAAAGGAACTTTTGATTTATCCTCTTCTTGTTACAGTCGTTTTCCTGCCTCAAACTCTCTTGCTAAGAACTGTTGTCAGGGAGGGGTCGTGCTACTGATCAAGGTCTTACACCTCGGAATGAAAGCTCTGCGCTCAAAAAGGAGCAGGAGATGCTTTACCAAGAGTCAAATCTCTATGCCAGGTCTCAGAAACTAGGTTGTCAATGGTCCATGGTCCTAATTGTACACTGAGTACCTGTCTGCTTCTTCTGTGCTGGAGAAGACTCCTGGTCGTTGGAGGAGACGGGTATCGGACCAAACTGGATCTCTGGAGAGCTTGTTAAATGCAGCTTAACCCTGATGGACTTCAGATACAACTTATGCTGGTGTTATCACTGGTTTCTTTTGTTAATAATCATAATTTGTAACGTTTAAGAGATGCAGGGAAAGGCATGCAGTTTAAATTCCTGGGGTACTGGATAAGAATATCTTTGCTTACGTCTGTGTCCAAGGCTGGTTCTAGATGTTGCCGCTGAGCATTGTACGCTGAGGTAGAGCTGAATTGGAGAAGTATTCTTATTTTTACAGGATCTGGTTGTACATTTAGACAGGTATTTGGGAACGTTTTTCAGTAAACGCAGTCAGAAGTGAAGATAGGAAATGCGCTTCTAATGTATTTGAAAATTCTAAACCACCCCAAAAATATGAATTGAAATACTGTACTAATTTCAAACATTGACAATGGCTATTTATTTCCTTTCCAGACTGAGGCTGACCTTGCAAGAAACTTTCCAGGAAAGCGCATTTCCAGCTCCAGTAACACTCCTGTGTCCCGACTTCCTGCTAACCCATCGCGTGTTGATCGTTTGATTGTTGACCAGTTACGAGAACAAGCCAGGGTAAGAGCTATAATTCCTGCATTTCCCTTTGCTTTTACGTTTGTTTGTTTCGTGGAGATTTAGCAATTTTGGTGTTTTGAATGTATTTGGCAGGTGCTCACGTTAATAGGAAAAATGGAAAGGCTTCGTGGTACCCCTGTACACAGGAACATATCCGCTACCTTGGAACACCATATGGAGGCCATTCATGTAACGCAGGCGAGGCGTAAGGATGAGATTATTAATGCTGCTAATCCACAGAGACAAGGAGCACCGCGATATAACAATGAGAAAGGTAACTGCTTTCCGTTTCTGTAGATTTAAAATCTTTATTCAAAGATTTAATTGTGAAAATGTGCCATTTGAAATACACAAATTTGAAATATGCAGCAATTATTGCAACTTCAACCGAGTTTGTAAATCTAAACCTGTCACTTTTTAAAAGACTTTAAATTACTTTAAGAGATCTTTTTTTCTTTTCTTTTTTTTCTGTTACTACTTTAAACACTTTGAAATGTTCTCCTCTTGACTGAGAGAACTGTAAAAACTGTTCAGTGATACTATATAACAATGAGTAATTGTCCTAAAAGTAAAAATGTACTTGTTCTTCAACAAGTTGAATTTCTTTTTTTTTTTAAGTGGTATTTCTAGTCTTTCTTCCCTCTCTCCTTTCCTCCCTCCCTCCTTTCCTTCCTTTTCTAGCTATCACTTGCAAGAGAAGGAAGGTAACTGGTGGAATTCAACCAGTACAGTACCAGAGCACAGTGTTGGCTATTACTCGAGCACGCTTTGGCACTAGTGACGGATTGAACAAATATACAGATTTTTTTTCATGTATTAATATTACCAGGTTTGTTTAACCTGTAATGTGTTTTTCTGTTGCAGATGTTCTGGCTCTGGCGGCTGCCATTAGAGATTTGGCTGCTTCCACACGCAAGGCTCGTACCGCTCTATGGTGTGCGTTACAGATGACTTTGCCAAAAACCTCTTCCAGTGGTCCGGTGAAACAAGAAGCTGTTGAAAGGGCGTTGCAAGAGCTTTGTCCTCCGAACACAAGCACACAAGAAAAAAGCAGTGTGGAGCATGAAAACAAAGGAAGCAAAAAAGAAAAACCTGAAGAACCCATGAGGATTCTGGAATAATAGCAAATAATAATAACAATAACAAAAGGGAGGCAGAAGGCTGAGGACGGGGAGGGAAGGGCCGAGCGCCCGGCTTAGTGCCATGGAAGGCGTTTCTGATGGGTTATCCATGAGCAAAAGGGTTAATATTACTGATCAGTGCTGCACTTCTACTACTGTGATTCTGGTGTTGAGAGACACATCTTGTGATAGTGTTAATGCAATTTTAATATTGTTGGTATTGCAATGTCTGCTGCATAAGAATTTTATTAAGAGGAACTAAACAATAGCTGAGCATTTCCTTGTGTGCTTCTCCAAAGCTAGTATCAGCTGTGAGTCAAGCCATGGCCTGAGAAACCAGAGTGTGGTTAAACTTAATTCTCCTTTTTTTGTTGTTAATGATGCAATTTAGCATACTTAAAAAAAAAAAAATAATCCAATTGAAGGGTACTTCATAGTTGTTCAGGGGGTTTTTGCACCGTTATGTAGTTCTTTTAAGTGCCAAAGTGATCACTAAGTAGTTTGCGTCCCATCTTGCGTCCCATCGCTCTGTAGGGAGCGATCCACACTCCTGTATCGTTGTTGTGACAGGGAGTCGGGTGATTCAGGTTGTCACTAACAGTTGGACAAGAATAATCAGTGTTTCATGTCGGTTGTGTGAGATGCTTCGGCAATTTTGCTGCCAATTCAGTTTCTCGCTAAACCAGTGTAAACCGAGCTTTTTCTATAGCATAGTCTGTTTAAAATTTTCCATTTAAAAAAAAAAAAAAGATTTTGTAGATTTGCAGTAAGTACTGCACTGACATACACGTTAGCAGGTGATATAAAATTGTCACTCAGGATTAGAAATTAGATTTATTGATTCCTCAGTGGGTTAAAAACCAGTAACTCTATAACATAGTATGCACTTAATTAAAAAAAAAATTATTGTTTGTTATTAATGTAAGTTCATGGTACTATAATTTTCAGAAACATTCCATATTTATTTTAATGTGTTTATTGAATGTTTATTTAAAATTCTATTTTAGTAATATAAAGTTGAATATTTTGCCAAATCTTCCGAATAATCAGATTTAACGATTTACTCAGGAAATATGTATATTATTGTATAAATATACGCGGTATATAGAGATTTTTTTGGGGGAAGGGATGTTTGCAAAATATTTACACAAAGCTAACTATATACTAGGTTACCAAAGCTGTTTAACTGATTAATTTTTCGCATGGAAGATTTAATATATTTAATTGCTGTTAACTAGTCTCCATTCTGTGGCTTAGACAATCAGAAGTGTCATGTGTTGGTGTGAATGTTCAGGGTGAGCATTAGAAAAGAAAGTCATTCAAGTTTTGTTCTTAGGGCACTTATAAATATTTTAATGCTTTAACAACTGTCTTACTGTTACACGATCTCTTAACATGTGCTAATAACTACAGTTCTTCAGTATCAGTGTATTAATGAATGGTTTTGGAGAGCACTTCTTATTTTGAAAGTGAATTCCACTGGGGATATGAGCAATGTTTGAAGATTTTTATGTTCCATAGCGTTCGATGTTGAATTTAACATTTTGTGGATAAATATCTAATTGTTTCCATATATATATATGTACTTGGAAAATGTTACAAATGCAGTTCTGTAGTTTTGGATCCGTTTCTAGAGCAGGTGTGGTCTCAATAATACCATCGTTTACTCTAATGAGGCAGTAGCTAAATAATGTTATAGACAAGAGTTCTGCAAGCCTTGTTGTAATCCACTCAGTAAAGTTTAAAAGCAAGTCAATGGAAATCAAGATCTTAGTACAGCAAGATTTTTCTTTTTCCCCCTAAAGAAAGTGAATTCAACTTAACGTTTTCAGCCGTAGCCTAAAAAGCGGGTAGTGGAGAGAGTTATTTTAGTGTGAGTGTTTTCTCTGTGTGCATGTGCAATTTATTTGCGCAAACTAATTTAAGAAGGTTAAATTTGCGTTTGTGGAGCTAATTAACTATACTTTGTGGTTTAGAAAGTGGAGTCTACAGTGTTTCAGTTGATGAGTAATTTTGTTATAATTCAGTTATGATTGCCGTGTCGACAGGAAATCGGAATTTGAAAGTCTTGATCGGCTTTTCTGTTTACAGAATAGTTGTAGTCCTGCAGGATTGTTTGCTAGTGGTGAATGTGTGGGGCATAGTAGGATTTTATTGTATGGAGCGTGTGTTGTTAATTATTGTGAAGGAATGTGGTCTTAATTGGTTCTTACTATAGTTAATGTGCCTTTAACAGTCTTATTTTTCAAAAGCAGTGAATAGCTCTATGCTCACTTCTGTTTTCAATTGCAGTTTAAAAACACTTTTTAAAAGGGTTCCAGCGTGGCTGCGTTTGACTCTAGCTCACAATTAGCGTACGCTGTTAATGGTGTTCTTGCATCCTGTTAGACTGGCCGGCGAGGGGCTCTTTAACGAACGTCAGTGGCCACAGGTCAAATGTGTTTAGTATCAGATTTTCCTTGTCACGCCCCACAAACACAACCAACGCGATCGTGTTTTGTTTGGGGCTTTATATGAAAATGATTTTTGGGCCCGTTTCTTCAGATGATTTGATTATGGACAGTGTTAGATCTATAAAGACGAAAGTCCTTTCAGAATGTTTCGGTTCTGTTGCTTTATTACACACCCTTTTATATTTCAGGGGGAAAACCACTGTGTTTTGTAAAATAACCACCTGGAGTTACAGCAGCTCTGTTACAGTCATAACATATATTTAGTTCCCCGGTGTTTAATTCAGCAACAATGTACACGTTCTCTAAGTATTGCATGGAATTGTTGGTATAAATAAGTATAAAGCTTCTGGTTTTAGGGTCTAATTGTCTTCACGTTTTACTGACTTCAGTGTAAGCAGAGTTAAAGTATTAATTAGGTCACATTCAAGCCACAAAGGTGTTCTTGTTTTGGAGTTGGCTTTGACTTTTGAAATGTTTTGATAGTCGGTAGCAAATCTTTAATGCTTTAAAATCCCGAAATTGATAGTCCGGTACAACAGAGATTTAAGAATTACAATTATTTCTGTATTCTGTATAAATAATCAGAGGCTTCTGGTGATTCAGCCTTCTTGATTCCCAGAAGAGAGGCCAGCATCAGAGTAAGCACTTTTTTTTTCCAGTTACAGGTTTGGTATCTCTGCTTTTCTTCTGTACCCACAAGGTTCTTCTGGCAATTAAGTTAGTCTGATGGTATCTGTATAAATTAAACCTAAGAAATTTATGTTAGTTTGCCATTATTTTTATTAGAAGAGCATACAGGGGGGTTCTCCAGGTTCGTGGTGCTTGTCTTGCGGTGGCCTTTTCAGGAGTGTTAATTCCCAAACTACTGTGATTGTGGGGTTTGGTTTTTTGTGGTTTTTTTTTTTATTTCCAGACTGTGTATTCTTCTGTGCTCTTGGTATTTACTGCTGCTGCTAGTCCCCTTGTCTGTACCTGGATACGTATAATTTGGAAATGATTTGCCTTACAGCTTGGAAACTCATGCTCTAGTCTTCATAATAAGTCTCTTCTTATTTCTGGTACCTTTTCTCTTTGGTGAAGTAAAAGAATAATAGAAGATGGGGATTATGCAAGTGGGAGGCTTCGAGGTATTTGCTGGCCGTTTGCCTTTCCTGCCTTCTCGGAGAAGCCTGGAGAGATACTCCAAAAATTCATGGGAAGCCTCCTAGCTTTAGGCCTATGCAATTTTCCAGAAGTGACCATGAGCACAGCATCCTGAGATAATATTTGATCTCCTCCCCAGGCCTTCTCCCATTCTGGTTGGGGAAACAAAGAAGGAAAGGGGAAGTACAAGAAGGAAGGAAAGACTGAGCCACAGGAAAACCCTCCTTCTAGTGGACGGATCACTCCTCTGTGGCTCCTGTGGTCAGATGGGTGGGAGCCTGAGGGGCCGGGAGTTTTTCTTTCCTTAAACTTTCTTTCCTTTTCCCCATCTGCTGCTCACAGGTGCTGTCAGGGTCCAACTGCTGAGGCCTGTGACAGAGTTGGCTTGTTCTTGTCCCTCTCTGGTAGCCATCCTTCCACCCGTGTAAACTTTAATCATATGGCATTGAGCTCTGTACCAGCTCGAGGGGCTACAACAGGGCTTGGGACCAGATGGTCCAACCCAACAGGGTATGATTGTCCCTCTTGGATCGAGGTCACCATCTCTCGCCTCTCAACTTCTTTCTGTAAGGGAAGAGAATGAAGTAGGATTTAAACTCAGCTTTTCTAGGCTTAGAAAATGACCTTAGTGTAGCACAAAACTTCCTTTGAACTGTTTATTTGATTTTCAAATCTATTCTTCCTCAAGTGACAGCACTCAGCTTTGCTCAGTGTGATCTTCAGATACACAATTTATATTAGGTCACAGCTCTAATTCTGTAGGAAGTCAGATTTTTTTGGTTTTTTTGTTTAAATGCCGTAAAGATTATGCAACAAATACACCTTAAGCCTGTATGTATTTTTTTAGAAGTATTATTGTTACCTGCTCTGAAAGTTGGTGATTGGGTTTTGTTTTTCCCCCCTCCTTCTCTGTTGGGGAGCTGCGATGTCAAAATATTTCATGTTGGAGCAACCCAAACAGTAGGGTTGGGATTTTTTTGTTCTTTATATCTTTGTTTCTTTGTCAGTGTACACGATTGTAGTTCTAAAACTAAATTTCTAATTCTACTTTATGGCCACCGTCTTTATATATATATATATATTTTTTTTTTTTTTCCTAATAGAGTCATTAAAGTGCAAAAACTTCAGTTCCTGGTTATTTAACTCTTCACCCTTGTAGATGATATCGAATGAGAACAGGAAATACTGCACATCAGGACTATGAGGGCAGTTGACTTTGGCATATATATTTTTATCATTATTATTATTATTATTTTTAAATAAGTGCTTTGCAACTAGGCTACTGAAGAGATAGGGGTGGTCCTGCTTCCATTGAAGCCAGCACCTTGAACAGATTTTTATCTTTTATCTGGTTTTGTTGCTTTCCTGGCATGATATTTCCAGTTAAGGTAGGCTCTTTGTAAAATACAGGCTGAGTAGTTCACCTTGAACATTTATTATCCAGAAACTCCAGAGGGACACGTTCCCAATCTTTTTTTTTAATAAGGTTTCTCACTACGCTGACAACTTGGAATTAGCAGGATAATTTTACTTTCTTTTCAACCTGAGGAATGTACCCACTGCAGAAACTTGGGCTGAATTGAATTTGTGGGTTTCTGAGAATTTTTGCACCTTGTTTGATACTGATCAGCTTCGATGGAAAACCAGCCTTAACCTTACTAAAACGTTGCTTTATTTCCTGTGCGGTTTGTCCATCTCAGTCACCAGCATTTTTTGTTTTGTGGAACATTATATGAAAATGAAGCATCTCTCGTTTTTTGCTAGATATTGCTTTCTAATTCGTTTTTGAAAAAATAACAGCTTTGCCAATCAACTTTATCAGTTATATAGGATAGAAGGTCCTTATTTTTCTTCATTAGCAATACTGTAATCAAAGGTGCAAAAAATAAGATGCATTATGTGTGTGGTATGTGCCGTTAGAGATTGAAAATGTATCGGGTTAAGAGCAACTTAAAAAAAAATATTGAGGAACTGAAACTATAAATCCTCTTGTTTGCTGAATGAGCTTTAAAAAGGAAAATATTTGCATATAGTGTGTAAAAAAAGCTTTGTTAGAGAGAAAGAATAAATCAGAGTCGACTTTAAATCATTGCCAGACAAAGATTGCTTTACCTTTTTTTACTGTATAAAATGCAACTGATTTGAAAGTTGTTTATGCACAGTGATAACTTAACGAGCATAGTTTTTTCACAGAATTAGGCTATTTCCAACATAGATGGGGAAAAATAAGTTTCCTTTTATTTTTTATGACAGATATACAAAGATTAATAGTGTCTCTATTTTAATACGCTGTTTGGTGTCCCAAGGATCTCTTTTACATGTTTGTTGGTCAAACTCATTTACTTAAAATAGCAAATTTTACACTGCAAGTGAAATATTACTTGGGGGGAGGATTTTGTGAGTTGATCCATTTCAGGAGGCCCAACAGAAATATGTGAAAGTATAATTTAGCTTAAAAAAAAAAAAAAAGTCAATTGTTGACTATACAAGATTTTAATCATTAATTAATCACTTTAGATTGATTTAAGTATTTCTGTAAAACAACTGTAGATGTTTGAACGCTGCAAAAACCTTACTTCTACCTCTTGTGTAACGCTCTTCAAATTATACTTCACACATGTCTTTGGGATGTACTTTGATATTTCGGGGCGTCGGTACACCTTAATTTGGGAATTTCACCTGCTTTTCCTTTTTTTGGTTTTTTTTTTTCTTTCACCCCCTGTTGGTGGTTTTCCCTGGAACCCCGGGGCTGGAGGCGGTTCCCGTGCGGGGAGTAGCTTCAGGCACGTGAACACGCGTGGGTTCTATTCAGTGAAAGGTACAATGGTCAAAAGAGATTGTGTGGTTTGTGTTACGTGTACGAGAGTCTCAGAAATGGGAGAATTCTGTAATAAATCATGGCCAGTGTAATTTTCTAGGATTTTTACGTATGGGATTCGGTTCCTTTTATTTAAATAATCAACCGTGTTGTATGCAAGTCCCTAATAAATAGTTACAGCTTCTTGTTTTGTTTAGTTTCAACTCACCCTATTTATCCGCTGCTGTTCTCCACGTGAGATGAATTTGGGTTTGGTAATTCTGCCTTGAAAAAGACATGTTACGTGTTCTGCTTTCACGCAGTTACAGAAATTAAAGTTCTTCATGTTTTACCTGGCTGGTTTTATTGCTTCATCCTGCGGGAGAAGAAGGGGTGGGGGTTGTTTGGCGTTTGTTGGGCTGGGGTCTGAGGAACGTCCTTTGATCTGGATGTGCAAGGTCACACAAAGACCCCTTTTTTCACAAGAACCTTTTTTCTTCTTTTCTTTTTTCTTTCTTCTTTTTTTTCCTTTTCTTTCTTCTTTTTTTTTCCTTTTCTTTCTTCTTTTTTTTTCCTTTTCTTTTTTTCCTTTTCTTTCATCTTTTTTCTTTTCTTTCTTTTTCTTTTCCCTTTCTTTCTTCTTTTCTTTCTTCTTTCTTTTCCTTTTCTTTCTTTTTTCCTTTTTTCTTTTTTCCTTTTTTCTTCTTTCTTTTCCCTTTCTTCTTTCTTTTCCCTTTCTTCTTTCTTTTCCCTTTCTTCTTTCTTTTCCCTTTCT
>JAOXNO010000013.1:2572002-2582022 GCA_028565335.1 Limnodromus scolopaceus
TCTTTTCCCTTTCTTCTTTCTTTTCCCTTTCTTCTTTCTTTTCCCTTTCTTCTTTCTTTTCCCTTTCTTCTTTCTTTCGTCTTTTCTTTCCCTTTCTTTCGTCTTTTCTTTCCCTTTCTTTCGTCTTTTCTTTTCCCCCTTTTCGTCTTTTCTTTTCCCCCTTTTCGTCTTTTCTTTTCCCCCTTTCTTTCGTCTTTTTTTTTTTCCTTTTTCTTTTCTGTAGAGAAGAGGATTTCCAAAGCACCATGATTTAGTGGAGGGATGTTTCTCTAACGATCTGCTGACGGGTAGCTCTGCTCTTACACAAATGCAGCTTTGGTTGCTTTGATACTTGTTCCAAAACACCTGTAATGGAATAGTTGCAACTATTTTAGTAGAACTATGCTGGCAACTTGCCGCTTGAAGATACTTTGGAAAGCAGTCGTGGCGAAATGTTTTCCTCCTAGCCTGTACCCCCCGAATTAGTCTGATAACATTGGGTACCTGATGTTGATTTTTAAATAATTGACAGTATTTTAAATCTGTGTTTGATAGGCTGACCTTGGCGAACCCGTGCGATTTGATTGTGCTGTTCTGATTTGAATAATAGCCCCATATAAAAATGAAAACACAGTGTATTAACGTGTTAAACAGTGATAACTTGTTAAACTTCTTGAGGAGACCTTTGATTTTTAGCTAATGAATCATGTTAGGTGTACATCTATATGTCTATATATATGTAGTTCTAGTGCTGGGTTGCAAAAGACGCCCAGCCTCAGTAAGTGGTGAATTCAGTTAAATACCCTCGAAGATTCAGTAATCCTAAAAGAAGCAACATTTTTTTTTTTTCATTTTATTTTTTTTTTAAAGAACAAATTTTGCTGCTCTGTATTTATCTGAAAAATCAATGTTACTGCAAATATAAACATAATAACATATAAGCAAATATAAACATATAAATAATTATATATAATTTCACTGAATTTTTAGAGTTGGAAGATCATTTAGTCCAATTCCCATATATATATATATATGGGAGTTTATATATAAATATATATTTATAATATATAAAATAATTATATAAATTATAAAAAATTATATAAAAATATAATATATAAAATAATAGAAACATATAACATATAGTATGTTATACAAATAACATATAAACATATAAACAAATGTAAACTTGAAATGATTATTTGTTTAGGATCAGAGTGTGAACTGCAGAAGATGGACCTCAGAAGTGGAAAAAAGAGATTTAGCATAAAAATTTCAGCCCAGCTGTTAAAAGAACAATAATGATCAAGTGAAAACGTGACGAGTGCTTATGTCTTGTCCCAGAAATTTAACTGTGGCTAAATCAGTTTGACATCCTTTTACTTTCAAGGTAAGAGTTTAGATGAGCAATTTTGGAGCTCGGAGATGTAGTTTTCAAGCTCAAGGAATGATTTTTTTTTTTTTTTCTGTATTTTAAAACCGCATGGGTCTAAGCTGCCATTTAGAGCACTTCTCCCTGATGTTAGGAGCGGGAAGAAAACATACTTATGGAAAAGCTGTCCGATGGCTTTTTGAAGGGGGCACTAGTGTGGTGCCTGAGGACGTTTTGTTTTCATTTGAATTGCGGTTCCTTCAACCCTTTCGTCGTTCTCTTTATAAATTCAAGCTTTTATTAGCTCATTGTGTATAGATTTTCCTTTAATTTAAACCCGTGACACATTGTAGTTCCGGAGTAGATCAGTAACTCGTTGGGACTGTAGACATTTCAGTTCATCTCAGTTCTAGTGACCTTTCAGGGCACCTCAGGCAATCCACTCGCGTTAAGATAATTAGGGCAAGTCACAGCATCCAAAGAAGAGGTGGCTGGTGCAAGAAGAGAGATCAATTATCACTTGTCCATGTGGTGCCTAGAAGAGACTAGTGCTGAGTATTGGCACCAGTAAAGTAAGCTGGAAGGAGCTTATGGTTAGATGGTGAGATAAATGCTCCATGAGAACGTGCCAAGGCGGGGGGCAATCCGGCCAAGGATCCTCTTTCCCATTGGGCAGACAGGTGACAATATGCCATTATATATGACATTAAACCCAGCGTGGACACTTTCTCCTCAGACCATAAGGAGCATTGTCCTCCCACTGCGAAAGGATTGCACAGATTTGCTGACCACAGTACGTTTAAAAGCCTTCCTTAAAATGAATACCACCTTCCATGTGTCTTGCTTCCTGGCTAAAGGCATTTCTTGTCCATCTCTCTGAAAGGCACCAGGTGAACCACAGAAATGAGCTGCACCATCCCTGGGTCAGTTGTCCAGCAGGTGCCAGCCCTGCTCTCAGCAGGTCACCGTGTGGGATGAAACATGATCGACTTCTAGACCAAACCACTGTCCAGCTTCTTGCCGGTAGGGAAACCAGCCCTAGGACATCTTCAATGTCTCCTGCTGGCCAGCATCCTTGTCCTTGGTCATCCCAGTGCGTTAAGTCAATGGAGTCATCCTGACCTTATCGCTTTTCATCTTTGTCACCTTGACAAAGCTCAAGGAGATCCCACCAGCACTCAGGTCATGCTGGATCTCCTCCATACTTTAGTTTTCAGTAGCCAAACGTCCTGTGAACCCAACACAGGCTTCAAGAGTTGAGATTCTCACTCTGTGCAAGGCAGAAACAACCGTTCCTGTGCCCTGATAATCGGACACTGCAGCTTCTGCGGTTTCCTTTCTTTGGTCCCTCTGACTCTTTTTTCAACCCCGGCTTCCAAAATCCCAAGTAAAACTCCCTTTTGCTCCCCTGCTGGTGTTTTTGTGCCCTGGAAAGTGAGTAAACACACCGTATCGTTGTGTCTTCAGCTGATCCACGCTCTTGGACGGTGCAGCACCTTATCTGCTTTGTTTACTGCCAAAAATAAGCCTATCTGGTAGCTCGCCCCTGATAGCCCCGCAGAGGTAAAGTGGTTGTGGGGGAAACTGCTGGACTCTATCGTTAGCAGAAATGGCTTTTAAATTCAAAATACTTTGATTGGATTGAACTCTGTGTTTGGGAAATTGTTAAAAAACCAGCAATTTTACTGGTAAATATAGAAAATACGATCTTGAGCCTCTGAGATGGGACGTATGTGCAACTCATGTCATTTTTGCAGACCCTTTAGATTCATGTGGCAAAAAAGGGTAAGGAGAGATACGTTTAGGTTAATTAACTTTCTTAGGTTAATTAACTTGCCATTTATTTGCTGTTGTATCAACTCTTGCCTGGGAGGAGGTTATAAATAAACCTACTATTGATCTGATGCCTTTGGAAAAGAATTCCTGCCCAGCTCGCAACACTGATAAGTTGGCGGGTGCCTGATCCCATGTCCCCGCACCACTTGGCTTTGGGATGGACTCTTGAGGAGGGGTTCTGACCCACCCTGGCGCCGCAGGTTGTCCCCCACACCACCAATCACACCCCCCTCTGATGGGTTTTCCTCCCCCCTTGTTGCTGGACCGTCCCAGCGAGGCCCTAAAACGATGCCCTTTCGCCTCTCTCCTGCAGGAAATTTAATCTCCCCGGTAAATGACACCCAGAGCTATTTTGGAGCTGGGCTGCAGAGGGGACAGCAAAGCACGTCAGCAATTTGACTGGAGGAGGAGAACCCAGAGGAGGGGCGGCACAGCCTAACCCCCCGCGGCAAAGCCACCGCCGGGGGACTTGGGGGGACCTTCTGCTGCACGTCCCTGCCACCGCTGGGGTTTCTGTTTTATTTTCCTGAAGGGGAAAGGGGGGGGGGAAACCAAAACCAATATGGTCTCCCCATGTCCTCTGTTCCCCTTTTCCCCCTTCCCCCTTCCTTCATCTCAGTAGGAATCGGCTTTTTCTTACCCTGCCCAGAGCTTTGTTTCTCCTCAGACTCTGAGAAGAAGACTCCAGGTAAGACCTCAACCTTCAGCGGACTTGGGAACGCTGGTTTCCAGCAGAAAGTGGAGAAGGTTTGCAGTAGCTGAGGGAGGGGTGAGGTTATTTCTGTGCCAGCATTACTGGGCTGGAGTACGTCGTGCTTTATGAATCATATTTGAAGATGGAGCTGAAGGCACGGGTGGTAAATCCATCCTCCTTGGGGTTTGAACCGAATGTGAATTGATTTGCTTAATTGTTTCTGGCAATATTATCAGAAGGATCAAACTCCAGGGAGTAGAAAAGAGAGGAAAATCAGGTTTAAAGCTGTCGGTTCTACTTGTTAAGTTTTGTCCCCAAACTGGGGGCAGCAGCGTACGTGGAGAGCCTGGAGAAAACATGGTTCCTGTGGAGAGGTGGCAGCAAGGAGTGTTTTAAAAAGTTTTATGTCTAGGGCATAATCTCAGCCCAGCTTTTCTCTTCGGCGAGGGCTTTTTATTTTTTTTCCTCTGAGCTTCCCTCCGGCCTCGGTACCGATTCCCACCGCGACCCCCCCCTTCCCTCCTCGCATTTCTACAAATGGCTCTGCCGAGAGATGGAGAGAGATGGAGCTCGACAGCTGAGGCTATTTTCGGCCCTACGGCTCAATGGGGTGGAGTGGCTGTAATGACAATGACGTCCACTCGTTAAAATACAAGGGCTTAGGTCGGAGCCTCGCTGCTAATTGTCACCGAGGAGATTCTTTGTCCCTCTGGGAGCTGCGATCCCGCAACTCCCCCGCGGAGGAAATCACATGTGCTGATACTGGAGGCCGTGTTCCCAGCTTAATACGAGCGAGTTTGTTCCTCTGCACTAAGGAGAGGATTTCAGAGTTGGGATTGTTTTGGTTCAAAGCTGGCTTTATTCGTGTAAAGGGAGAGAAAGGTAAATGCACTTCTGTGTGTGTGTGTGTGTGTGTGTGGAGAGGAAAAGTGCCTTAGTGCTGCCATCCTCAGGTATGTAAAATTCTGGCCTTCTACACCGTGAGAACAGTAAAGTAAAATAAGTCAGTGAGAACCCACTGTTTCTCCAGCTCGTTAAAGCTCACCTGGCCCACGCTGTCTGTCCTTGTCACCCGAGCAGACACCGGGTTCCACCTACAGCCACGATTCTGCCACAGCCCCTTCCCTCCAGGGGCTGAGTGTTAAACAAAATTCCACCCGGGGTGGAATTTGTGATGAAATTGCTGGAATTTACGTGGCTCCTTTTCTGGCCCAAAGGTGGCAAACCCAGAATTTTTGGGGTTTTCCCTCCATTCGTCTCCTGCCCCGTTGTATGTCCGAGACCTCCCCTGTGCTGCAGCCTTTTCTTACATGTTGTCAGAGCAGCCTGGGTGCCTTTAGGCTCAGAAAAAATAAAAGGAAAACAGGATGTTATGGAGTCTCAAGGGGCTGATTTAGTCCTTTGGAAGCTTGTGGGGTTCTTTTGTAGCCCCATCGAGGGGGGAATCTTGTTGGGATTTTCTACCAGTTTGTTTGACTCTCTTGTTTGCTACCGGTCATTGGGATTATTCTGGCTATTGATGAAGGATTAATACTGGGACCATGAGGTGATGCAGGTCCCTTCCTGGGCAGCTGGTGTGTATTTAGCCCCCTGCCCTGAAGGTCAGAAACGTCTATCCTGAACGTCAAAAACATTGTTTTGCCTTGAGCTTACCCATCTCTGCTGAGGGCTGCTCACTGAGTTTACCATCACGTTAGCCCCTGACCCGCTGTGAAATTTCCCTTCGCGTCTCCCGTGGACTCTGGCTTACTATGGAAGCAACAGATGGCAGGGAATGCAAACGAGCCTTACCCTGGATTGAGTTAGAAGCTTATTTCAATAGCCTTAATTTATGGCAGGTACTCTGTGTCCGACATCTCCTCCAGCGCATGGAGACCGATCCTCCAAACCACCACGGAAAGCTCTTCCATCTGCTCACCAAATGACCTTTAAAGATGCCAAAATCTGTTGTCCCTCACTGAAGTGGAATTTAGAGTAGCCCAAGCTAAGCTCTGAGTCCAGCTCCTCCATGGCAGATACTGTTCCTGCTCTGATGAAAGGGGCATCAGATAAATTCTGCCGTCTCGGATTAGTGCATCGGCGCAAATCTCTACTTACACCTGACGTAGAGACGTAATGGGCATGTAGCACTGGGTGTGCTGGTGTGCATTTCACCCCTAAAGCATGGTGTCACGGCTCGTAGACGTCCATCCGTGCCCATCTGATGTCACCACGCTTGCAGCTGACACCGAATGCCTGTGCTATTTCAACGTTGTCCGTTCCCTGGGAGGTTGTTAGAAGTAACAGGGCAGCTGGGTTGGTTACTGCTGGTTTCTCTCAGCAGAACTTTAAACATCAAAGGAAATCCTCACTTCCCATTTGGTGACCCGTCAACTTCCCTTCCCACACACAGACGCCGTTTCCTGATGTTTGTAGATGGAACAACATCTGCAGACGTGCAGTACTACCAGCAGTGGTTTGATTTTTATCTAGAGCTTCTGTTTTAGTGGGGTTCTTTGAAAGCTGGGGACCTGGAGATGGGAGGTTCCCTGTGAATCTTACCTTTCCTATAGGAGAGGATGGAGTGCAGAGCTTAGCAGTTGATGTTATGGAGAAAGTCTGTGAAATACGAACTCTAGCAGCAAGAAAAAAACACCTGAGAGCAACAGTTTGCTGCTTGGGGAAAGAAAAGGTAGAAGAGGCTTGAGAAAATGAGCAACCAGGTGTGGCATGAGGCTTAACGTGGTGTCAGAGAGAACCTCTGTGCTCCTGATCTCTGTTTGGACTTCAGTGGTCTCTTAGGTTTAGGTGTCTGCCCTCACATGGGCTTTCCATCCTCCAGGTTTCTGATTATGCAGTTGTGCTACTTGTGGTTGTTGTGTGTCTTGGGAATGTTTTATGGGGGGAATGGAATGGTGCTTTTTGCCCAGGGTCATGGTGGACAGGATTCCCTTTCTCACTGTTGAATTGAATTGAAAGGCTTGGACAGAGAATAATCTGCCACTCCTGTCCCCTCTCATGCCAGAGAGCATCATCATAGGCTGCTGACTGCTTGTGGGGGTCACAGTGGGGGACCTCTACCTACTCAGAGGTTGTTGAAAGCTTTCCAGATGCATCTCAGCATTGATGAAGCAACCTGAAGGCAACCTGTCAACTAGAACAGCATGGTGAATCACAGGAGGTCAAGAGAGTGATGGCACCACCATCAAGACTCTTCATCTCCTGATGACTCTCCTGCTAGGAGTGGTGAGGGTGGTGAGACACTGGAACAGGTTGCCCAGAGAAGCTGTGGCTGCCCCATCCCTGGAGGTGTTCAAGGCCAGGCTGGATGGGGCTTTGAGCAACCTGCTCTAGTGGGAGGTGTCCCTGCCCATGGCAAGGGGTTGGAACTAGAAGTTCTTTAAGGTCCCTTCCAACCCAAACCATTCTATGCTTCTATGACAGGCACCACCTCAGACTAGTCCAGCAGGAACTGGAGTAGTCCAAGGTTGTTCCTGCCACGAGGGGCTTGCTCGCTTGTCCGTGGGGCAGCAGTTGTAGGGCAGGGACAGAAAGCAGTGAGGAGAGGAGTGGGTTGGAGGCCTTGGCTGGTTGCATGGCCATGTGTTAATTCCTGGGCAGTGATTTGATTTATTTGCATTATCTGGCGGGTCTGTACTCTTGGGCCTCTTTCCCTCAAACTTAAACCAGTGAAAATTTGAATGAATAAAGACCAAAGTAAAATTCCAAGTGCCGCTACTTTGCCTTCGGTGTGCTCAGAAATACCCAGATGGGAATGCGATCTCTGCTGCAAATGGTTAATCACAGAGGGATTACAAGGGGAAATATGACACTGGTAAATGTCTGAGATTAATTGGGAAGGGCATCTGCATTGACTGGGTTTATTCATGCTTTGTTGTTGGTCCTATCGCTTCCAAGGGAGCTCTCCTGGCACTTGCAGAGAGTTACTATTTTTTGGAAGTTTGAACATACATACAAAGAATCTGAATTAGCATAATTATTTAATAAATTTATTAACAAGTTGTACTGTAGAAATATTAAATCTTGTTCTTTCTGTATGTCCACAGGGCTATCCTCTCCCTCTAACTCCTAAATCTGTTTATCAGCCTAATCCAATGTGAGGCATTTTATCCCATTTAAACTTATAAAATGTAGTTTATCTGGTGCAGCCTATCTAAATGGTTTGATCTGTCTGAGATTCAGGTACTTACTGCAACTTCATCCTTGCCACAAGTTAGAATTTCAAGTAACAAGCAATAGGGCAAGAGGAAGTGGCCTCAAGTTGCACCAGGGCAGGTTTAGGATGGATGTTAGGAAAAATTTCTTCATGGAAAGGGCCGTCAAGCCTTGGAATCAAGCTGCCCAGGGAAGTGGTGGAGTTGCCATCCCTGGAAGGATTTAAAAGCTGGGCAGACGTGGTGCTGAGGGATGTGGTTTAGTGGTGGTTTTGTCAGTGTTAAGTTGATGGTTGGACTCGTTGATCTTAAAGGTCCCTTCCAACCAAAATGCTTCTATGATTTCCTGCTCCCAACACCCATAAGGCAAGGTTTCACCCCCTTTTCCAGACAAGGACTAAAGATACAAATTTGAGTGACTTTCTGATGATTATGGAAGTAAGCCAGTGGCAGAATAAGGAATAAACCTCATTTTGTTTTCCTACCATGGTAGAAATTTAAAAAATACCGATGAGCACGTACTGCTTTCACTGATCCCTGGATTTCCTTCTGGCACCCTGGCCATCCATAATGGCATAAGGAGCATTGAGTGGGAGGGTACGTGGTGGAGAGCGAGGTGTGTTGTAGATTATGGCACGGGATATGGGGTCTTCACCTTTCACTAGGAGGTCTGTTGACAACGGAGACTTGGACCTGATGGAGAGAAGCCAGTTACAAATACCAGGAGAGTGTCTGGGAGCAACAGGAGAAGGAAGCTGGACCTTGAGGCTATGGCCACTGGAACGAAGCATCTTAGATGGATTTGCTGCATCAATCTGGTTCAAGAGTAAAAGCAACAGGCACCCGATGCAGCATTTTAACTCTTCTTGACTGTCAGAGATACCAATGAGCAGTTGGGGCTTGTCTGGTCACTGTTTGGAACAGGAGGGCAGAGGAGGAGGAGAATGCAGAAGAGTTTTATGAATTCAGCAGCGTTCGTGTTCTCATCCTTGTAAGTGCCCACCATGCTCCCGTGGAGCAGAACTCTCCTCTGGGCATGGATACATCTCCCAGGGAGTAGTTGAGCAAAACTGCACCCCGTGGGTTTGAGGGAAGCCACCGTTCGCTGAAAGGTCACTGGCTGGCTCCCAACTAGATACCTCTTGTGTTTGTAGCCATCTCTGTGCTCCAGCCACTTCTCCGTGTTATGCAGAGCCCACTTTGAAGGAGAAGTGAATCATAGAAGGGTTTAGATTGGAAGGGATCTTAAAGATCTTCTCGTTCCGTCCCCACTGCCACGGACAGGGACACCTCCCGCTAGAACAAGTGAAGCAACTTTTGGTTTTTCTCTTTTTGATGTGATGGATTTGAAGCTGGAAATGAGTCAGTGACACATCTGTCAGAAACAACTAGGGAGCAAGGAGGGACGAGACATGGCAATGTCTTCTGAGGATGGATCCAAGCACTTTGATGCCACATTGCAGCCTGAAATTCAAGCTAATGGCTGGGAGAGATTCACAGAATCATAGAATGGTTAGAGTTGGAAGGGACCTTAAAGATCATCAAGTTCCACCCCCCTTCCATGGGCAGGGACACCTCCCACCAGTCCAGGTTGCTCAAAGCCCCATCCAGCCTGGCCTTGAACACCTCCAGGGAAGGGGCATCAACAGCTTCTCTGGGCAGCCTGTTCCAGTGTCTCACCACCCTCAGAGTAAAGAATTTCCTTCTAATACCTAATCTAAATTTCCCTTCTTTCAGTTTAAAACCATTACCCCTCATCCCATTGCTCCACTTCTTGATAGAGTCGCTCCCCATCTCTCCTGTAGCCCTTTAGGGACCAGAAGGGGCTCTGAGGTCTCCCCGGAGCCTTCTCTTCTCCAGGCTGAACAATCCCAGCTGTCTCAGCCTGTCTTCATAAGAGAGATTAGGACATGAGCTCTGGCTCTGTGTTTTGATTATTAATTCTAAGTTAATATAGTGAATATTATTGCTGGGTTCTCTGGAGATGA
>JAOXNO010000013.1:2582122-2595782 GCA_028565335.1 Limnodromus scolopaceus
TGAGCTCTGGCTCTGTGTTTTGATTATTAATTCTAAGTTAATATAGTGAATATTATTGCTGGGTTCTCTGGAGATGAACTTGAATCACAACTTTTCCCCCCGAGCATTGAAATGGTTCTTCCCCAAATTAGCAGAAGACTCTGATCGTCAATCAATAGACTTCAGTGGAAATTTCCACTGACTTCAATGTACTTTGGCTGAGGCCCAAGGCTTGTATCTGTGTCTTCTAACCATTCATGCGGCTTCTCTGCTTGCAGCTTTGCAAGTGTTTATGGAAAACACGTTTTAAAGCTCAAGTGAGGACAGAGGTCAAAGGCAGTAAGAGGGGCTAAAGAAGTGCAAACTAGTTCACAGGTTTCTAGACCAATTTGAGACCAAGGGAAAAACAGTTGTGTATATTTATTGCAACTAGTAACGAAGGCAATCACTCTACAGAGAGTCAGTCTGTCTTAGCATTAGTGACTGCAAGTCAATCATTCTTTGCTGTCTTAGTATTTACTAAGAATGGTTATTTCCCTATTACTGTTGGGTTTTTTTTTTTTGCCCCAGGTTTAAGCTTGGAAAGCATTTTATTTAATTACTAAAGATTTTTGGTGGAATAATGAAATTTGCTTGATACCAGAAAGAAAAAACACTCAGAAGTGAATTTCTTTAGAAAGGATGAATTTTCTCTAAAGGCAAAGGTCTTTGACAGCTTCATATGAGCTTCATACGTGCTTTGGAAAGTGAGAGACAGGACAGAAAGTATTATGTTTTTCCTGTTAAATATAGAAAGAAGACCATGGGGTTTTTTGCCTTAGATCTGTGGCCCAAATGATGTTTGAAGATTCGCTCAGCTATACCATCTTCAGTGGTAATAATGATTATAATGAATACGTTTTTGTGCCACCGCTTTCCCAGTATTTAGTTTTAATGTCAATTTGTGTCTTTTCAATCCCCAGCAGAGTAAACAGAATGCAAGATTGTAATCTGGTCTTAATTCTCATGCATGATTTGTCATATACTGCAGCAAATACATTCTGCAGATGATAATTATTTGCGAGGCCATCCCTGTCCTGATAGGAAGAAGAAATGGGAGGGGGAGCCAAGACACAGGGAAAATAAGCAATTTCCCCAAGGTCACGCGACAGGTCAATCCAACCCCCTCTCCCTGGTCCCCCCAGTGATTTGCATGTTAATGTTAATGCGCTGCTGGAGGGGGATGGAAAAAAACACTGAAACCTCTGCCCAAACGGTGGCTTAAGAAATGCAAGCAGGTTTTTTTGCCTGCTCCTACTGCTTTCTGCTGGAGGTGGGGGGGCAGATTGTGAGAGCATCGGCCATTGGGTGAGCGAGTGGGTGGATTTGTGGCCAGCGGGGAAGCCAAACTGCTGTGGGATTAAGAAGGATATTTCTGTCGTGGTGGCTGGTTATTATTTCCTTTCTGAGTTCCGACATGCAGTGCGCGGGTCGCTTTGCTTTGTGTGGCACTTTGAAGGTGAAAAAGCATGGCTGTGAGAGCAGCACTGCCATCACCCCCGAGTAGGGACAGTTCCTGTAGCTCAGAAAGGGGCTTCATGAGCTTTCAAAGACAGGAGAATTTGGCATCACGAGACCAATGAGATATAGTAGCTTGGAGAGAAATGGTGCACTGGAGACTTTTGAGTAGGACTTCCAGAGAGGCTTGGAGCTGGGGCACTTGCTCTCCTCCCAGAGCACTATCATTGGGTCTAACCCTCCTCCCAGGATGAGTCAGCTGGTGCCCAGTTCCTGGTGCTAATGGGGTCAAGATCAGGCTTTTATCAAAGTAAATGCTCACCAGTGCATGGAAAAGGGCTTCCAGGAGGCTTAGAAGCAGACTCGCTCCAGCAGGAAGGGAAGGACATCTAGGAGTCCCTGTGAAGAAGCAAGAGAAGTTTGTGTGTTTTGTGGACACCAGGGAGACCTGAAGGTGGTGATCTCTGTCCCGTTGCTCTCCAGCTGCACAGGGGTGGGTAGACTCTGTGTGCGAGTGAACATGGCTGTAATGATTAGTGCCACTAATTGCTTTAGACTTTCTCGGGACACAATGGCACCAGACCTGCCATGAGCTTTAGATCAGAACATGGCTTAAGCCTCGTCCCCTTGGCTGGTCCGTGTCGTCAAACAGCTGCAGGCTGGTGCTCGGCTCCCTCTGAGAGCAGCTGAGAATACACGGGTGATGAGACATCTTTCCTGTAAGCCCTAAGCCACGTGGGGTTTTTTTTGGAGAAGTCTGGCACCATTGGGATTGTCGCGTGCGTTCCCCGTGTCGGTTCCGTGTCGGATGTGCATCCAGCCACGGATGTGCACAAACAGCCATCCCCACCGCAGCTGTGTCTGACCCTACATCATCTGGATGAGGCTGTAGATAAGCCGTAGATACTCATCGACTACTGTCGCCGTCAAAGTAGCTGTCTCTCAGTGGTCATGTTGAATGGAAACTGGGATAAAGAGAAACATCATCAATAATACGATGGGAATGTCTGTGTGTCCTCCCAAAGGCTGGTTCCCTCAGGAAAGAGATTTATTGTAAGGTCAGTGTGAACATAATTCACAGAACAAGGCCTAGGGGTGGGTAATGACCAGAGAGGGCAAGAGGAGAGATGGAACATGTTGTAGAAGCAGAATTAGAAGGAAAAAAAAAAGGCAAGGAGAAAGAGGAAAAAAATGAATCCTAGAATGGTTAGAGTTGGGAGGGACCATAAAGATCATCCAGTTCCAAGCCCCCTCCCATGCGGCAGTGACACCTCCCACTAGACCAGGTTGCTCAAAGCCCCATCTGACCTTGCCAAAAAGCAAAAGCAGTAAGATACAAAAAGAGAGACAAAACGGAAGAGGAGATGAGCATGAAGGAGAAGGTACCTTCATTGGTGGGCACATCTCAGAATTTAACATCCATGTGTTTCTCTACAGCTACAGAAGCAGCCCATATGTTACATAGCATTAATGCAGATCGCTTTCCTACAGCCAAAGTTGAAAGGGACCATCACGTTCTTTCTGCCCAAAGACTTTTATCTTATCCAATGACTCTTGTGGGGAAAGCAAACTACCTTCTCCATCAGCTGTTTCACATTATTGAGCTCAAATTTAAGAAATCTGCTAGACATAAAATATTCCAAGACCTTCTCACCAGTAATGAGAAGGACAATGGAAACCTCACTGTTCTAGGTGACAAACATCCCGATTCCATGGAAGGGCAGCAATTCTTTGCCTGCACAGTCTAATCTGCTCTTTCTTGACTTTTTTATTTCTCACCCTTTAGGAAACCAAGATGGATTACAGCTCGTTCAGCGGAGTCCCCCGGTTCTTGACCCGGCCCAAGGCATTCATGGTGTCTGTGGGGAAGGATGCCACCTTGAGCTGCCAGATCGTTGGAAACCCCATCCCAGTTGTGAGCTGGGAAAAGGATAAACTTCCAGTTCAGTCTGGGGGAAGGTTTAAGACCACAGAAGATGGGGATCTCTATCGGCTAACAATCTACGATCTGAGCCTGGAGGACAGTGGCCAATACATCTGCCGGGCCAAGAACACCATCGGGGAAGCTTTTGCAGCTGTCAGCATCAAAGTTGGAGAGGAGACCACAGTAACGGAGTCGGCCCCGTATTTCATCCAGAAACCCTCCTCCATCAAAGTAACGTTGGGAGAAGATGCCATGTTCAAATGCAAAGTCCAGGGCAGCCCTCCCCTCTCGGTGAACTGGGAGAAGGATGGGAGATACCTGCGGAACCGGGCTGATGCTGGACGCTTCCAGATCGCGTCTGCTGGGGAGTCAAACGCTCTCACCATCCAGTGTACCCAGATGGGGGACAGTGGCACCTACACCTGCCGGGCAGAGAATCTCATCGGCTCTGCCAGCGCTTCGGCTGCTCTGGTGGTGGAGACAAAGGGCTCTTCCAACCCGGGCAGCAGCAGCCACTTCGATACCAGCTGCGGCAAGACGTCATCCTTGCTGTCTCACTTGCAAAAGAGGCGGGAGGAGATCAGGAAGATGGACATCTCCCATGGGGCTCTTGATTCAACATCTGCCCAGTCTTACTCCACGGCAGAAGGGCTGTCCAGCATCGGCTACAGCCTCTCCCGGGATTACGAGCGGGCGGCTGGACTTACCACCAAAGGGGCCCGCAACGCGACTTTTGGGACACTGACCCGCATGTGCAGCGTGACGGAGGGGAAGCACGCCAAGCTGAGCTGCTACGTGACGGGGGAGCCCAAGCCAGAGATCGTGTGGAAGAAGGACAACGAGGTCATTTTGGAAGGGCGGCGGCATGTCATCTATGAGGACGATCAGGAGAACTTTGTGCTGAAGATCCTCTTCTGCAAGCAGATAGACAATGGGCTGTACACCTGCACGGCCTCCAACCTGGCAGGCCAGACGTACAGCTCCGTGCTCGTCACCGTCAAAGGTGGGTGCTTGTGTTTCTCAACGGGGTGGGCATGTCTGCAAGGAGACAGGCAATGCGCTTCCAAATTGGTATGGGAGAGTCAACAAACCCTCTGCCACCAAACTGCGGTAAAGAAGTGTGCATGAGACATGAATAAGGCCCTCCAGCTGTAAATAGATGGAAAAGTTGGTGCTAGAATAGATGACATGGAGACAGAGTCTCCTCACTGTGGGGAGTTCAGGAAGAAGCAATAAACAAGTCAGGGATGGATGATGTAGAACTGTCTGGTTGTGGGGCAGCTGGGATGAACCAGATCTCTAATGTTGCCTGCTGGTTGTGTAGTAATCTGAGAGATCCATTACCATCCTCTGGATCAGGGACTGCTGAAGCCCTATCTCACCCTCCTTTATATTCACCACAGGGTTTAGTGAAACGGACACATGTGCCATTTAAGCAGAAGCAGAGGAAATTCCTCTCTGCAAGCTGTGTGTCAGGCTGCCTTGGATACCTTGGGGGACCTACTCCAAGACTAATTACAGTCCATCTCAGTTCTGCTGTACAGAGTGACCCACCAGCAGCCTTGTTCTTGCCAGGTATCTTCAGCCTTTTCCCAGCTTGTGTTGCTGGAGACCCTATAGTCCTTGTATGCTCCCAGAACTTTACCAGGTCCAGGCTGCTTCTGTTTGCTGTGGTTGGGTGTGATGCACTTGCCTTCAGAAGGTTCCTCAACGCTGGTGGAGGTCAGATCAAGTTCTTCAGAATGGTGACAAAAATGGGACACACGTTTTCACAAAGGAAGCTCTCCATTTTCCATTTGGCAAGGTTACAGGGGGCAGCCCAGGCAGCACCTGTAAATTAGCCCTCCAATATGAAATGCTGTGGCACTTGAGCCACAAAATAGATGTTTTTCACTGGCAGCAAAATATATTAGAAATCCAAAAGCGTAAGAATGGCCGGTGTTTCATACCTGTCTTTAAGACTCTCAGATTTTATTTGGTTTTCTGGTTTGCCTTTTCTGGACCTCTTCTTTCATACTCAGCCTTTCCCGTCAGTGACTCAGTCCCCGAGTCCCTCAGTGACACTTGATCTGTAGAACTCGCTGGCGCTTGTCCCACTCTTTGCCATCCCTTGGAGGTGCTGAGTGGTGTCGGGAAGGGCATTTGTCCTCTTCCATAAAGCTGTGATTACCTCATGAGCTGGGACTCGGAGCTGGAGACCCAAGCTGGCCCTTGGGTGGGTGTTCACTTTGAGGATGGCTCACGCTCCGTTACTTGCCCAACACCTGTCTTGCAAAGCCACACACACAGCCTGTCCCTGCTTCTTTGGTTATTCCCAATGGAATAACCTGTTCTAAAGGAGACAGAACGTGGAGCAGCAGGTCTGGGAGCAAGCACCACGGGGGAAAAAGGTTATTTATCAATATCCATTGTCAAGAGATGCCTGTGAGTCAGAGGGCTTAAGCAGAAATGTTTATGGTCTGTTTCTTTGTTATACTATACCGTGTCGGGCTTTCTGACCAGGCCAAGGCTGCCATGGAAAATCTACGTGTGTTGGTTATAATTAGGCCCTGAATAATGACTCCCCTTTGTGTCACCAGAAGGCCCTCTCATGCCTCCAAAGACAGCTCAGAACGATGTAGCAATGAAGAGAGCTTTTAATTCTGTTGCTTATGCCATTGGTGATGCCGTTAGCTCATCTGTCATCGTGTTTAGGGAGGTAGGTCATCTTGCCGCCCTTGGTAAGCACCAAGCTGCTGCGTTGGTCGTTCTGCAGGTAATAGCATAGTTATAGAGCCTATGACTCTGCATACCAAGGGTGTGTCTATAGGCTCAGGCACCAGGAAAGACCAGCTTCATGGGTTTAAATATGCTCTGGCATTTTGGTTCGCAGAGTTTCAACACAAGATTCTGCATGAGAATATTTATGGGTCTTTTAAAGGTAGTAATAATGATAAAAAAAAGACTACCTAGCCCAGCATCCTGTCTATAAGGTGGCTTTTGGCAGTCTCTGAGGGCATAGGTCTGGGCACGGGTCAAACCTCTCCTCTAGCTTGCCTGTGAATCTAGATCCTAGACCTGGAGACTCAACACTTTTGTAAGCATTTGCTGCACCCATGCCTTAAAGACCATTGAGCTGCAAAAAGAGATTTTTGAGCTGTTCCTAAATGAGATGTAGTGAATCAGACATCAGTCTCAAAGGAGAGGCTACAGGGCAGAGTGTCGCTCTCACAGTTAAGGAAAACCACGAGTTGATTACTCTGATTTGGAAACGTGCTGGATTCTAGTGTCTAGAGCAGGGGGAAAATCACAAGCATACACTGAAACGTGAGATGTAAAAGAAGTTAGGAAATACTGCCCAAGAGCAAACCTTTATGCCACGGGAGGTTTAGGATAGATATTAGGAAAAATTTCTTCACTGAAAGAGTTATCAAGCATTGGAACAGGCTGCCCAGGGAAGTGGTGGAGTCACCACTCCTGGAGGTATTTAAAAGACGTGTAGATGCGGTGCTGAGGGACATGGTCTAGTGGTGGGCTTAATAGTGTTAATAGTTGGACTTGATGATCTTAAGGGTCTTTTCCAGCCTAAACGAATCTATGAGGTTTTGATTTTTCCCAAATCAAAGAGCAGAGAGGATGGGGAAGAACATGAATTCCTGAAGGCTTTGGAGATGTCCCTGAGGCCATGTGCAAAGTTAGCGAGAACAGCATACGGGTCTCCATCTTTGGGCCTGGGCCAAGCAATGTTCATCTGAGTCCCTGAATACAGTAATCAGATACTGTATGAAAAGGTTAAAGGTTGTAAGCCAAATAGGATAGAGACTGGAAAAACAGACTGGTGCTGAGGCCACTTTATTCCTCTCCGGCCTCAACTTGTTTTGGATGACCACTGTCATGGTAGTCACATATGAGACCTTGAGAAATGTGGAGGTAGAAAGGAAACTTGGAAAGCACAGTAACTGCCAAGATGACAAAAAGGCATGAGATGGTGGAAACTTGTCAATGAACCTTTAGATATCTGCCTTTGGAAAGATTCCCCATATTCCTACTCTCACTGGAACATTTTTGTTAGGCAGAGGGAAAACTTGCCTCTGGAATAATAAATGGAGAGCCCATGAGAAGGCCGGGAAGAGGCAGGAGGAAATGTAGGCAAGTGAGAAGACCAGGTCAAGCAGATATCCCTTGGGAAGGTTAAGGAAACATTGGCTGCTTCGCAGGCCGCACCTATTCTTAGCAAAATATGTGTTAGCAGGACCTGCTTTTAAAAAATAACATCATCTCATTGCTAGTTTGCTTGGTACGGACCAAACAAAAAGGCCTATGACACTCTGGAGAAATATGTTCTCAAGACAAGCAGCCAAATTCATAGCTGGTCTAAGCTCTTGGAGTTTCCCGCTGACTCCATGAGCTGCTTGCTCCGTTGGCCCGCAGTCTGTCAGACTTGGGCGTTTGCTTTGCTATTTCTATCACCTATTTTTCCTGGGAGGCAGGCTTTTGCAGCTCTCTTATCTCTTATTTCTCCTTCTTTAGCAATATTATTGCCTTCATTATATGCCTTAATGAGTATTTCTGCTTTGGCTAAAAACAAATTAATAGAAAAAATTGTACAGTCAAAAAAAAAATGAAAAAAAAAATCACACTGATAGTAGACATGAATTTCAATGACCTCTCAGGGCACTGAAAATGAGCTATGACCTGGGAGTCCAGACCTTATGAAGACAAAGTAGAATTGCTATTCAAATTCACACCTCCGAGCTCTTGTGGAAATAAATGTTTGTAGATAATGGTGGATTTGGAGTGATCAGAAAAACACTGTTTAGTACTTTTGGTTGGATTCTATAGGAAAGAGCATCTGCTTGAACTGCTCATCCATGAGACAGCAATGTGCCTTTGTGGGCAAGAAGGCCAGTGGTCTCCTGGGGTACATTAAAAAGAGTGTGGCCAGCAGGTCAATGGAGGTCATCTTCCCTCTCTAGTGCTCCATGATCATAGAAGCATAGAATGGTTTGGGTTGGAAGGGACCTTAAAGATCATCAAGTTCCAACACCCCTGCCATTGGCAGGGGTACCTTCCACCAGACCAGGTTGGTCAAAGCCCCATCCAGCCTGGCCTCGAACATTGATGTAAAGTGCATGAAGATATATTCAGGAAGAGGAGGCTGGTGGGTTTTGGAGAGTCTGTCACATGTCCAAAGGAAAAGAAAAAGCCGTGAACTGGGTGAATCCCAGGCTCCAGTTCAGTTTATCTGGTGCTGTCTCTCTGAAGCCCTGTTCAGAGTGAGATAAGACACGTGTGCCCACGGCAGTAGGACGAAAGCAAAGTTGTTTTCAGAGGATATCTGTGACCCCAAGCTGCCAAAGACAGCCTTGCACCTACTTTCCCTGGCTGGAAAAGCAGGGCTGTTACTGCAACACAGACAAAAAAGTCAACCAATTCTGTGTTTGCACATTTAAGAGTGTTTTCCTAGACGGGCTTGGCTTTTCTGGCTTTTCTTTTCTTTTTTTTCTTTTTTTTTTTTTTTTTTTAACTTAGTGACTGTAAAGGGAGAGGGGTTAATGATATGACCAGTTGCTCCAAGTATGGGAATACACTTGTGTGCTCCTCAGGTGCATCTCGTATTTCTTGTTGGCCCTTGGGTATGTCCGTGTGTTCTCGGTGTCAGCTCTGGACTCCCTCCTGTCTCACACAGCAACGCTGCCTCCAGCTCCCGGAGGTTGGCATCCTTCGGATTAATATTTTCATTATCTCCTCCTCTTGCTTGTTCCCATGGCATGAGCATTACAACTGCTTCATTCCCCCTTGACTACACGGGGTGCTGCCAGAGGTGGGATTGCAGGGCAGGAGCCTGAGTTTCTTGTTGGTTAAGGAAAAAAAGGACAATTAATAAGGGGAGCGTGGGCAGAGCAGGTCTGGGTAACTGTAGCTGAAGCCTTTCAAGGCAAGACCTTGACTTACCTTGAATTGAGGTGCATTAAGGCAAAAGGTTTTTTAAGAAAATAACCAAGTTGACATAGTGAGCTAGAGTCACCTTCCTGTTCCTAAAGGTATTGTTCCCAGTCAGGCTTTAACCTCAGGAAAACAGCTGAGGGAGCAGATGGCATTGCTCCCTCCAGGTGTCCTGTCTCTGGGGTCTGGTATCTCTATCCAGGCTGTGCTCAGCTAGAAAGGATTGGAAGTGTTTGTGTGACGTGGGGTGAAATTGAAAGACCTGCAAAACTGAACACGTGAGTTTCCAGGGCTTGAGTTCAGAAAAGAGCAAATCGGATCAAAGAGAGCTCTGCTCCCATAGCAGCTCCTGTCCTAGTGGTGGACAGGAGGGGACAGACAGTAGACTCAGCTAGATACTGAGCTTCCAGATCTGAATTTTGCAAAACAGGGGCTCCTGAACTTCAAAATTTGGACGTGGGATATTTGAGGGCCTGGATTTGTTTTTCTTCAGCCTTTAGACCACAGAGACTCTGAGTGGGATGTGCCACCATGGACGTGGGCTCATAAATCTCAGAGAAGCCCACTCCTGTTTGACTCTTAGACAAACATCTGGCACTGCTGACCGCTAGTGAGCACATGAAGTTACCAGCCGGGGAGCACGTGTGTGGTCAGGGAGAGGGAGAATGGAGTCACAAAAAAAAGTCTGGGAGTTACGAGTTATTAGAAGATGAAGACATGTGTCCAGACATGATGCCTCACGAGTGCTGATGCATCAGCACTGTCTAATCCAAATCAGTGACATGACTGTGGCACCAATCCCACGGCTGTGACCACCGGCTGTCCTCTTCAGTCCAACTACCCTGTCCCCAGTTCAGTGATAATTTCACAGTGCAGTTGTCACTGGAATTAAACAATATTCTCTTCGTAAAATGTCTTCCCCCACTGCCATGCAGCTGTTTTCCATGTTTGATCTGCACTCTTGGTCCTCCTTAAGCTGGAGCTCTGCAGCCCTGTTGCTGGAGGAAAGCAGAGAGTTGGGAGACTTGGGCTTTTTCTCTAGTTCTTTCATTGCCTTTGGCAAAAGCTGATATAAATGCCTTGGTGCTGGTGGGGAGAACAGAAAACTCCTCCATCAGTTACTTCTCTGCTTTCCCCCACGTGGGTCCTTGTGGGCACAGCCACCCATCACCTTTCTGTGCCCTTTCAGATCGTTCAGCTGAGCTCACTTCTGCTGCAAAACCCCCCCAAAACACCAGTTCTTGCACCAGGTGACGAGCTCAGCTGCTCACACTCACCTACAAGTGCTGCCCTCTCCCCACCACCGGCTTGTTTGCTATTTACCCACCCCTAGTGTGACTACTTTTAAGGGCTTTTACTCCGAGGTGAAGTGGCTGTTGCTATGTACAGAGCCAGGCCGGGGGAGCCTGCCCTTCTTCTTGTTGGCATCGCTAAGTGACAGGGTGCAGAGCAGAGACATTCACGCTGGAGGACCCGCGGGCCACAAGAGCACAATTTATTAACCTGATGCTTCACCAACTTGTTCACGTTGCTTTGGTTTAGAGCAAACTCCTCCGTGTGGTGTGGTGGGGCAGGGACTGCAGTTCAAACTGACACTGCTTCTTTTCTAGAGAAGTCCTTAAAATACTTCTGCTGGGATCTAAGAGGGTGGTTTTTTTTTTTTTTGCATTAGAGCAGGACACCTACTGTAGTAGGGCTTGATTATGGGTTTGGGTGGCATCTCAGGACAAATCAGTACTTTAATAAGGAGTGTTACTGTTTATTTTTTCTATTGATGTATTTTTTTGCACTCTCCTTACTGCAGACCATCATAAACTCTTGTTTCTCCTTCCTGTCTTTATCTTCCTAAGAACCCTCAGTACCCTTCAAGGAAAAACTGAAGGATCTTGAAGTGAGGGAGAAGGAATCTGCCACCTTCCAATGTGAAGTGCCTGTTCCCAGCACAGAGACATCTTGGTTCAAGGAGGAAACCAAACTCCGGCAGAGCAAGAAGTACAACATCGAAGAAGAGGGCACGTATCGCCGGCTCACCGTCCAGAACGTCACCGCGGACGATGACGCTGTCTACATCTGTGAGATGAAAGAAGGGAGCAGGACCATCGCAGAGCTGTCTGTCCAAGGTAGGAAAGGCTCTTGCTATTTCAGATCAGCCAAGTCTCGCCTACGAAGTGTGAGGTTCACGCATGGAGCTCCAGACTCGACCTAATGAATGGCATTTACCCCATGCATAAGTGCAGTGAAGACTGGCAGAAGACTTGCACCTTACGGTGCGAGAGGAGAGCCACGTGTGGTGGGTCCCTGTGTCCCTGGCTCTCCTGCCAGGGTGTATTTGGGACACAGCGTCAGAGAGCAGGGACAGATTGTGTTGCTGCACAAGATATGTCACCTCGTGGGGCTCTGTGCTTAAAGGGGCTTCCTAGAAGGCAAAGTCCTTGAGCTGTAGACTAGTGTTGTAGGCTTTAACATGATCCCATGCGTTGGATGTGTCCCCCAGCTCTGTCTCGCACAGATGTTGTCTAATGTCCATTGAATCTTGTCCCAGGGCGGTGCTCACCATACCGGGAAGCTGGTTTAGCACCTGTGGTTTGTGGTCCGATGTGTGGTGCGGGCTTTGGTCAGCACCGGTGTGGTTTCAGATTGGAAACTAGATCCACGCTCTAGATCTCTGACATCTGGACCTGTTCTCTGGTGTTTAGAAAGCTGATGAGAAAAGGGACAAATGTGGATAGAGATCCGTGTCCAAGTCTCCCGAGTCTGGCGGTTTGGACAGACGTGCAAGTCGGTGGTAGCCCCTGCTGCGGTATAGGTGTCTCACAACCAGTAGACACAGGCACATCAGAGACACAGGCATGCCCACAGAGGGGGATAACAGTTTTGAGCTCCCTGGCTTGCTGTATGAACAAGAACCTACCCATGCAACTCCAAGACTTGAAGTTTTGATTTTGATGATGCTTATGCTGGAATCATTGAAGTGTCTCCCATTGCATGAATTGGAGACCCATCAGCTACAGCATTGCGCTTTTCCCAACTCACTTGAAGACTGACTTTACTCCCAGTAAAACCAGAAGTTCTTCACTACATAAATTGGTGCAAAAAAACCTGGGGGACTTGCATCCTCATTCAAATTCCTTTTTGTACCGTTAGTGAAGAGTTGAGAGCGCACATGGGTGGAGGCAGAAGGGGAAATTTAGTCTGGAGAGATGTTGGAGAGTTCAGATAGACATCTTTTTGTTACACCTTCTGTTAGGTCTAGACCAGCCAAACATTGTTAAGTGTGTTTGGTCCCTATAGGACAGCTGGTATTGGTTTTGGTTGTTTGTGCTGTGGTACTACAGTGTGTTCCATTAAAAAAAAGAGTGACTGAGCCAGGTGGAGCTCTCAGGAGGGAAAGGAGGCAGAGCCTTCCTGGGGGAGCCCTGTGCTTGCCCCAGGGAGAGAAGATTCGAGAGAGTGGGGTGGGGTTGGGAGAATGCGAGAGCTTGGCAGGACGCAAAGGGCTGCAGGGACAGGGACACTGCTAAGGACAGCAGGAAGCAGGCGCGTGGCCAAGCTTTGGAGACAATGAGCAGACAATTGGAGTCTTGAATCCTACTGATGAAGTATGTGCCTGATCTACTGTTTCATGAAGGAGTTCAGCATTCTTTCTCGTTAAATAGCTCTGGGTGCTTTGCCAGGGTGAGGGCACTTTTGCCTTGTGGGGACTGCTCTAGGGCTGGACCCATCCGTCAACAGAGGTGGTCTCCTGATGCTTTGCCCAAGCTTTCCTGTGAATAGTCACATCTTGTAACTTTGAGTTTATTCTAATAAGTCAAAATCATCACAGTCACTTGGAAAGACCACACATAAGTGAAGTTTATTGTGTGTGAACTTCTGGGTTGGCTCTGAAAAGAAATCCGAGGCTTTCAGTGTATTTTCTATTAATTCAGGTGACTGGTGTGTTTGCCCTCTTGCTTATGTAACTTACTGGTCATCTGATGGAGGCAAAATCCCAAGGAGAGACAAGAGACCTGTCTGGTTTAAGACTGACCTACTTTAGCAAAGTTTTAATTTGAATTCCAGGCATATGCGGGCAATGAAAGCTGTATCACTGTCAAATCTGTTCTTGGCAAGGCCACGTACCTTGTATTTACCCCAACAGCAGACTCCGCATATTAGGCCAGAAACATGAGCAACTGTAGTCAAACAAGATTGCTTTTCTCTCTTTGAAGGCCAAAATGAGTCCTTGGGATTATCTGTTCTTTATAACGCAGAGCCTAGGAATTAATTTGGTGATGTCTGCATAGTGTCTACAATGTTTTGACTAGGTGAGAGCTGTTGGCTCGTCCTGTTGTAGCG
>JAOXNO010000013.1:2627556-2640221 GCA_028565335.1 Limnodromus scolopaceus
GTCAGGTGGAGAAGAAAGATGCTGGGGAGTACACCTGTGAGGCTGCTGGCCAGAAACTGACCTTCAAGATTGATGTCACAGGTGAGACACATCTTGTCTTAATTACAGCAGAAGATCATAAAGTAATATTTTTAATAACTGTTATACAAAGATTCTGTTGTAATCGTCTGGACTTTGTTGAACCCTGTAAGGTTCACCTTATTTTCTGTACCTGGTTTCCTGGACTTGTAGAAATGGGAATATTTGGCTCTAGCACAGCACAAAGGTCCATCTCATTCTTATTCTGTGGATATAATAATTGCAGATATAAATATAATAAAAATAAGAATCAATATATTATTCAGGTACCTCCCATTTCTGGGATCCCAAACGTTAATTGTTGTGCACTGAACCTCTTGAAAGGAAGGAGCCATTTAAAAATCCATTTGTTTGTAGACTTACGGTCCCATTTCTGAAAACCAAGAGGCTGGAAAGTGCTTTGTCATTTACAATTTCAGCATTGACACTCGTCAAGATGGGTTGAAAACTCAGCCCTTTTTCTGAATTTGTGCGGTTGCATGTTTGACATCTCAGCCTTCTGAGATGCCTTAACTCTTCAGCCAGGTGCTAAATGTCCCTTTGTCATGAAAGATTCCCAGCAATTGGTCTTTTGGAACAGGATTCACAAGGTGCCCAAGCAACTTTAGGCATGTTCTAAAGGGAGTGTTGATGCTGCAAAAAGCCTTGCGTACCTTGCCAGCCATGATTGTGGCCTCCCTGAGCACTAGACGGAGATTGTAGTTCCTTTGTCACATTTGTGACAGTGGAAGAGACCCAGAAGCCCACAGTGCTATATTTGTGACCTTCACAATTCACTATAGGTCCTAAGCAAAAGGAATTTGCAAGCTTTTCGTGAAATGCAGGACAAGATATTCTTTGGGAACATCAGAATTAAATGTTTTTTGCATGGTGGCTTGCAACCACAGGACTGACGTCAAGGACCTTCATGGTCCTTTCCATTCCTAGGCTCTTGCTTCCCTAGTTTCCAAATTGTGATTCGGTCACAAAAAAGTAGATATCACCCAGTGAAGGCAATCAGTTTTGGCAAGTGGCAACCTAAATATTTTCCAAACATCTGCACAGAAACCTGTAAGACTGATCTCATTTTTACTCCCTCAATCCATATTATCTTCCTTTTCTGATTTCAGAGCCCAAACCTGCGTTTATAAACCAGGAAAAAGTCCAGAAGGAGGTGAACGCTGTCCTGACAGAAAGTGCCACCCTCAGCTGTGAGGTAGCACAGGATGCAACCGAAGTGAAATGGTACAAGGATGGAAGACTCCTTGTTTCCTCTAGAAAATTCAAAATAGAAACTGTGGGCAAAACCCGGCGCCTGGTTATAGAGCAGCTGGAGAAGAAAGATGCTGGAGAATACACCTGTGAGGCTGCAGGCCAGAAACTGACCTTCAAGTTGGAACCCACTGGTGAGTACTCGTTTTGAGGATCTGACGAGGAATCTGTGTGGCTTAGAGGAAAGCTGGATATTCCCTACCCAGTGGCCATTGTGCAGCTACCATTTCCCCTGGAGAAACATCAGTGAACCACATCACACATTATTTTGGCCTTTTTAATCTAGCAGTGTAGAGGTGGGAAGTCTGGCTGAAGACTTTTTTTGGCTATGGAAATGCTGTGTAGCTTTTTGATTATCTCCTTCACACACCCCATCAACCAACCTGTTTCAGTGGTGGGGAGCTGAAAGTAGAGGTGGGAAGATTTGAAGAGCAGCAGTAGATCTGTGGAGAACGGTCACTAAGAAAAGCCGGGCAGTTTTGGGGCAAAGTGCTGTACAAGATAGAGAAAAGGCCAAGAGAAAGGTAGTAGAGCAAACAGAAAAGAAAAAAGGCCATATATTCAGGTTTAGTGCACTAACATTTCTTCTTAATTTCATCTAAAATCCTAAAAATGGGAGAGGAAAGAATTATACAGGTCATTTTACTTCTAAGAAGTCAGCGGGGGGGTTTTTTGTGGGCAGCACCAAATATATATTTGCATTTTCTTTCCTTTGCTTCTCCTCTAAGCAGAAGCTCTGGGTTACCTGACAGATCATGTTCGTTCTTCTTGCTCAGCAAAAGATTACACCAGGCACAAATATTCAGCCATATTCCCTGGGTCATTGCAGATTATGGATAAACTGATGTTATGAGTTGTGAAGAGAGAGCAATAGAAAATTGCTGTGTTAAGGGATTTGATTATTATTAGTTTGCCTATTTTAATGTCTTTCCTAGAACCAGAGGCTAAATTTGAAAAGAAAGTTGTCCAGAAAGAGCCTCTTGTTGTTCAAGAACATGAAAGCATCACACTGACTACTTCAGTAACGCCTGAAGCTGCTGCCGTAAAGTGGTTCAAGGATGGAACAGAAATCAAAGCGAGCAAGAAATATGAGATTAAGAGTGAGGGGGCATCCAGGACCCTGACGGTGAAGTTGGCTGAGAGCACAGACACCGCTGTGTACACTTGCCAGACAAAGAACGACAAGCAGGAATTCAAAGTACAGGTGAAAGGTGAGTAGAGAGCAGGAAGCAGATCATGTCCCAACCCAACAGCTACATTTCCATCATGGTAGGATGAAGGTGAAGTCTAAACTCTAAAATTGTTCCAACCTCAAGACTTAAATTGCTGTTGCAGCTGCTGTGACTGCCTCGCTATGGGGCAGCGAAGTTCTTCTGCTTCCAAATACCCAATTTTTGTCCTTTGCTGGCCACTCAGGGGAGAAGAACCTCAGCTCTTCCCCAGTCTGTTCATCAGCATGACAAAGCTGCTGAGGATGTAGAGGAAAGTTGAGTGATAAAAAGGTTTGTGAGTTAGTTCTATGGGGAAAGAGGACCTGTCTGGTATTCTCCTCTGTTCCTGGGATGGTGCAGCTGGGGTGCTGTTCCCTAGTCAAGGCTAAGGCTATAAACTGACAAGAAGGATGAAGTGCAGCTTGTCCACAGATGGAGATGATGGGGTGATGTCCCAGAGTAAAGCCCTGGTCCTGTCTCTTCAGACACCCACACTAGAGATGTTTCCACCTGTGGTGCACCCACTGAGCTCCCTTTAGAGTCATTAGAGAAGAGTGGTTGCTAATAGGTCATGATACATCTGACCTATTGAAGTGTCTCCTTCAGGATGAAAGAAATCACACCCTGGATTTCTCAGACTGCATCCACTGTCTTCAGTGACAAAAGAGATAAAGGTGGCTTATCCATCCGTGCAGATTTTTATACTTAGAAAAAACAGGCTTTGATGTTAAAACACCACATAAAATATTAGAACAAAAGGAAGGCAATACCCAATCATGTTTTAAAACACTGTTCTTCCTTTACAGAATGATATTAATATTAAAATACCGTGTCAGAGGAATCTTCCTAAATTCCCACCTTTCTGGTTTGTTTCTCTCTACCCTGATCCTCAAACAAATTCTGGGGTTGTTTTTTCTTTTCATTTAATTATGATTATTATTTTTAAAGTTTTCCAGAACCAATTTCTTAGAACAAGTTCATTATCTTTCTCTTTCTTATAATTTTTCCATTGTCTGCCTCTCAGAAATCCCAGTGAAGTTTGCTAAAAAACTTGAAGCTGTTAATGCCGAGATCGGAGGCAGTGTCTCTTTGACCTGCGACGTGAGCCACGCCAAAGGGAAGGTGGTGTGGCGCAGGAATGGAGTTGAGATCAAGCCCGGCAAACGTTTCCAGATTCATGAGGAAGGGGTCAAACGAACCCTGACAATAACAGGGATCCGGGCTGAGGATGAGGGAGAGTACTCCTGTGAGTCCAGAGATGACAAAAGCAGCGTTACCATCACCCCCAAAGGTATGTCTCTAATGGTGACCATGTAGAGGGGTTCCTTGGGTTTTGTCCTCAGCCACAACAACCCTGCAAAGCTGAGTTTGTTCATGTGTTTGTGAGGTCTGCTGTTTGGACAAAAAAATGCAAAACTCCACTTCCTCTCTCTGGATGTCACTGGCATCTCTGTTTGTGGAGAACATCATGATTTTGAGACCTGTTGAGCTCAGGTCTCTTAATATCTCACATTGCATTTGAAGCTGAAATCAAGTATGCCAAATCTAAGAGGAATTGTCCTCCTCCTTTGTTTGCTTCGCTCTTGTGGCATCTTTATATACAAAACTTAGAGATGGGAAACATGATGATCCATTATTGTGATGACTTATTTGATGCTTCTGATAAAATCACTGAATCTTTTGGCTCTTTGGAGATGCTCGTGCCATATCTCAGAAAACATGCTCCTAAATGCTTTATTTCCTATCCATCAGCTCCCAGAGTGGTGAAATTCACTACGAGTCTCAACAGCGTGGTCTCCGAGGAAGGAAAAGAGGCTGTGTTCAAGTGCACCGTCTCTCCCAGTGATGCTGTGGTCACTTGGCTCAGGAATGGTGTCAAGATTGAAGCCAGCAAGAAGTATGTGATCTCGCAGAAGGACACCAACCACAGCCTCACCATCACTGATCTGACGCTGGAAGACGCAGCTGAAATCTCTGCCAATGCTGAGGGTGTAGAAAGCACAGCCAATCTCAGAGTCAGAGGTAAGAAGCAATAAAACCCCTTGGACAGGCTGCCACTGATGCTCTGACCTGTGTTGTTTCATGTGGCTGTGCTTTGCTGCCTAGCAGTAGGGAGATCATGCTTTCTCATCATTAAACATGGGTGCCCAGAACGCACTCGGACTTGGAGATACACGAGTGACCATTTAAATGCTCTCTGAAAGCCTGTTTTCCAGATTCTCTACATTCTTACTAATATCTTTCTCCTTTGGCAGAGGCCTCAATCTCATTCAAGAAGAAACTGGAACCCAGAACAGTTGAAGAGAGGGACACAGTGACCTTGGAGGTAGAGTTGACCAAGCCTGCAGAGGTGAAATGGATGAGGAACAGCATCGTATTGAAGCCCAGTGAAAAAATAGAGATCAAAGCTGAAGGAACAAAGCATACTTTGGTGGTTAAGGACATCTCCTTTGCAGACAGGGGCTTCTACTGCTGTGAGAGTCCTGATGACAAGACCCAAGCCAAGATCAATGTGGAAAGTAAGTTGAATGATCTCTAGTTCTATAAATGCCCTGAGCAGGTTCTGAAGGTGGATTTTTGTCTTTGCCATTATCATAATGGCCACTTCCACCTCCACCTGCCATGGGGACATGGGGACACAACCATGGGCTTGACCACCATCAAACAACTGAGAAGAAGTGGAAGCAAGGGCAGTAAACAGAGAACAGCTGGTTGATTCTTGCTGCTTCCATCTCATCCCACGAGTTTTCTGTCACCCTGTTGACCATTAACCTTCTTAGCTGATTCTTCTCCTTCCTCTGAAATTTCTCACTCTGGTACACTCTGTCTTTTTCCTTTGTATGGCTTTTAGCAAACCATTCCCTTTTCAGCCACCTATTGCCCCAATTCTTCTCTGCAAACCACCTATTTTAGAATGTCTCTTTGTATTCAGTCAGGGTTAAAAAAAAAAAAAACCATGACAAAAGCAAAACTTTTATCTGAGGGTGCTGCCCTTTCAAGTAAGCTGATGGTGTCTCAGCCCTAGCCCTGTACTTCTGCCCTTTCCCCCACATCCTTTTGTCATGATTGTTACAGGATAGATGAAGACAGAATTTAAACACTTGAGAACTATCTAATTTTGTCCGTAAAACCCTCTGCCACCAATTGGTCTGTGTAGGTCATAAGTAATAGGTAAGGAAGGACTTGATAACAGCCTTCAAGTACATAAAAGGCTGTTATAAATTGGAAGGGAACAATCTGTTCTCCACGTGGAGATAACGACAGGAAATAATGGACTTCAATTGCAATGATCCAGGTTACACAATAAAAAAGCTTTTTAATCGTTGGATGACTGAATAGGTTGTCTGGAGAGGTTTTGGAGTTTAAGAAAAGGTTGGTGAAATATCTGTCTGGGATGACATAAAGAGCTGAGTGGGTCCTAGAGCGGCAGAGAAGGGCTAGATGATTTTTCCAGGTCTTTCCAGCTTTATAATGTTGTGATCTTCTGATGGTATCAAAGAGATCAAAATTTGATGTCAGACTGCTTCATACAGAGCAGAGTCTGTCAAATCACTTTCATGCACTGCTAAGACAGCTTCATCTTCAAAATCTTCCTGGCTGACAGTTGTCAGAAACCCACTTCTTCAGTATCCTGATATGGGGAGTAATTGCTTTTATTGGCGATTGCTCATCTTTTTTTTTTCCAAACTGAATAGCTCTAGAGAGAAACAGACATTACCAGTGACTGGCAACTGGTAGATTAGGCTTGGATTCGTGCAGCCTAAATCTAGTGCATCACTTCCAGCCCCTTCTGTAGCCAGCAGAGAGAACAAAACCTCCAGAGAGCATTTTAAATCTTAGATGTGCCAAATTATGTTCTGGAGTGTCTTCCTGAGTGTGTAAGGAAGTATCTATCTACTATCAGTAGTGTGCTGAAGTATCTATTAACCTGGGGAAAAGCTGGACAGAAAGAGCAGACACACCGTGCTCAGTTTAGAGAATGAGGCACCCTTGGGGGGATAAGGACTGGCCACAAATTCAGACCAGAAAATGGGGACTGATGCAACTTCTAGTGAGCAAAGCCAGGAGAGGTGGTGACTTAGTCTGGGAAGCAAAGAACAAGCTCCTGGAAGTGTCTGTACTTCCTTTCGTTTGGCTGGATCAAGTCATGTCCTCTCACTACAAGACAGACATTGAGGTGCTGGAGCGTGTCCAGAGAAGGGCAATGAAGCTGGTGAGGGGTCTGGAGCACAAGTGTTATGAGAAGAGGCTGAGGGAGGTGGGGTTGCTCAGCCTGGAGAAAAGGAGGCTGAGGGCAGACCTTATTGCTCTCTACAACTCCCCGAAAGGAGGTTGTAGAGAGGTGGGGGTCAGTCTCTTCTCCAGAGTAACAAGGGATCCTGGTCACAGTGTAAAAAATATCGGCGTTATCATCTTCTAGAGTGTTTCTTCCTGATGGTGACTGGTGACCACCTCACCCGGCACAGGAATGCCCCTACTCCTGTGTGTGTGTACAACTTCAAAGCTTATTTCTGGCATAGACATGAATGGTAGATCTTGCTAGAAAAAGGGCCAATTTCCCCTTTTTCTGCAATGTCTGGCTGACTTATTTGTCCCAACTGAAAACACCTGCTTTAAGAAGAGCAGCCATGATGGCAACATGGTCATGAACAGGTTTTGTTTCCTGCAAAAGTGGTTGTTGTATGGGCAGATATCAATTAATTGGCAAGTTACCTGCATGAGAAATAGGGAAATAATCTATTTTGGAAGTCCTCAGGCTGTTTCACAGCTGTTGGTGTGAGATCTCCAACTTGTCCTTATTGTTTTTCCAGTGAGGCAGATCAAGCTGGTGAAAGGTCTTCAGCCCCTTGAAGTCTCTGAGAAAGGGACTGTCACCTTTGAGGTGGAAGTATCTCATGAGGATGTGGAAGGGACCTGGCAGAAGGATGGCATTCGGCTGAAGCCTGCACCAAATATCAGTATTGGTGTCCTGGGCAAGAAACATTCGCTGACTCTTTCTTCGGTGACTCTTGAAGATGCAGGACTCATCTCCTTCAAAGCAGAGGGAATTCATTCATCAGGAAGGCTCACAGTGACAGGTACACAAACCCAAAAGTCTCAGGCCCTGGTGTGGGACGTAGTTGTCTTCTCCTGAACCAGAGAGTTAGCTTTTACGAGGACAACAAGCTTTCTGTGTAACTCTGAGGGATTAAAAAAAAGTAATAATCATCGAATCATAGAATCTTCTAGGTTGGAAGGGACCTTCAAGATCATCTTGTCCAACCACCAACCTAATTCTGAAAAAAATAAACATTTAATGGATGTTAAGCATTGGACCATTGTCAGTAACGTGTCCTTCTAATATCAACGGGATTATTGTAATATCATTGCCCACAGAACAAAGAACAAATCATGATAATGTGCTCAAAACAATATGATTTTGTTGTGACAAATTTTACTAAACATGGAAACCAGGCTCTGTCTATTCATTATTGCTTGTGCCAGATGGTCCTGGAGACCCAATTCCCACTAACTGGACTTTCTCTCTCTTTTTTTTTTTTCTTTTTTTTTCTTTTTTTTTTCCAGAATTGCCTGCGAAAATCAGCAAGCCTTTGGTAGACATCAGTGTAACACAGAAGGAAAAGGTCATATTCGAGTGTGAGCTGTCCAGGCCCAACGTGGATGTTAAGTGGTTCAAGGTACAGCACTTAACGGACAGTGCTATACTAATTTCTGACTTCTCTGAAAGGGAATGAGAGCCTTTAATTTCACTTCCAGGGGATGTGAGTCTGAACCTTTACTATATAGCTCCTTTTTGCTTATGTTCTTTTACTTGACCACTTTGGGGATCAGCTCAGTCATTTCCTGAACCTTCTCTGGGGCTCAGCCGATACTTCCCTTAAATAAGAATAACGGCATTTCTTCAAGGTAGTGTCTGAAGGGGTTTATTGCCAACCCTGTACGGTGCTTTAAGCCTTCAAATAGGTGTCTAAAGTCAACCAAAAGTTATGAGTGTTCTTCAGCCTTTCCTACTTCTTGTAAGCTTTCCACTGGGCTTAAGTTTCAGCAGATGTTCCAGCAAGCACATTTCCATTAAGTCCAACGAGACGGTGAATTAAACACCGATCTGACTGTTTGTTTCGCTCGCTACAGACGTGGAAGAGTTGATGGTGATCTGGTTTGGCCTTTTCTCTTCTAGGATGGGAAAGAGCTCCGGCAAAGTAAGACAGTGGGGATTATTTCCCAGGGAAACAAGAGAAGCCTCATTATTCACAAGTGTGAATATGAAGACCAGGGAACCTATACGTGTGAAGCAGCTGAAGACAAGACATCAGCTACACTGAAGGTTCATGGTATGTTTGACTGAAGTAGGAAATTACATCTACTGCCATATTTTTGACTCCATGGCACAAAATGCTTCATGGATGTTTTGGGTATTTCTCAGTTACTTATTTTGGATAGCTTTCTCTTCCTAGTGAGAAGGTGCTTGCAGAGCTGTCCTGTGCTTGCTCTATCCTTAGAGGAGTATTTTTGGAAGATGTGCTATCTTGGTTTTCCATTTATCATAAGTGGTTTCTGGTCTCTGGAATTTAAATGGTGTTTCTAGATTCACAAGTTGGCAAACAGTGGACAGCCTGACACAAAGCAGGGATACAGTGGATGGTGGTGACGTGGTTTGGTTTAGCTTCTGCCACTGTCATGGGGGGACTTTGCCTGAATAGGGACTGGACAAGCCATGGGTATGATCTCAAGAAGTTTCCTAGTTTTTACATTGTAAATGCTAAGGAAAGTGCTTTCTGACTGCATCTCTCCTTCATGCTCAAGGCAGCTTTTCCCTCCGTGTGTTGAACTGTGCAACTGGTCAAGCGACAGATGTATTTTGTCACCAGGCTCTGAAGCACCAGAGATGAGCTAGTGCTGAAGGCCAGTTACTGAATGGTCTGCTGTGGCCTGGCAGATGTTATTTTCCAGAGGGACATCTGAAAAGACAGATCAGCTCTTTCTTATCGCTTGCTAGATGCTGTCCTCATGTGGCTGTTTGGGTTCAGCAGTATATCCATGAACATCTGTCCTGTTCCATTGCTGTGCTGAACTCCGTTTTTCTTCCCTGACTTTGTGATTGGGATGGGTTTCTGTTTGAATGCTGGCTGGTTTGCATCTGAGCTCTACTCCTGGGGCAGATCCAAGGTGTACCAAGGCCATTCCTTTCAAAAGGAAAAGGCTGCAGTAGCACAGAAATATGGGTCAGTTCTGACATAAGTTAGTGCAAAGTTGCAGAGGTAGAGAATTATACTGAGTTCAGGGAAGTCTGGAGAAAAGGTATCCTTGATAAAATGTGGCTGAGGTCCCTGTGGCTGATACAGACTGGACACATAAACAAGCGTGTCAGAGGAGAGCATGCAGAGAAGCATGTGAATAAGACAGGTTTATTGTGACACGAGAGATTATAGGCTTCTGTTTAGTTTTCCTTGGCAAATTTTCTTCATTAATATGTTCAACTTCTTTTAAAACCTTTATGAAGTTCTGGCATCCATAAAATCCTCTTGCAGTGAGCTCCACTATAGATGCCAATTCTGTCTGTAGGTTCAAGCCTAAAATGTATTCACTGTTCATCTAGAATAAAACACAATCCCATTTTTTTCCATGCAAGTATGCAGAAGATAAACACACCACGCTCAGTTATGGCGAAACCCCAAATCAATATTTGTCTCTATGATTTCACAGCCCGGGATATCAAGATTGTTAAACCACTGGAAGATGTGGAAGTCAACGAATATGAGAGTGCATCTTTTGTTTGTGAGATTTCGCATGATGAGGTCCAAACCCAATGGTACAAAAATGACAACAAGCTGAAGGCTGCCGACAATATTAGAATGCGTCAAGATGGTAGGATGTAAAAGGGGGATCTCATTCTCCAATGGGGGTGGGTTGGAGCAGGTGCTGGTAGGGGAGACTTGGCAGAAGGGTCTGACCTCCAAAACCAAGTTATGAAGGTTAAGCAGAGAGTTGCCCTTTTCTTTTGGGGCTGCAGCTAGTCTGGGACAGTGACATGGTGGGAACCTTAATAAGGGAAATTTGGTGTCATCCCACCACCCCGTGCTGCCAGCAGTGGGTGAGAATTTGTACCATCTGACGGTGGGTGGGATCCTTCTTTTTCAAGTCCTATCCAGATGGTGAGGACCACACTCAGTCAGTCCTTGGAGGATCTGAGGTGAGGCTGTCCTTTGACACAGAGACATAGACATGGGGGAATGGTCGGCCTTGCTGCCGTGAGAGCAGGTGATGATGCACTGAAACCAGATGAACAATGTTCAACTGAGCAGTGTGCCTTGGAGAGCAACGCTGTTTGCTCAGGGGAAGCTATATCTGGTTGTGTCTCTGTTCTCAGGAAAGACCTATTCGCTGACTTACACGCGTGTCCAAGTCGAAGATGCAGCAGAGATCAAATTTGTGGCAGAAAAGGCAGAATCTCGTGCCCAGCTGACTGTAAAAGGTAATTATGCTTTTCATGCCAATACTGCTTAAGGTCTCTCATGTTACAAACCAACCAACTTCCCTCACTTTTAATGTGAAGAAGGTTAAACAACACCTCAAGTTTTCAGGAAAGCTCCTGCCTACCTTCCTGCATGTGAAATAATCAGCCTGGGAATTTTCTTTTGCAGTTCATTTTCTCAGGAGGCTGGTTTTGTACCTTAAGATATTAAAAGTCATGTTTGAACTTTGAGAGACAAAAAGCTATAGCTTGACTTTCTCCTCCATTTTCTCTTTCTGGTGTATGTTTAAAAAAAACACAGCATTTTTTCGTGTTTGAGTTAAACAGTGTGATAGAAACAGAGAGAAGGAAGACATTTGATTTAACACGCTGATGAGGAGCTCAGGAAATGTGAGATCAATCCCAGGCTCTGCCATAACACTGCTGTGTACTGTTGAGTAAATTACCTATTATCTCTGCAGTTCAGCCACTCAAGTGGTAAAATAGGGATAAAAAGTTTCCCTTTCATTAGCTCTTCGCTTGCTGTGTGTTAGTTGAGTGTTTAGCATAGCGGGGATTCCTGTCATCATCCAAATATCTGACCATAAAAGAAATATTGCTAATGAGTTTTTAATTGGCACTTTTCATGGAATCTGTACTGATTATTCCATCTTTTTTTTTTTTATCCCTTTTAGAACTGCCTGTAAAAATTGTGAAGCCTTTGAGAGATAAGATCGCTCTTGAAAAACATCGGGGATTCCTGGAGTGCCAGGTGTCTCGTGCCAATGCCAAAGTTCGATGGTATAAAAAGGATGTTGAAATTCACCCTAGTGACAAATACGAAATTGTGAGCGACGGTGTCTATCGGAAACTCATCATCAATGATGCAGATTATGAAGATGAGGACACGTACACTTGTGATGCCTTTGATGACAAAAGCAGTGCTAATTTCTTTGTTGAAGGTAGTAAACCATTTTTACCCCCTCTAGGATGCATTTGAAGGAGGATTGGCTGGTTTAAAAAGCCCTTGTCATTTACTTTGAAAACACAATAGCACTTTAAAAGTATTTTAATTCTGCATTGATTTCTTCTCGAAGTCACTTGATATTGCTTCATTTTACGATTATAAGTGCAGGAGCATCCTGTAAAATGAATGTGTGGTATATTCTCCTAAGGAAAGTGATAAAATTCCTGTTCCAGAGAAGCTGATCAGATGTGCTGGAGAAAGTTTGTTCAGTTTTTTTTTTTTTTTTCAGAGAACAGTTGCTGTAGCTAATCAGTGTCTTTCCTATCATCAACATCTGCATTTCAGTGAACTTTCTTTTCCATTTTAATGGTGCCAAGCATTTGATATCACAGTAGAAAGGTGGCTTTAGAAATAGGACCAGGAAACAGGAGATCTGGCTTCTCTTGAGTCTGTTCTACAGTCTGACTGTCTGACCTGTGACCAACAATATCTGTTTGTTTATTTTATTTTTTTTAAAAGGATGTTTTAAGATGTTTTGATCCAAAAAATGCAGTATTCTAATGCAGAAAAGATGGCATGAGTGTACAGGAGGATGATCTTTAAGGTCCTTATGGCTTAAGGAGACCTTATCGCTCTCTCCAACTCCCTGAAAGGAGGCTGTAGAGAGGCGGGGGTCGGTCTCTTCTCCCAAGTCACAGATGACAGG
>JAOXNO010000013.1:2640321-2683004 GCA_028565335.1 Limnodromus scolopaceus
GGGGGGGGTTTTTTGGTGGGGGTGGGTTTTTTGTGTGGGTGGGTTTTTTGTGTGGGTGGGTTTTTTGTGTGGGTGGGTTTTTTTGTTTTTGTTTTTTCATTGATTGGACTAGATGATCTTAAAAGGTCCCTTAAAAGTTCCCTTAAAAGGTCCCTTCCAACCTAGGTGATTCTGTGATTGTGTCCCTTCTAACCCAAGCCATTCTATGATTCTTTCGTGACTCCTAAATCCCTGTTTTCTCATTCCATCCTTCATCCAGAGCAATCCATTAATATTGTAAAGGAGTTGTGTGATGAGGATGTGACTGAGCCTGAAGAAGCCAACTTTGAGTGTGAGACGTCCATTCCATCCGTGAAACCGCCCAAATGGTTCTTACGGGGAGCAGCCCTCCAGGCTGGCAGAAACATCGTCATGCAGCAAGAAGGCACCATCCACCGGCTGACAATCCTGAAAACCAGTGCTGATATGACAGGCACCATTCAGTTCTGCATTGGCAAATCAAAATCCACAGCAAACCTGCTTGTCAGAGGTAACGTGATACGGCCTGGGCTTGAATTAGATCACGAGAGATTCTCCCTCTCTCAGTCCCTGGAAAGTAATTTTTCCTACATACTGCCTAATGTGCAGGTTCTACTGGTTGGGGTCTTGGAAATGTAGGTCTACCTGGAAGATCTGCTTAGTTCCTAACTACAAGTTGTCAGGCGCAGTGCTGGATGCACTAAATGAGATGGCAATGTCTCAGGAAGGGACACAATTAAATGAGTTTGGAGTGCCTGATATTCGAATCTATTCAGCTAAGACCATTTTTTCCCCCCTTGACTTTATCAAAGAGGAGAAAACATGCAATTTGCCAGGAGCATTTATTTTGTCCCATTTCTGAACTAGACAAGTTTGATAGCTCATTTATTTAATCTACTTTGTCATTGATTTGATCTGAGACAAAGTTTTGGGGCTTTTTATCTTCTGCTGTCTCCATTGTAAATATCTCCAATCGCATCCTGAAGTCCTTGTTTTGTCTTTAATTCATTTTTTCTTGCATGAAGTCCTGAATTAGAGAGTGTTTCAGTAAACATTAAACCAGAACTGGACTATGCATTTTTTAGTTAATACACAGTATTATCTTATAGAAACCAACATTCCTTATAGATCATCATGCTGGTTTAGCTTCAAAGCAAATAAACTCTGTAACAGGAACCTGTAGCGTCATCAGAATTCACAAAACAGCTGTGAACCACGTACATTAAAATCATTGGCATGAAATGCAGATTAGAAGCTTTCCTCTTCTTTATGTGTTATGATAGGACAAGAGCTAATGGCTTTAAACTAAAAGAGGGTAGATCCAGACTAGATATAATGAAGAAATTTTTTACAATGAGAGTGGTGAACACTGCAAGCACTGGAAGCACTCAAGATCAGGTTGGATGGGGCTCTGAGCAATCTGATCTAATTGAAGATGTCCCTGCTCATGGCAGGGGAGCGTGGATTAGATGACCTTTAAAGATCCCTTCCAACCTAAACCATTCTACGATTCCTTCCCAATCCTGTTTTACAGATTACCACATTCAGATCACCAGGAAGATGGAGGACAAGACAGCTCTGGAGCGCCATTCTGTCATCCTGTCTTGTGACTTCAGGCCTTCTCCAAAGATTGTGAAGTGGTTCAAGGGCGACACACCCATCGAGCCCTCTGAGAAGTACAAAATCAAGCGGGAGCAGCATTCAGCAGAGCTCAAGATTTTGAAGGTGAAGCCCGAAGACGCTGGTGTGTACAAATGCAGGGCTGGAAACGCAGAGACCGAAGCCACGCTGACTGTTGAAGGTACAAGGGTTTTGTAGGGGAGAGACTTGCCTGTTGCATAGATATAAGGAAGAAATTTTTTACGCTGAGGGTGGTGAGACACTGATGCAGGTTGCCCAGAGAGGTGGTAGATGCCCAATCCATGGAAACATTTAAGGTCAGGCTGGATGGGGCTCTGAGCAACCTGGTCGACTTGAAGATGTCCCTGCTCATGGCAGGGAGTTGGACTAGATGACCTCTAAACATTCCTTCCAACCCAGACTATGCTATGATATCTTTATGGATAAGTACTTCACCCCGGGTTTTCTCTCCTTGAGTAGATGGAGGTTCCCACAGTTCCTTCTGCTATTACGTAAATGCAATACCTTAAGTGAACTGTGCTGATATTCCATGATGCTGAAATCCAGCATTTGCCATGAAGCAGGTAATGCATGTGGAAGGACACCATCTGGGTAAGGTGGAAATTCATGTATCTTTCTCAGGGCACATTATTTTCTGTTTCATTTGAGGAACTAGAACTCTGGTACTTCTCACTAAAAAACATCCTTTATGTTAAACTGCTACAGGCCTGATGTTGGTGATCTTGGTTGTGGTTTTAATTTCCTGGCCACCGTGTCAGGTTTTATATCTGCTATATGTTTGTTATTCATAATGATCTTCTGCCTCATCCTGGTATAGAACTATTTTTAGCCAACTCTTCACCACAGGTGAATCTGTAAGAAAAGGTGATCTTTGTGCCACTTTCAGCACAACTTGGATGTAAGCTGCTGAATAATTTCTACAAGTCCAGGGAGACACTGTTGATAACAGTTTGGCCTTGCAGAGGTTCATCCAAATGACAGAATGATTTAATACTCCCAAACTCTCCTCTGAGTTAGCCAGTCCTTAAGAGACAGCATTTCATAAGTGGAGAAACTGTGAAGAGAAACCTCTGGCCAAGGGCTGGGAAAGAAAAGAATTCTGTTCCTGTTGCTCCCTAAACCAGAGCAAATTGCTTAATCTCTTTGTACTTGCTGTTTGTGGCCAAACCCCACTGTCTTCATCTCATCCTCTGTGTTTTCCTGGCGGTGAGTCAGGGATAATTTAGTTATACAGTGCGAGTGTATGGGTGGTGACAAGCACACAGGGAATCGAGATCTGTGGGGTACCTAGACACCACTGTAATGCTGTTACCATCTTAGGAATAATTACTTATTTTTAAATTAAAAAAACAAAACCAAAACCAGTTTTATGTGTAAAAAGAGAATTGAGGACTCTAAACAATATAATCTTTTTAATGGATTTTTTTGTTGTTTTTGTTGGACTAAATGCAGAACCATGTAAATGTAATGACCCCCAGTGCGCAGGAGACCAGATAAACCATCTACTAAACTTGAAACGCTATGAGATCTGTTTGTGATAGCAGTACTGATTTATGGTAACAGTCGTGATGTGCACCTTGGTTTCCTACAGCCCGCAATGTAGAAGTACTCAAACACCTGCAGGACGTGGAAATTGAAGAAGAGAACTCCGCTGTCTTCTCCTGCGAGCTGTCCCATGATGATGAAGATGTGGAATGGTTCCTCAACGGCACCCTCCTTTACACCAACAATTTCAATGACATCAGGAACGTTGGCAATTGCTACATGCTGACAATGAAGCAGGTCAAGCCTGAGGATGCTGGCACAGTGACGATGAAGTCGGACAAGGTGTCAGAGACCGTGCGTCTGAAGGTGATAGGTGGGTCATCATCACACCCTCCTGAGTCTAAATGAGAGATGCAAAGGAGGTATTATTTACCATATTCATGCAGCAATCCTGCTCGTAAGCTCTGGGACTGAGTAATAAGTGTGCAAGGACTTTCTTCCAGTGTGATTTTTCTACTGTAGCTAATGATTTTTCTAAGGAAGACTGTGTTGGTGTCCTGCCAAATAGGACACCAAATAATAGCTATTTAGCATCCTTTTCCTTATCATCAGGGTAAGCCTCAAGAGCAATTTCCTTTACTTGTAAGTCTCTTCGATGATATATGAACTGTTGTTTACAAAGGTTTTTGTCTGCAGGAAGCTGAGCTTCAGTGTACCTCCAAGGGTAGGGCACACCTTTAGTACATCAGCTCTGGATTTGAACTGATTCAGCAGTTTGTTGCTGTCCTTAATATGCCTTAAAGTTTGGCACACATCTGAGTTGCTGTGGTTTAACGTGTTCTTGTGCGTCAACTAAGCCACAGTGAGTTCCATGAATACTTTTACCTCGTGTTTCTAACATGCTTAAACTCTCACCAAAATTTCAAAATCACATTTTCTTTAGCAACATGCCCATAGATGCACACTCGGGTAAATCATAGTGATTTGTTGTCCTGAATTACCTTCTTCATGTATCTGGAAACATGAGTGGGAAACGTTCAGGGCCATTCCCTCTGAAAGTCAATCTGACGTCCTCCATAGCCTCTTAGAGAATCATCTCTCCAATTTCCTTTGCATTTTGCCTCCTAATCATGACTAATTTGTTCTTCTCAGAGTATCTGAATAATTTCACTCTTTAACTCTATCCACTCAGAGTCTGACAGATTTCCTCTTCCTTCTTTCTTTTAGGTCTGGTTAAAAATTTCCCCTTTATAAATATCTTCAGTGTCAAATATGTTTTAAATTAGGGAATCGATAAAACAAAGAGGCAGGAGCAAAAATGTTCAGGGGAGTGAGGAGAACATGCAACATATCTTTTTACTGCTCCTTCTACCACGTGAATGCTGTTTCATGAAAAGGCAGTGCCAGCTCTCTGGCTTTAGAAGACCTACCTCCCAGTTACTTCTTTTTGCACATTTTTTCCTCTAACCACCTGACCCCTTTCCACTCTCAGACTGCTGCAAGTAGAAAGGATGTTCCCAGAGAACGTTTTCTCCTTCTCTGCAGTGCAAACAAGTGCTTCCTTAAATCTCCTCTGTCTTCTTGAGTAGCTATTCCATAGAGGTGTGAAGCTGTCCTTCTGCCTTCACTAGGGCCCTGTATGAAGTCCCTTTCCCTGTGATGGGATCTCCTGTGCCTGACAGATGTCCCAAAACAAAGAAAAAGGAGTCCTTGCAATCTCCTAGGTCCACAGTCATAAGAGTCATAATTACAGCACGGATTATCACTCTCCATCCATGGCAATACAGGCTGCTGCCTCCCTCCCTGCACTCTCCCATTAGTAAATTGTGATTTCCCTAAAACTCATTCTATCATGAGGTGTGAGACTGCGTCAGGTCCTGCATTGATGTCAGCAGCATTGCCAAGAGTTTAATTAAGCTCTCTTTAAATATTTGATAGCAACTAGAAACGTCTCAACTGAAACATCCTGGTGGCTCTCTGTTTTGTCCCTTACCCTTCAGAGAAGCCTGCTGTCTTCATGAAGTCCTTGGATGATGTTTTTGGTGAGGAGCGAGGTGTGATTAAACTGGAATGTGAAGTCTCCAAAGAGAAGGTCAAACCTGTTTGGAAAAAGGATGGTGTGACTCTCACTTCTGGTAACAAGTATGAGCAGATACAGTCTGGGAAGACCCTGTGCCTCCTTATCCATGACCTTGAAAAGACAGATGCGGGTTTATATACCTGTGATATTGGCACTGATGTCGCCAAGTCAAAGGTCAGCGTTCAGGGTGAGTATTGTAGATGACGGCCAGTCAAGGGGTCCTGCAAATATGGGTGGGGTGGGCTTGGTCACTTTGTCTCACACTTATTCCTCCTTAAGCCTCACATGACACAGTGGTGCCTGAACAATCCCTGTTACTCTTTAATGTAAGTGGATCTGGTGTTTTAGTGAAAATCACGTGTCAAGAATGTAGTGACAATGTTTCCATCCTGAACATCCTTAAGGTGCAGAAATCCTCCCAGAAGAATGAGTATTTTCTCAAAATAAAACCCAAAACCAAAAAAACAAATCACCCAAGCAGCTTGTGTTTCACATTTCTGAGCTATTAATTCAGAGTCCATTGTGGGAACACAAAAGTAGGACAACACTGTCTATTGAAGAACCCAGCAGTTCAACCTGTCCTCTAATCCTTGTGGCTGCTTGAAGGAAAGATAATTGCACATGGCTTTCAAATTCATACTGATAATGAGACAAATTTTGAATTTGTGTGATTTGAACACCAGGAGGGATAGGATGGTAAGAAGTTAACAAATACAAATGTCCCATTTCTCACATCAGCATGGAGAAAAACCTCACACAACGTCCCAGAGGCTTCCTGTGTGAGAGCTTTTCTCCCCTCTAGCTCATCGAATCTTGACTCTTCTCCACCGAGTGAGCTCTTCTTCATGCAGTCCCTCCAGAGCAAAGCCAGGAGACTCATGTGTCTTTTTTTCTACAGCTTTGTGGTGATTCTGAGTGGATAATGTCTGAGAAATCCTTCCCATGTCAAATATATCTGGAATATATTCAGTGGAATATATACTGGAATATATATTCAAGGAATCCAGTGCTGTCTTGCCTCTCCTACAGATAAACCAGTCTCATGAGCTAAAAATGTCAATACTACTACTGATGTTAGTCATAAATGCCTTTTATCCTTGTATTAACTGACTTTTTGCCTTCCAGAACTGAACATTGGCATCACTAAACGATTGAAGAACACTGAAATCCAGGAGGGAGAAGATTGCACTTTTGAGTGTATTTTGTCCCATGAAAGCATCGACGACTTCAACTGGACGCTGAACGGGAACAAAGTGGAAAGCGGTGGACGATTTAAAGCCTCTAACATGGGTCGGAAATATATGCTCAATATCAAAAACGTGACTCCTGATGATGCTGGGGAAATCATTTTCACTGCCCGTGGTCTAACCTCCAAGGCTTCTCTGGTTGTGAAAGGTAAGGAAATCAGAAAGGTTCTGGGATTTGATTTCTTGTGTGTCTTTTCATAAGGTTTGTCAGTAAATCATGAAGGCAAACTCTTGTTGGGATCAAAGTGAAGAGCAGCCTTCTCTGGGAGCCTCAAAGCACTGAGAATTCTTCCTTAAAAACAAGTGAAAGGCTGAAACTTTTAATAGATATTTAATGCTTGCAGAATGCCCTGGATAGTGTAATTGTTCAGACAATTGCTACCCAGACTGTGTGCAACTGAGATAATCACCCAGGACTCTATGGGTAGTCAGTGGGGAGAAGAAATAGGTAGTTTTCAGACATGGTTCGTCATCCAGTTAGTCTTATTTAGCCCAAATTAAACTGTTTCTTGAATTCTATTGCTTGTACTTAGCAGATCACTGCTGGCTGTAGAGGGAGTGCCTCTGCCACATATCTCTATAGCATGGATGTCTGCATTTAATGAGGTAGATCCTACCCTAAGTACACACCTAGAGTAGCTTCAGTGATGACAAAATGACATCCCCTGACATGGATGTCCCCAGTTCCTGTAAGCAATCATTAGTATTCACTGAGAGCCCATAACAGCAATTAACGTGTACTAAAGAGCAAGATTGCTTTTCCCTTCCATTTCCTTGGGCAATGTGAAAAAGTGCTGGTTATCTGAATTGCAAAACTCCCAACCATATAACGACCATGATTTTTGTTCAAAGTTCTCCTTCTTTTTTTTCCCCTCCTCTTCAGAAAAGCCCACTGAGGTTACAAAACAGCTGGAGGATAAAACATCAGCGGCGGGGCAGGACATCAGCCTGAGCTGTGAATTGTCGAAACCTGATGTGAGCATCAGGTGGTACAAGGACGGCAAAGCAATCCGAAAAAGCCAGAAATATGACTTACTCCAAGAGGGAACACGGGCCATTCTGATCATCCATGACTCCACGGTGAAGGACAGTGGGGAGTACACCTGTGAGACAGAGGTCTCTAAAACCAAAGCCAGGATCACAGTGCAAGGTCAGATATCTACAGACACCTACAGCCTGTGGGAGATGTTCTTGTCTTCTAAAGAGAGAAGAACTGTCTAAACCGGACCAATTTTTAGCTTTAAAAAAATGTCATGGATCAAAAGCTTTTAAAAAAAAAACACTCTGAAAAAAACACCCTGTAGGTGCTGAAGAATCTCATGTACTATGTAACAAGCCGCTAAAAATTGGCTGTTTGAATTAGTCTTTTTCGAATACAGGTGATGCATTTTGGTATTACTTACAGATAATACTTACCTGTATTCTGCCAGGAAAGATCTCACTAGCACCTGTACTATGGCATTAAACTTTCCAGGTATCTTCTGGAAGTATGTTATCTGATATACCCTGTGACATGAGGTGGACCCGGTGCTCTTCTCAGACCCTTTCCATTTGTGTATTTTGTGATTCTACAGGTGGGGGCAGTGGGGATTCAAGACCATTCTGTATGCACAGGACTTGTTTGGGTAACAAATCTGTGTCTCTCTCTCTCTCCTATTGTTTTCCTTGCAGAAAAACCTAATTATTTTGTCAAGGAACTTTCAGATTTGAAAGTCGATGAAAGCGGAACTGCAGTTTTTATGTGTCAGAGTCAAAAAGCTGCATCCTCTGTGGTCTGGAGGAAAGGCATAGCTGAACTCAGGGCTGGCAGGAAATACGAGATCACACAGAAAGGACAAGTCCTCCAGCTGACCATAAAGAACTTGGAGAAAAGTGACAGCGACACTTACAGCTGCGACATTGGTGATGCCCAGTCCAGAGCCAAGCTAGTCGTGCAAGGTAGGCGTGAGAGGAATGTGGTTGCATGTCCTGTTTCACCATCAGAAAACATTCTATGCATAGGCAGGTCTATATCTAAGCATACAGGTAGCAGATCCCTGGATTTCTGGCTCTGTCTCACTTGTGATTGGTATACACCAGACAGGACACATGGACAAAAATAAAGCAGGACGTGCAGAGCCATTTGCAGATTTGAAACAATTACACCTGGAGTACTTTGGGTGTGATTTAAAACCCAAAATGCTGATGTGAGGAGAGTCTGGTGTTCCTGTGTGAACATAGGATGGATAGGATTCAGAGTGTCCGTTATTAGATGAGGGAAAAATTATTCTGCCTCCGGCATTTTCTCCATGCCCCTTGATGCCTCTTTCCAGTAGTGGTTTCTAAGAGGCCATGGGTGAATGAGAGGTCCAGGGATGTTTAAGTGCTAATGTCCTTCTGCACCTTAGAGATGAAGGGTACAACCCAATCTCCAGCTGAAGAGTACAACCCAGCAGATTTTATTTGATGCTACAGTCAGTAAATGAGCTGTAGTGGCCAATGTTTTAAATGAGCTGTAGTGGCAGTGTTTTAAGGGGAAAAAGTCATGTCTGGTGGTTACTGCTCCTCACTGGAGCCTCAACTGAGAGAAACTCTTCAGGCGAAATAAATGAAGTCTTGAAGAGAATAGGAGAAACTATTTAAGAATAGTCACATGGGGATGCATTGGCAGTGTCCACTTATTAATTATTATAGTTAGTTATTAAAGACTAGAGGGTAGAGCCAGACTCTTCCACCTCTGATCATCTGCCAGAGCAACCTTGAGAAGCAAAGTGAGCTTCAGCCCCATCATGGCCTCAGGATCTGAGCTACCTGAATTCTCTGTGAGGTTTCTAACACCAACTTTCCTGAGTGAAAAAATACTTCTCTGTCACAAAGCTCAAGGAAATTGTAAAAATTTCCTGTACTGGTATCGTAAGTGGGATCAACACCAGATTTATCTTGGTATAAAGTGAAAAACTTATTTAATTTATTTATTTAGGGAGGTGTATGTCTGTCTATATTTGTACAGACAAATTTTCAGGGCTGCTGTTTCGTTTCCTTTCCCAAAGCTGCAGTCAGACGCTCTCTCCACTTCCCACTGTGTTTGTGGTTAGACTAAGCTCAAAGAAGGTGGGTCTGGGTGGTCCTAGCCCATAGACAGCAAGTCATATTTGCTCTAGAAAAACAGAGGCGTTGCCATGGGAGGGATCATCTGCTGAGCGTTGTCTAGAGTCCAATGATGCTGCCAGAGCCACATCATTTCAGCCTTTCCAAGTATTTCAGTTAAGAGAAACTTCATAACACTGGATTTGCATTGTACTGGCTATTCGTTCTGCCGCATGTGTTTTGCTGCTTTGAAGTTGTCTTCATCCTATATTGGTGTGTGTCCTGTATATATTATCTTCCTGTGAATGTCTTTTTTTTTTTTTTTTTTTTTTTTTTTTTGGTGTTCAATATCCGGGGAATCGTGTTTCAGTCTTCTGTATCATGAACATATTTCTGTCTTAAAATACATGGGAAATCTTGGAGTTTTCCGTATCTATTTTCATGCTAGAAACTGAAGATTCCAGTAATTGATGTGTCTATGTTCCTTTCAGGCCAGAAAGTGCTAATAACAGAAGACCTGGAAGATGTCACTGTGTTAGAAGGAGAATCTGCCATGTTCAAATGCAGAATCTCTCCCGTAGACTATAGCAAAGTGCAGTGGTTTTTGGATAAAACCCCCCTCCATACCAATGAACTTAATGACATCCAGTCTCAGCCTGGTGGATATCACCTGCTAACGTTGAAAAAGCTCTCACTGAAGGACTCGGGGGTCATTACATTTGAAGCTGGTGATAAGAAAACATCTGCCAGTTTGGTTGTTAAAGGTAATTCAATCATAAAAACTGCAGGAGAGGGAAGAATGTGTAGAAATAAGTATGGATTAATGTGGGTAGATGGAAAAAAAGAACAAAATTGCTACAAATTTGGCCCCATGATGTATACGTTCAAGAATAGCCTTACCTATATAATGAAGATAGGGCTTGGGAATGAACACTTTGTAATTCTGGGCATTTTGGTTTATTTGGATTCTAGATGGGAATGTTATGTTGTAGTGATGGTATGTTGGATGTATGGTCCAGTTTTTCTTAGCCAAGCTGATAGGGTGATGACAAATGAGGAGAATCAATTATTTCAAGAAAAAAAAAGTGAAAGCAGTAAGTTTTTAATTTAGTTTTCATTGTTTAAAAGGAAACATTGTGTGTGCTTTCTGCTATTCATTGTTGACAATTGTTTTCTCTGGAAAAGTTAAACTGAGTTAAAAGTGCAATGTCAGTCACTTCTATGGTAAGGGGGACAATCAATGCCAAACAGCCCAAGATTGCAGGATCAGAGAGCTGTTTTCTTACTGGAAACAAATATTTCTCATTGCCTAGAGATGTAAAACATGCAGTCTCCACCATGCCAGGTCATATTCTCATTCTTTTCAGAATCACCACGTTTCTTGCTAAGAAAGGTCTTCTTTGCAAAAGGCTGATTCCTTTTGGTAACACTAATACGTGATGCTGTTGTTCCAAAACCAGGTTTTGGTCTCCTGATTGATTGGATTTTTATGAATGAAAAAGCATTAAGCTAGGGGGGATAAGATCTACCTTGGGCAATTTAGCTATTGGAATCTGGCTTAGACTGGTTCTCTAAGCTGTGTAGAAAGACAAGCACTTCCAGGGAGCAGTTCATCTTCCCTCTCCTAATGACCCACTTTGGAAGTGAGTATCTGGTCTCTGGAGGTGCCTGTCATCTCCCAGTGGTTATAGAGACACCCTACATGATCCGTCTGGGCTACCTGCCTGGTTTTAGATGACTCATAGTGATGAGATGAGACTGGCTCTAGATGACTGGCTTTGAGAAACCTCTATTACACCTCCCTTTCCACATTCAGTTGGAAGGTTCAAATTAATTAGTTCACACAGAAAAGGGCTTAAGAAAATTGTGTGGTATTTAGCGAGATGCAGGAGATATTATTTATGTTCTTCAGCAGGGATAGTGCTTAGTGACATGGTTTAGTGACGGTTTTTTATCAGAGTTATGGTGATGGTTGGACTAGATCTTAAAGGTCCCTTCCAACCTAGACAATTCTATGATTCTATGATACTGTCTTTTCAGTTTCTCCCAGATGGCATTAGGTATTTACTAAATGACTCTTTATGGCATGACTGGTGCCTTCTTGAGGAATTTACAGTCATAAACACCAAATTATTTGTGACTAACCTTGACCAGTAATTTTGATACAAGTAATCTCAGATGTAAATCTCACAGATTACTTGTGATCTGAAAATACGAACCTCTTCTGAAATATCTCAGATGGTTTTTATGTGATTCTAGAGAAGCCCTGCATCTTCACAAAGGAGCTGGTTGATACTGAAGTCACTGAGGGAGAGGATGTGATCCTTCACTGTGAAACCTCCAAATCAGACAGCCCTGTAAAGTGGTGCAAAGATGGGAAGAGCCTTAGGAATTCTTCCAAGTATAACATCAGCCGGTCGGGATTTGAAGCCAAGCTTGTCATTCACAGGGCAGAAGAAAGAGACAGTGGCAGATATGAGTGTGAGGCTGGAGCAGCTAAAAGTAGTGCCATTATTACTGTCAAGGGTAAGAACATTTGGAGTGATGGTTCGGGTCTTAACTCATCATCTAACACCAAGGTCAGAGTAATAAATTGAAATGGTAAAAATGTGAAATTATGCTGAAAAGGAACCTCATGTCTTTGCACCGCAGTGCAGAAGAGGTTGTCATCAAGCCATCTGGGACAGCACCCAGAGAGGTGACAGAATATGAAATAGGAAAATCCTTCATCTTACCTGATTTTATCTTGGTAAATATTAAGTGCCTGAGCTTTCTGGAGCAGAGCACAATGGGTCAGCAGAGAAGATTGAGCGTCTCTGTAGGAGATCCACCCAGCCAAAGAGGTAATAAAAAGAAAGGACAAGACACCTGAAGCTGTCTCCAGTGGTGGCCCTCTCCAAGGAGGGAGCTTATACACCCACATTTGTCTGGGTAACTGCTTTAGGCAGCCAAATTTATTGAGTAGTGCATCCAAAGTTTTTATTCCAGAGATCGGGAGATTCCAAAGGCAGGAGGTGCTATCTGAAAGGCTGTTGTCTGAAGTGTTGCTATCTGAGATGGAGAAAAAGTTCTCTTCTTAGACACGAGACTTTAATGTACTTCCTTGAGCATTTTGGGTAAGAACCATGTGCTACCACCACATGCTACCCACCTTAAAATTGCTCCAGCCTGTCTTAAGTCCCTCTTCCAGCCTGAGGTTGAGGAGGAGCTTGGCAGGTTCAATCAGATACAGAGAGGCCATTAATGGCACAGGCTGTTTTTAGCCTGACTAGTAGCTACCCTACAGGTACCTGGATTAGAGAAGTCAATGTGAACAAAAAACACTTGGATTGTTGGAATAGTCAACCTGAACCTCAGAGCATGAAAAGGGAAGGCAAGGTGCTCACAGTATTTGTCTGGAGCGCAAAGAAACAAGTCAACATCAGGCTGAGATCTGCTGTGCAAAGAAAGGGAAGACCTTGATGATATAACAAGAAGAGAAGTGATGGTTACCGGTCCAGATTTGCTATGTCTTTCATTAGTACTGAGGTGCTTTCCCAATACCTGTATCACAAAAAAGAAAGGTCTATGCTGACTTTAGTAGGACCTGGATCTCACCCATGATGAGGATGAAATTTTCTATTAGAAAAACCCCACTCATAATGAGTGTTAAGCAACAGCTTCATTTTTCCTTTCATAAAGAAGGGTGTGGATGGATTTGATGCAGGTTTTAAACACATGGATTCAGATCATCAGTAGATGTGAAGGAGTCAAGTCATGAGGATCCCTACAGCAAATTACAGTGTTGTAGCTTTCTTTTATCTATTAGGGTCACATCAGAACAGCAGAATGAAAAAAAATAGGAAGAAACCCAAAAAGTCCAGTAGCCACATTACACTGAGTGTCCCAAACTAGAGGTAAAAGGGGAACAGAACAATAGGCTGTATTTTTTCAAAAGCCACAGGGCAGCTGCATCACAGATCAGTGGCTGACTTGTATATTCATAAGACAGCAGAAGGCAGGAAGAAATTAGGGTTGTTTTTTTTTCATGACCTGAAAGGAAAACACTTCAGTGGAGGTGTGCTTTTTTTTTTTTTCTTCCCAATAAATGCCTTCTCTACACTAGCTCACCTTAAAGCCTTGAATCCCAGGCTGTGATAGAGCCTGCACAGGAATTTCCACGAGGACCCTGTCACGTACAGCTGTGCTTTCCTCTCTGCGTATGCTCTGTGCCAGTTTTAAGTCTATATTCATGTCTGATTAAAATATGTTGTGGATTTCTTTTTATAAGTCAATAATAAGTCACATCCCTGGAATTGTTCAAGGCCAGGCTGGATGGGGCTTTGAGCAACCTGGTCTAGTGGGAGGTGTCCCTGCCCACGGCAGGGTGGTTGGAACTCAATGGTCTTTAGATCCCTTCCAACTCTCACCATTCTATGATTTTATGATTACTGCTGGTAATGACAGAAAGTGCTTTGCCATTCCTTTGTGTCCTATGTCTTATGTGCAAGTTGATCTCAGTAAAGTCTTTTGGTTTTTGTGCCAGTGATGACTCTGACCACCCATCTGCAACGTGCTGTTTGTGTCATTAGTAGTAGGGCAGCATCTGCCACTAATGTTAATAATGACAACAGTAATAGTCACAATGTCTGCAATAGTACAGGTAATAGTTAAATGACAAAAAAACCTATATGGTCTCAAATATTTTGTGCTGCACCAGAGTGCTGGCAGCCAGATGTGTAAGAATCTGTTTACTGTTTACTAGTGCTTTTCTGTTCCTGTGTTTTTTCTATCTGAATAGCAAAGTCTGAAACAAAAAGGAAAAAGTTATTTCCAATCTCATGTGTTTCCTTAAACATCTGCAATGTTCTTTTTCAGAAACACCAGTTCTTTTCAAGCAAGAGCTCCAAAATGAAGAAGCTAAAGAAGGAAAGCAAGTCAAGCTGACCTGTGAGCTCAGCAAACCTGACACCCCGGTGAAATGGATGAAAGGAGACACTGTTCTCCATGCCAGTGAGAAGTATGAATTTAAGCAGCGGGGTACTGTGGCAGAGCTCATTATTCGAGATGTCAAATCTATAGATGCCGGGGAATATACCTGCAGCGCCGGGGAACTGAAGACCACTGCTCGGGTGAAAGTAAATGGTAGGCAGAGTTAGATACGTTGCCACACTTTCTTAATGTGTTCCATAATCAACTATTAAAAAAAATAAATCACATAGCACTTATTTTTTTGTGGCAGTGCCATCTACAAATTCGTACATAAAATTTAAAGGTAATATTGCATATTTGTAAACATCCATATGTATTTCATTCAAATGATCTCATATTGTGCATCTGGGATTTTAAATCAGTAACTTCCCACTGAGCAAAAAATAAGTGCCAGGGGTTCGTTTTCTATACCCTACATGCCATAGTTCCTGACCTCTCAGCTTTTTTACATGGCTATTAAGATTGGAGTTGGAGTTGGAAACCAGGAGCATGGGAGCACAAGAAGAACGAGAAAGCATAAGTCAAGTACAGTCCCTGATTAATGGTTAGACCCCCAAACTCCCCAAAGCACTCTTTTCTAAAGGCTCTTAGACACCATCTGCACTCCCCAGTGCGATTACACAAACACAGTACCTTTAGCAGTATACCAAAAGTAGTATGTGCTGGAGCAGAAAGTAGGAGAAATATAGAGCACAAACGCTGTCTCAGAAGAGCGGAGAATTTAGGTGAGGATGCTCAGAGGACTCTGAAGGTGTCCTTGTTAAAGATGAAACTTACCCCATGTCCCTGGGAATCCACAGTGAGATTGCAGAATCACAGAATTATAGAATGATATGGGGTTGGAAGGAACCTCTGGAGATCATCAAGTCCAGCCCCCTGCCAAAGCAAGTCCACCCAGAGCAGGTTGCACAGGAACTTGTCCAGGTTTTTGAATGTCTCCAGAGGTGGAGACTCCACCCTCTCTGGGCAGCCTCTTCCAGTGTTCTGCCACCCTCAAAGTAAAGAAGTTCCTCCTCACGTTTAGATGAAACTTGTGTTCAAGTTTGTGCCCATTTCCTCTGGTCCTGTCACTGGGCACCACAGAAAAAAGACTGGCCCCATCCTCCTGATACCCGCCCTTTAAGTATTTATAGGCGTTGATCAGATCCCCCCTCAGCCTTCTCTTCTCCAGACTAAAAAGACACAAGTTCTACTTTGATGTTACACAGCCAAGGGAGAGTCTAGGGCTGCTCTGCTTATTTGGAAATGAGTCAGTTTTAAGGGGTGACAGCCATCATGGGGGACTACAGCAGGTCAAGAGGGCATGTCCTAATCCCTGGTTCTGTGTTCTAGCTGTGCCTGTCCTTTTTAAACAAGCCCTGGAGAACACAGAAATGGAAGAGGGGAAATCCGTCTCCTTGCGCTGCGAACTCACAAAAGCTGATGCCACCGTGGTGTGGAAGAAGGGAGAAGCCACCCTCCAGGCAAGTGCCAAATATGAAATGAAGCAGAAGGGGACAGTGGCAGAGCTGGTGATTCATAATGCAGAGCCAGAAGATGCGGGAAGATACACCTGTGACACTGGAGACCAGCAGACCACAGCCCAAGTCAAAATCCATGGTAGGAATAAGACACCTGCTTGTGACCATTTGTTGTTGTTCTTGCCGTGGTCCTGCCAGCTCCTGCGCGTTTAGAGTGAGCATTCAGAGATAAAAAAAAGGGGGATCAGTACAAACAAAAGGTGGCTCTGGCTGGGTCCACTGTGTCCTCTGTTTTATAGGACAATAACTTCATGCTAAAACATAGCAATCAAACATACCTGATAACAATATCTTTCCTTGCCTCTGAAATAACGGTTCTGCTTTCTGCTCTGGACAGAGGTGATTGAGCTCTAAGGAAGGTAAGAAGGGCTTCAGCTACGCGTTTTCTTAAAGAATGCACAATTCTCTTCTGCACTTTCTCAGCAAGTTTTTTCACTCGTCTGTGACCATCAGCATTTGGGCAGCAGAAGGGTAATTACCTTGATATTGGAAAATAATTGTTTTGGGTTTATTTTCTCCCGAACCGATGGTGTGCTATTGTAAACGCGAGCAGTGTCCTGGAAGTGCAGGTAGGTCAGAGCTTATTAGCTGTGCCAAGAGAATTTGTTTTGGTTTTAAGTCCCGTATGAGGTCACCAGTTGGTAATGATGCTCCTAAAGTAAAATGAGAACGCTTCATTCCTCAGCTGTCTCTGCGCTCATCAAAGAAGAGCTGAAAAGTGTGGAAGCCATGGAAGGTGGGACTGCCACCCTGCAATGCCAGCTGAGCAGAGAGGTCCCTGTGGAGTGGAGGAAGGGGCACACTCTTCTCCGGCCGAGTAACAAGTACAGGATGAGGCAGGAGGGCACAGTGGCTGAGCTGCTGATCCACGATCTGGACCCAAAGGACGCTGGAGACTATACATGTGTAGTGGGGAACCAAAAAACCACAGCAGCCTTATCAGTGAATGGTAAAAAGTCAGCAGTAACCTGTGAAGCTCTGGGACGTTTTTGTCCATCTCTTCGCTCCTCCTCTCTGTACATTCCCTCACAATTCCTGCCCTCATGTCCTGCTTGTACATTTTTCATCCTTCCACTTTTTCATGTTGCCATGTCACCCCTTTCCCCAACCTCCATCCACCATCAGCTTTCATTATGCCAAATGTTGGACGTGTGTGTGCTGTGTTGTCTTCTCACCCTTCCTCAAGTGAAGGGTGCTCACGTGTGTGTCTGTTTTCCTGAATTAGTATGGAAACATAAGATTCCTTGGGATTTTCTGTTAAGGAGGGCTCATCATCTTCAATGATAAGGATGAGTTTGTCATTTGTATGCATGATCCCAGTCAAGATCCCGCGTGCTTTGATTTTCACAGAATAATTTACTAGAGTTGTTTTTTTTTTTTTTACTGGCCACATAAAAAGGGCAGGATGTGCTTAAGGGTGTTGGAATAAGGCTTAGGTAGACAATAAACGATGATTCAGCCTCTGACCAGAGATCTGGGCAGGGTCTTGGGTTGCAACCCCCTTTTCATTCTGCATCTCTCAGCCCTGCCAGTCCGTTTCAAAAAAGAGCTGAAGAATGAGGAAGCCACTGAGAGCGGGACGGCCACGCTGCAGTGCGAGCTGAGCCAGGCGGTGGGCTCGGTCGAGTGGAGGAAGGACGGGAAGGTCTTGGTGGCAAATGGAAAATACAAAATGAGACGGGAAGGACGTTTTGTCGAGCTGGTAATCCAAGACCTAGACTTGACAGATGCTGGGAGCTATACCTGCTTATGTGGAGACCAGAAGACAACAGCTGCTTTGAGAGTGAATGGTAACCGTTCTATCCATGTTTCTCATTAAGCCCCCAAATTTAACGTGTTTGACAGCATTTGCTTGTCATCTGAAGGTTGGTCAGTGTGACTTTATAGAGGTTTCACATGCTTGGCTCTGTGGTGCCAAAGAGTCAACCTATTAGAGAATATTCCCTTGTGCTTTTTTTTTTTTTTTTTTTTTTGCTCTGACACAGCACAGTTATGTTGTATATTGTTTTCTCTAATTTATTTCTCTCTAGGAGATTTTACTCCTCTTTCAAACGTATCTACCCAGCAGTAGTGGATTTTTGGTTAAGTGTATACACTGCAGCCCAGTAACTAATAGCAAAGTCCAGTTCACTTCAACCTAGTGCTGATTCCTTCTCTGTTGGTGTTGCATCCTTCAGCCTTGCCCATCCTCTTCCAAGAAGAAATGTTGAACAAAGAAGCTACAGAGGGGGAGGCAGTCACTTTGCACTGTAAACTGAGCAAACCAGCCCCGGTTGAGTGGAGAAAGGGGAATAAGGTCCTCAAGCCAAGTGAAAAATACAAAATAGAGCAGGAAGGTCCCTTTGTGGAGCTGGAGATCCGGGATTTGGAGTTGGCAGACACTGGTGATTACACCTGTGTGTGTGGAGATCAACAGACTACGGCTGCTTTGACAGTAAATGGTAAAAAGAAATTCTCAGCACGTGCCCCAAGTAAACCTGTATAATTCCAAACTCTCTTCTTCTTTTCTCCTGTTTCATCTGGTCCCTGTATACCTTATATCCTCCCTTCTGCTGATTCATTTTTCTATCCTGTTTTACTTCTCTCTCTCTCTGTCCTTTCACCTGATGCCCTCTTGATGTGCTGTTTGTCTTCCTAGATGTTCATATGACAAGTGGAATACAGGTCCCCAACTCAAAACAATCTCTCTAGTCCAGCATAGCTGCTTGTTTAAAAGTTTTCCCATAGGGGATTGACCTAAAAGTGGGAATAATATTTACGTTTTGTAACTTAGGTGCAACAAGTGTAACAATCTAAGAGGAACAAGTTTCCCTCAATGTATGATGTTACACAAGGACTAACCTAATGAAAAATTGCCTTATTCTCCTGTTATTCCCAACCTTTTTTTTAAACAATTTTAACTTAACTCTTCAAAAACATATACTTTATCTCTGCAGAAAGCTGACAGCGTGTTTGTAACTGCTGTAGTTTAAGGGGCACTATTTATAAAAATACAGACAGTGCCATGCATCAAGTACTTCTGTAGAACTGCTGTTTTTCTCAAGGGAAACAAAATGTTTTGGGTCTCATATTGAAACACAGCCTCTGATTTTACCCCTTTGATTTTATGGTGTATAAAATGAAGGATAAATGCTTGTCAACTAAGTTTGCAGATAGACAAACTCACTTTTAAAGCAAGTTTTAAAGTGTGAAGGCAAAATATTAAAAATCAGACTGAAATCTCTTCTGAAACATTAGAGATTGGAACAAAATCCTGGAGTGTGAAGGTCTTGTGGCTTCAGTGACACGCAGGTTGAGGGAGATAAGAGAAGAAAGTGAGTAGATCATGAGTCAGGCTTTCTCAGGTTTGATGCTGTGTCCGTGTTGCATTTACTCTGCAGTCCTGCCTGCTCTTTTCACCAAAGAACTGACAGATGAAGAAGCCACAGAAGGTAAAAGTGTCTCTCTGCGCTGTGAGCTGAACAAGGCTGCTGCTAACGTGGAGTGGAAGAAGGGCTTCAAGACCCTCAAATCAAGTGACAAGTATAAAATGAAACGCGAAGGTGTTGTTGCTGAGCTTATAATCCAAAATCTAGACACGACGGATGCTGGAAATTATTCCTGTGTGTGTGTAGACCAGCAGACTACGGCAGTTTTAACAGTACATGGTAAAACAAACAAAACAAGATGCATATTAAAAGTAACTATCCCATTTTCTCTGTTATTTGGACAGAGAAAAGGTGTTAGGGTCCATCATTTTACTTTTCCCCTTGAAAGTTCCTTTGTTAGACTCCCCATTATGCTTAAGCCCAATAAGATGGATTTCCTCTAAGTAACTATGAATTTTAGGGATTTTAAGGTTTCATAAAATTCCCAAGGGTTAGGTTATTCCCTGGAATCTTATTCCCATACTTCTTTCCTGGGACAACGAGGTGCTTTTATACATATGGGCCACTTCAGTTACTCTCCTACATAAAGCAAGCCCAAACCTTCTAAGGGAAGACTATTGCCAGGGAGAATTTTGATTTTTACTGCAACTGACACATTTGAAAGGATATGTCAGTTCAAGTGAAAATACTTGTTATCCCACCATGTATTGAAATGAGCAATTTCATTTCAAACTGAAGTTTAAAATGAAACTCCAGTGTTTCATTTTTTTTTAATAGACAATGTCGTCTCGTTTTCCTGAAGTATGTGAAAACATAACAAACATCCTCCCGTTATGATTTAAAACATCATATAAGAAAACCATTTTTTTTCAGAAATTTCAAGTTAGTATTTATTCTTTTAGCTTGAAATTTCCCAGGAAAAAAATTGAGTTTTCTTCTTTTGTCTGTATTGATTTGTGACTCTGAGTACATGTAAAATATCTCTACGGATTACTACAAACATTGAGTCCTTTCCTGTTGAAGGCATTTCTTCCTCATACTGATTCATGAAGACTATTGATGATCTGTGTTCTTGTATTGATAAATCTGTTCAAGACAAAAGGAAAATTGAACAGTGACGTTTAATTTTATGTCTTTGGAGTGTTACATCTCACCGCTCGTATTGCTGTCCTTCAGCTTTGCCTGCCTTTTTCAAAGAAGGATTGAAGAACAGAGAAGCCACGGATGGTGCAACAGCCACTCTGCACTGTGAGCTGAGCAAGGTTGGGGTCCCGGTGGAGTGGAAAAAAGGGAACAAGACACTCAAACCCAGTGATAAGTATAGGATGAGACAAGAAGATACCACTGCAGAGCTGTTGATCCGAGATCTGGAGGTAGAAGATACAGGAGAATATACCTGTGTGTGTGGAGATCAGAAGACCTCAGCTGTCTTGACAGTCCATGGTAAAAAAGTCGTTCTTTGTTATGGTAGCAGTATCTCAGGGAGATCCTTTTGCTCTGGGAAGTCTCTCTCACTTGCTTTGGTGGTTGGATTCTGCAGCATTTTCTTGCTTTGCTGGCTGTGTTTCATCCCATCTCCTACCATCTGTTGGTTTGAAACTGGTGGCTTTATGGCAAAGAAGAGTTGTAAGAATTTCTCATCTTAGTCTTCACTTTTTACAAGTGAAAAAGGCACCTCTATGTAAGGCTAATAGTAAGCAGACCGGGAGTTCTCAGAGGGTTTGTCCCTGTGTCCCATTGACGTCAGTGGGTTTTGATGCTTAACTTGAAGGAATGATCTTTAAAAACACTGAATTCAGTGAGAGGTTTTCCCATTTAGGAAGGAATGACTCTTCCTTTGCGGGGCTGTGATATCTTCTGCTGCTTTCCAAAAAAACCCCAAACCGTTATTCTGCAGGTCCTGATTTAGGGAGTAGTGAGACAGGTTTTGTTCCCATCTCTGCCACGGTGAATAGTGACAAGGTTTGGTTGCCCCTCCAGCAGAGGCAGTTCCTATATAGTTCCAACAGATGAAAGAGTAGTTTTTATTTGAGATAAATCTTAAGGATAAGATGCTTCTAAGGACAGGGACAAAACTATGGAGGCAAAACTGTCTTCTCTCAGATTTTCTGCACGCTTCTATTTCCTCTCTTTCCCCCAGCTGAAGGTATTTCTGTTCCTCACCTCCTCTGAACTGGCACTTTCTTCCCTGTGCAAGTCGCTTCCTTTTTAATTTGGTTGCAAGACCGTAAGGCAACTTGCTGAATGCTGCTAGAAAAATCTCTGCACGCCTGATATTAGAGCCATTATGTCCTTGGAAATTATGGCTTCAAGGTGCACCTAAAGTTATATAACTTATTTTTTTTCTGAACAAGAAAGATAAATTTTGGTGTGAGGAAAGGTAGAGATCTCCAGTTAGCAGTGTCTTCATCCAGAGCAATGACTTTAGACCAAAAGTCAGGTTGTTAATATTGAAGATAGATGAATTCAGACTGAAATAGGTGGAGAGGAGTACCAGAATGAGCTGGGTATTCCCAGATGAGCATGCTACAGAAGTCAATATTAGAAGCAGGTCGTGGAGAAAATTATCCTGGTGAGATCCTGCAGTAGTTTTCCGGTAGATGCAGTTTTCAAGACTATATGATTTATTTTCCTGTGACAGCGAAGGACTGGCCTGAGGACCTAGTCCTAATTTCCTCAGGGTCTTGTTAATGGTTTTGATGTACTCTCTGTTTATATTACGTCCCGTAGCTTTGCCCGCACTGTTCAAAAAAGAACTTGCCAATATGGAAGCCACAGAAAACGGGACGGCCGTGCTGCAGTGTGAGCTAACTAAAGCCACTCCGGTGGAGTGGAGGAGAGGGCAAAAGGTGCTCAAGCCCAGTGAGAAGTATAAAATGAGACTGAAGGATACCGTTGCTGAGCTGACGATCCACAGCCTGGAGGAACAAGATGCGGGAGATTACACATGTGTGTGCGGAGACAAGACGACTACCGCGTCCCTGACAGTGCATGGTAAAATACATATGTTTAATAGGGATTTTCTGCTTTGTCATCTGCGATCTCATGCAGGATCACAAACTGGTCTTGATCCCATCTATTCGTTTTGAATTGTTATGACAGCTCTACCGACCACTGGTAATGTCTTTCGTTGAAAGTCCTTCTCTTAGGACTGAGAAATAGCACAATACAGTCTTTTTCTGTCCCTGTTCTTTCCTGATAATGGAATCTGGAAGCAGATAACGAAGACCTCAGTGAAGTTTTAAATAGCACTTTCAGTATTTCCATTAATTAATTTCTCTAGGCATATCTCTGAGATTTCACTTGGTTTTCTTGAATGGAACTGAACGGTGCTCTGTTATGTTAACAAGTGAGAAAGGCAGGTGAGAGTGATAGGCTGCAGCCTGGAATTTTAAATAACATAGTGTTCATTTTAAGCGTTCATCTGATCTCAAGACAGAGCTGTGCAGAGTTCCATGAAATCCTGGGATTAGCTTCCTGTTGTTATGTCCTAAAATGCCTTTAAAGCATACTTTCCACTAGTGAAATTATAGTTTTACAACACTGATTTCCAAAGCAGCTGTGATATGCTGAATGTGGTGTATTGCAAAGCATAAGGCAGGGACACCCTTGAGATCATCATTTGCCTCTCAGGTACTGTATATTCTAAAACTTCTAGAGATTAAAGGGTTTTAATCCAGTGGAGCAGTCAAGACACGGTATTTCCTTGGTTTTAAAGTGCTCTCTCTTCACCTGTGATCTTCAGCCCTTCCTCCGCATTTTAAAAAAGAGTTGAAGAACGTGGAAGCCACAGAAAATGGCACGGCCACTTTCTGCTGCGAACTGAACAAGCCGGCAGCCGCCGTGGAGTGGAGGAAAGGAGACAGAGCCCTGGAGCCAAAGGGCAAGTTCACCATGAGATGTGAGGGCACAACTGCTGAGCTGGTGATCCATGATTTAGAGCTGACAGATGCTGGAGATTACACGTGCTGTTATGGAGATCAGAAAACCACCGCTGCACTAAAAGTGAATGGTAAAAAAACCAAAACAAACCCACACACATATATAACAAAATTAAGTGGATTATTTTCAACCAGGTGTTTTTTCAACAGCATAGTAGTATCAGCTTTGACGTTGCAGCCCCGTTTCTGATGTGGCTGGACATGGGCATAAACGCCTGAATCCACTGGTCAGTATCAGGCACAGATCCAGTGTTCTTCGCAAAAAATTCAGATGATCATCTTGGTATTAATTAATTTCTGTGCTCGTGTTCAGTAGTAGTTGTTAAAAAAGGAAAATTATATTATTGTGATGTTGGTTGTAAAGACGTTACAATTTTAAAGTTGAGAATATTACAATTTGGCAATGAGATATTTTGATACAGTCTCCAGTGTGTCAGCATAATTTGCTGGTCAAGTTCAGCTAGAATCGCTGTCTGAGGAGAAATCTCATGGTGAAGTGAGATTGATGCCTCAGATACAGTTTCATTTATGAGCTTTTTCAGTAAATATTTGCATTGCAATAGAACTTAGGCTACTTTGGCTTTATTTTCCATTGGGGTAGGCAATAGCTGAAATAAGGTATGGCCCAGTCTTGCAGAGTCTGAAGAAGTTAAGGGTGGTGGTTCTCCATTTCATGCCATAGTCCATACCGTAAAGAAAGGTCTGACTTATTCATAAGGTGGTTTCCATCTTTCCAAAGTGGAAGTTTTAAGGTCCTCTGGGTGGTTATGAATCCTGCTTAATTAGGGAAGGCTTTGCTTGTCACATTTGGTTGACAGACCACAGATAAACAGTTCCTTGGATAGCTGCCATGGTCATACATTCTGCTCATTTTGAACTCCTCAGCCTTGCCCGCATGCTTCAAGGAAGAGATGAAGAATGAAGAAGCCACAGAAGGTGGAACAGCCACGCTACAATGTGAGCTATCTAGGGCTGCTTCCGTGGAGTGGAAAAAGAAACACAAAGTGCTCAAACCGAGTGAAAAATATACTATGAGACAGGAAGGTACTACAGCACAACTGCTGATCCATGCTTTGGAAGTCAAGGACACTGGGGAGTATACCTGTGTGTGCGGAGACGAGAAGACCACCGCAGCACTGACAGTGCATGGTAAAGAAAACAGAAATAAGACATTTTTGTGTGATGTTTCTCCTTTTTCCTCTGGAAGCCTCAGTACTGACACGCAATGAGTTCTTTCCCTAGTCTTGCCATCATTAATTGTTGGTAATGGATTTTCCTGTTTTTATTGTGATTTTTATCTAATTCTAACTAGACCTGTAGTTCCATTACTATATTAACATTTTCCCCGTGTTCTTCTTGCTCTTGTTGGTGCACAACTATATTGCTTTGCACCACACTGAAGGCTTAAGGATTCCATGTGCTTAATTTTTTTTTTTCTGTTTTACTTACTTGTCACTTGAGGTCAGAGAGATGGAGCAGCAGGAACATCCATACTTCTTAGAAAGAGTGATCTTGGATTTCAAGTTACATTAGAATTTGCCAGATAACTTTAAATGCTGCAAACAAAACTTGATAAAATACAACTTTTTTAATGTGACTCTGACCAAGCATCATGTAGATTTTTTTTCTGGTATTGCAGAATACTCAGCCTTATAGTGCGAGAGTATTTCACAGTCCTCAGTCAAATTCATCTGCAAACTTGCCTTGGAAGAGATGGAAACTTTCTTTCCACTATTAACATAGGACATTAGGAAGTAGTTTCAACCATCTTTCTCACCTGGAGATTCAATAGGTCAATGCATTGATTTCTTTTTACTGCCTAGTCTTTTTTATCTTGGTATTTACCAATAAAACAAAGATGGTTTCAGTCTTGAACTTCTTCTTTAACCATGGAAAACAGAGTTTGAAAAGACCTCTACAAGTCATCTAGTCCATCCTTGAGCCCCAAGTCACTATCACACCTACTTAGTCCCACTCCAGAGGTGAGGAATTTGCCATTTCTCTGGACACTCATTCCATGCCTAGCCATCCATACTGCCAGAACGTTCTTCCTAATTTCAACAAAAGTCTGTCTTGAGCTGGCTTAAGTCATTGCTGCTTGTCCCATATCCTGTAGAAATAGAGAAATGTTTTCCTCTCTGTGAAAAATCTGAAAATTTATATCATGTCTCCTTTCTGTCTTCTCTTTTCTGGACTAAGCACCTTCAATTCTTTCACTCTTTCTTCATAAGTCATGTTTTCTAGACTTCAGCTCATCTTTATTGCTTTCTGGACCATCTTCAGTTAATCCACATCTTTCTAGAAGCATGGTGGCCAAAAGCAGACTACAGTGCTCCATCCAAGGCTTTGCCAGACTGGAGTAGGATGGAAGGACTTCATGTGTCTTGCATATGATACTGTTTTATATATCCCTATTAGGATGTTTGCTTTATTCACATCAGAATTGCATTTTTTGACTTGCATTTGCTTCATGATCCCTTGTAACCCCAAATCTCTCTCTGCAGATTTGCTGCCCATTATTCCAAAACTTGTATTTGTGGTGTTGATTGTTCCTAAATATAGTATTTTGCACCTGCTCTTGCTGAATTGTAGCCTAGTTTTTCACCACAGCTTCATCGAGACCTTCTTCTCCTAATCCTGTTTAATCAGCTTCTCTTCCTTCCCAGCTTGAGATCATGTGCAAAGTTAATGACTGTTCTGCTTTTCATTGTCCAAGTCACTACAGAAAATGTTAAATAATACTGGACTTCAGCATACTGAGGAACTCTGTTCAACTCATTCTTTCATTGTGAGTGTAAATCACAGCTGAATACTCATTATTTGCCTGTGGTTTTCAAACTGGTAATATATCCTACTGCAGTTCCACCTATACCTAAGTCAGGATAAAGAGCTTTACTGAAACAAATTTGTACAACATACACTATGTCTTTCTGTCAGCAAAGCTTATTAAACTACAAGAAGAAAAATTACATTGGTCCACTCCTTCATGAAGAGAAAAGCTTTTGGTAAGTCCGAGTGTATTGCTACAATATTTTTCAGAGAATTAAGGCTAAGCTGAAATGGCAAGAATTCCTTGGATCCTCTCTCTGCTGCCCCCTTCTCCTCCCTTTTTCCAAGGCAAGCACTGTGAATAGGATTCAGCTAGTAGATCAAGACCTGTGCTCCCACTGTTGTCAGTGGAGACCTAGTCAACTTTAGTCAACGGAGGCAGGGAGACATCCAGTTAACCTTATAGTAGACATTTAGACTTGGTCAGCTCCATTGGCTCCATTGACTTTGTCTGGACTTTTTCTTGACTGTCCTGGAAGCTTAGACTCAGTTTACATGATGCAAACTAACTGTGTGTGAGACTTTTTCCAGCTCTGAGTTTCTTTTTTTTCTATATTTGTGGAACATCACCCATTTTCTTTGATTTCTCCGGTGTAACTGTTAATGTCTGATATTGATTGAGCCTGTACCTTAAGTATTCCAGGACAAATTTCATTACACCAAGGCTCTTTGAGAGTATTCAGTTTATTTAAATGTTCTCAAATCCATTTTTTTCTTATCCTATCCAGAATTCCTATTATTTTCTTAGTTATCATTAACTTGAAATATTAAAGAAGAAAAAGGAATTAAACACTTTTGCTCTCCCCATGTTACCTACCATCAACTTATATTCCTGAAAGTTGGTAGACCAATTTCTCCCTTCTTGTTTTTCTTCATTTTCATCTACCTACAGAATGTCATTGTATTAATTCTGCTTCCTGCTTGTTCAGGCTGGCCAGGTTTCCTGGGGTTTGCATGCTAATACTCTGATACAGCCAAGAGCCTCGAGTTGAACTGTGAGGAAAGGATGAGGAAAGCTCCTGGAGTAGTGATCTCACCATCCTGTTGCTGGATATAAATACACACAACTGTGTCTGGAGACATTTAATATCAGCATCATTTTGCAGGTTACCTTTCACCCGCTCTTTCATGTTGGTCTCTTTGTCCATGAAATGACAATTCCAGGAATGGGGAACTACCCTTGAGCTTCTTAAGACAGGCAGGGAACCTGGCTGTTCTGGGTTTGCCTCTACGTTCTGTAGTATTTCTTTTGCATTCATCTAAACTCCTATATTTTATAGGTCTCTTGAGTTTCAGGACATTGCAGAATTTGTGATTTAGGCAGGGTATTCCTGATGATCCTTGGAGTGAGGTAATCTGTAATTATGCCCTTATTATAGTTTTTTTGAGAAGTTTTCCACTATCTTAAACTACCTTGTCCTTTAAGCCTGCTTCTTTTTGATCATAAGTAACAATTATTTAATTATTGAAGCTTACTTTCTTGTTGATCACAGAATTTCCTTTTGCTCTTCTCAATCATTACTTGTCCTAAAATCCGTGAGCTCTCCTGCTTCATACTGGGTGTGTGACCAATGACCCTCCACATCTGTATTCTCAAATATCTATTTCATGCTGGTCAGAGTAAGGAATTGGAGACACTTCTCTCCTGTTCTTTCATATCTATTGAATACCCAAAAGCATTCCCCACCCCATTTCAAAGACATAGCAGATATTGTCCCATCCTGCTGCTCCCACACTACATATAATCACGTTACCATCCAGCCTTATGCTCTGAATGATTCTACTAGTTGTTCTAAAAGCACCTGCTGTGAAGATCTTATAGCAGATTTCCACAATGGAGACATCCTCCTTCTTCCTTTTTATTGTTACCCAAGCAGTTTCAGGATGTCTCTCTGATTCTGCTCTTCAGCCTCATTCTAACTCTTGGGCTAGGCCTGTAGGCATCATTAACATTTAAGGACAAACCTTTTCATTTTTTTGTGATCGTGGTGTAACCTGCTATATTAATTTCCTGATTTGAATCAAACTGAGAAAGTTACAATTTTGACCATACATTAAGTTTTCCATTCCTGCTGTTTATTCTCTGTACACCTCTAAACCAATCAGCGTATTTACCCACCGGAAAACCCTTTTGTGTCTATGACCTAAATTATAATTTTCCTTCTGTGAGATGATCCTCATGTCGATAACTAGGCATGGATAGATACTGGTAAACATCAGGTTCATTTTTTTTCTTGTGGCCAGGAACTGCATATCATGAAAATGTTTGCTCCTCTGTTTCTCAGCCCTTCCCGTTCTCTTCAAAGAAGAGTTAAGAAATGAAGAAGCCACGGAGGGTGAAGTAGTCACTCTGCGCTGTGAGCTGACCAAGGCCGCTTCAGTGGAGTGGAAAAAAGGACACACAGTACTCAAACCTGGCGAGAAATATAAAATGAGGCAGAAGGATGCCACTGCAGAACTGGTGATCCATAATCTAGATGAGAACGATGCTGGTGATTATACCTGCGTGTGTGGGGATAAGCAGTCCACAGCTTCCTTAGCAGTGCATGGTAATAACCAATTTTATCTGGATGTCCTCATTTATGGAGATTATAGTTTGATTTTTTTCATCCGTCTTCACTGTTATCTCTGTGTAGTTCCTCTCAGCCTGACTTTACATGTCACAGTCACGAAAATTAATCTGTGTTTTGTGATTTAAGGGAAAAACCTTCATCCCATTTCCTAATACAAAGTGGTTTTAGGACCTGATCCCTCAGGTAGATGCGAGATTAGGCCAGAAGACAGCTCCCTACTGATGCCCTCACCTTTCTTCCCACTACCCGTGCCCTTCAGGCTGTGTTTGCTCCTCCAGTTTAACCCTCTGTCCATTGCATCCTCAGCGCTGCCTGCCCTCATCAAGGAAGGCCTGAAGGACGAGGAGGTGACAGAAGGTCAAGCAGCCACTCTGCTCTGTGAGCTGACCAAGGTTGCTCAAGTAGAGTGGAGAAAGGGAAGCAGTTTGCTAAAAGCCAGCGACAAATACAAAATGAGACAGGAGGGTATGGTCATGAAGCTGCTTATCCATGACACAGAATTGAAAGACGCTGGAGAATACACTTGTGTGTGTGGAGAACAGGAGACAACAGCTGCCTTGACAGTGCATGGTAAAAAAAAACAACCATATATCTGTATTATTGTGTATTTCTCCATCACCCCATCACTACTGGTTATGTGTTCACCTGTGGCTGAATTTGTTTCTTTGAATTTGTAAGCTGTCTCTAAGGTCTGGTTGCATCCAGGCTGCTTTTCTGTTCCTGTCTATTGGTTTGTCCAAAGTCCCAGAATTATGAGGAAAGGAAACTCTTTCCACCTTAAAATGTTCTTTGCTTCCGTACCACCCCGTCCCTCCCATCACCTGTGTGCCACGTGTCATTTTTAATGTCCTCTGTCCGTTTTGTGACCTTCAGCTCTGCCTGCACTTTTCAAAGAAGAACTGAAGGACCTGCAGGCCATGGAAAGCCAAACAGCCACTCTGCGCTGTGAGCTGACCAAGGCTGCAGCTGTCTCATGGAAGAAAGGAAACAAAATACTCAGGGCAAGTGAAAAATACATCGTGCGGCAGGATAATGCCCTTGCTGAGCTGGAAATTTGTGATCTCGAGCTGGAGGATGCGGGAGATTACACCTGTGTGTGTGGAGACCAACACACCACCGCTTCTCTGACAGTGAATGGTAAATTCATCTTGTGGATGACTGTTCAGTTTTTGTTTCTCTGAAGCATCTGTTGCTGTATGATGTGTTCACCTGTCAGCTTTTTTCCTAGGAATTACTTTGTGTTCAGGAAAGGAGAACTTCTTGGTCTGACACTTAATTTAGGTTTGGTTTTCCTGAAAGCGTCCATTTCTCCATGCGGACAAACCGCTGTGCTGTAAGTTTAAGGGAATAGCGCCTAGGAAATGCTCCTGGTAGACCAGCTGAGATGTCCTGCCCCCATGGAGGGTGGCCCTGTGATAAATTCTTCAGATTACATCTCGAATCCATCCAAAATGTATGGATTTTACTTTGACCTGTCAACTCAGCACTTCTTTCCTTGCTGTTGCTGCTGGATTTCGTTTTCCAGATCATCGTAGTGATAACCTCAACCTCAGTGGCCAAAGTCCCTGACTTGGCCAGATTTGAACTTCAGTTGAGATTTCATGATGCTGATCACAAATACAGAGGTCTTGTAGTTTAAATACACTATTAACTTTCCATTCCCAGCCCTGCCGGTGCTTTTCAAGGAAGAATTGAGGAATGAAGAAGTCCAGGAAGGAGCATCAGTCTCTCTGCATTGTGAATTAACCAAAGCAGCTCCTGTGCAGTGGAAAATAGGGTCCAAAGTGCTCAAAGCAAGTGACAAATATCAAATGAGACAGTCTGGCACCACTGCAGAGCTGGTCATCACTGGCCTAGAAGTAAAAGACGCTGGAGATTACACGTGTGTTTGTGGTGACCAGAAGACAACAGCAATCTTAACAGTTCATGGTAAAAAGACCTTATTAAAATTAATACATAGTTTTATAGATAGACATCACTCTGAATTTCTGCCCTTGGTCAGTAACTTTTCCTTGTTTTCCCCCCTTTCTCTTCATTCTATGTATGGCTCATTTCTTACTGGGAAAGACTGAGGGGAAATTTTGAGGTCATTATTAATCTGCCTCCCTTTAAAAGGAGAAAATGAGATATTTCTTTCTACCCCAGTCTCCTCTTCTTGGACATTTACATTTTCCAGCTCTTCTCTGCTCTTATCCCCGTGGTTCACTTACACCAACCACACTTTTATGGTCTGTCAGGCCCTCTGGTCTCCAAGCACTGCTCAAAGGAGAAGTGAGGGTTGGGGCAGCAGAAGGAGGAGAAGATGTGTCTCTGCTGGGTGAACTGGCCATGGCTGCTCCCGGGGAACCAGATACCTTAATCAAGGCAGACAGGTAGAATGAGTTGAGTTACCATTTCAGAGTTTGGTACCTCTAACCTAGGTTTGAAGGATGCAGGGGTCTACACCCTTGTGTGTGGGGATCAAGACTACCTTGAAAGTTAGGTATTAAAAAACCCCAACCTCCAACAACACAGATTATCAGCAGTTATATTATTCTTTATCCTACTAGCTCCTAATAAACAAAATAAATCCAGAAATAAATCCTTATATTATGCTAATAATCTCATTACTGGATGTTCTGCTCTCCTCTCATTAATGAGTATCCACTTTAATGGAGTAACAGTCCTTGGCTATGAGGAACTCACTTGGGCAAAGAAACCCAGTTCTGTCCCCTACATTTTTTTTCCCAAAACTTCTGACTCCCTTCAGGCTTTCTTGAGACATCAACTTTTTCTGAGGCATCTGGGGAGCACCCTTTGTTTTCTGTACCCCCTTACAGTAGTTGTGCACAAGGCATATTTGTGGGTAAGTGTTAATAATTAGTTTTCCTTTAGGTTGTTCTGTCTTTGGGTTATGATTTGCAAAATGGGGAATAATAAGAATCTCAAATTCTTATTGCATGTAATGGCCTTTCAAACTTCAAGTTAAAATCAGAAGTAGTTTTATTTTGAAATCTGGCTGCTTTCATGCATATGAGGCTACAAGTTCTTAGTAAAAACAAAACAGAAAATAACAATGCCAGCCTCCAAGTAATCACACCTGTGTAGGTAGAATACTGGTATTTATGAGTGCTGTTGAACCAGGGTCTGGATCTTTCTGTGTTGTTCTTTCAACATTAAAAACAAGACACCCAGGGAACTGATCCCTTATGGTAAGTGAAACCATGTCACACCTGAAGAAGGATACTTTCAGAGTTTCTGAACTTGGCTGTAGCTAATCAGGTTTATCATAGGCTGAAAAAGGGAAGCATGAGGGGAAATAATCCCAAGCATGAAAAAGAAATTAGGATTTTAACTCTGTTTTTCTGATGACCATTTGTCCATGTTGCATCCTTCAGCTCTGCCACCACTCTTTAAGGAAGAGTTAAAGAACAAGGAAGCAGAAGAAGGTGGAGAAGTCGCCCTGCACTGTGAGCTCACCAAGGCTGCTCCGGTGGAGTGGCGGAAGGACCAGAGGATTCTCAAAGCAAGTGAGAAATACAAAATGAGGCAGGAAGGGACCAAGGCAGAGCTGGTGATTCATGAAATAGCTGAGGAGGATGCAGGAGACTACACCTGTGTGTGTGGAGAGCACCAGACTACAGCTGTCTTAACAGTACAGGGTAAAAATCATCTTGACCTCCTATTTCCTAACTGGAAACATCTGTCCTCTACTATAGGATGTTCAATTTTCCATGTCTATTTGTTCAACCTTATTAACTGAATTTCCATTCATTTGAAAGTATTCCCTGCCTTTGATGACCTGCAGGCTGTGTATGTTGGAAAATACCAGTCTACTTTTTCCTGTGCCATCCTTTTGTCTTTTCCTTTCCTTAAACACAAACCTGCTGTCCTTTCATCTTTCCCTTCTGGCATTCCTTTCCTAGCATATAAACCCACTATTCTTTTGCCTTCCCTTTCCCGCATGTATTCTCTAAAACACATATCTGTTTATTCTTTGCCATTCCTTTCTGGCATTCTCAATACCTACCATTTTAACACAGAATAGGGTATAAAAAGCAGTATCCAGAACAAGACTGTGTTAACTCAGTACAGAAGAAATTTTAGCTATGTTTATATTGGGTTTTGTGCCCATGCACAAAGACAGATCTGAATTTAGAGACTGATCTTCCAAGCAGGAAAGAATAAATTCTTTCTGTGACCTCCTTCTGGTCTTATTTTGTTGCAAGAACCAGTTGCTGAGCAAACAAAACTGGTGTTTCAGCTTAACGCTGCCAGACGTGGGAAATGTGCCACATCAAGGAGGCTAAACCTGTTTTCTAGCCTGGATATTTTAACTTAGCTGTACTACTATGGAGTGAGATGCTAAGTGTGAGATCTGAGTTATCCAACCTTGTTAAACAGGTGGAATATCCCATCATCCCACCTAATTAACTGAGGGACATGTCTTAATATCGCCAAATTTATTTCAAGGACACAACTTGCAGTGGGTACTAGAATTAGGTTAAGTGGGGAAAAATATGTTCTGAGACAAGAAGAATCAGCATCTGGAGTTTTTCTTTGGTGTCAAGAAGAATCTGTGAGCCCTGGCTGCATCTTTTCAAGAGTATCTCAGGGGAGAGGGAACGAAGATGAGTAAAGAGTTGTGCCAACACTCAGAGCTCAGCAGGGCTGCTCTGTAAGTAGGAAATGAGAGTACAAAGGCCTGAAGTTTGTGGAAGACATCAACGTGTGTGAATTAAGGGGCTCAGAGACTATATTCTTAGTTCTTCTTACATGGAAACTGGTAGAAAGCGTGTATAAATCTCTTGAGGACAGTACAATTTTGCTAGTAGGAGGCCAGCATGAAACCAAAGGTTAAGGGTATATATTCCCTCTAAGACATTTTCATTTCTCTTTCCTCTCTTTCTTGCTGATGCTTGCCCTTCCATAACCTTCACAACTTTCCCCTGTCACTTCCTACTCTCACCCATCCCTGGAAGTATCTTCAGTTTGTAATACTTTTTACCTGCATCCTTCAGCTGTGCCTCCATTTTTCCAAGAAGAAATGACCAGCGAGGAAGCAGTAGAAGGTGGAAGGGTCACTTTGCGCTGTGAGCTCAGCAAGGCATCTGCCCACGTTCAGTGGAAGAAGGGCCATCACGTCCTCACCTCGGACAAAAAGTACAGCATGAGACAAGAAGGCTGTGTTGTGGAGCTGGTAGTTCAAGATTTAGACATGAATGATGCTGGAGATTATACCTGTGTGTGTGGAGACAAGAGCACCTCAGCTGCCTTAACAGTGCATGGTAAAGTAATCCTTGCGACTAAGGTCCTCCAAACCTTAGACCTCTCCATGTCTCTGTTGCTGTGGTCTGTTCCCATTCCCTTTCTGTTTGCTTGGGTTTTTGTGTTCCCTTGGAATTTGCTCGTGTTCTTCTTCCTCCTGTTAGAATTGGGGAAAAAACTGTCTGTTTGTGTGTGTCCTTCTCAGCTGGGCTGGTTCTCCTCATCTGTGCTGGTCCTTCTCACTTTCCTTGCCCTGATGCAGAGTCCAGGGAAGTCAGGAAAGATTTTTTTCCATGGTGTTCCACTGACCTGGATCAGGGCTCTGCAGTGCACCATGCGTCCTCTCCCCAGGTACCTCATTTAGCAGCTTTTTTAGGAATATTCACTCTCTCTATGGTAATTCTTTTACTCTTCAGCACTGCCACCAGAATTCAAAAAAGACCTGAAGGACCTAGAAGCCACAGAAGGTGGGACAGCTGCTCTGCACTGTGAGCTGACTAAACCTGCTGTGGTGGAGTGGAAGAAAGGGCAGGAGTTGCTCAAAGCAAGTAGCAAATATCAAATGAGTCAAGATGGTGCTGTTGCAAAGCTGATTATCCACGAGCTGGAGGTGGAGGACACCGGAGATTACACCTGTGTGTGTGGAGATCAGCAGACAACTGCCACTTTGACAGTCAATGGTAAAAATAAAATTGAATTAAATTTAAAAAAAAAAAAAAAGAAAAAAGAAGAGGGAAAAGGTTATAATATATTCTGAAAAGTAAAGCTGTATGTTAGTGTCACTTATGGAGAAGACTCGGCTATGATTCCTAAGGAAGGTGGCAGAATAGCATGGTCTATACAGCCTGATAGAGGTAGAAAATGGGGATTGCAACGCAAAACTAAATGCGTTCTGTCAGTCTGTTACTTTCAGGATAATTGTAATCTCTCGTGCAAGTGGCCTGCCTTAAGAGGGAATCTGAACTCTTACAGCTCTCTTTTGGCCCTCAGAATATCTCGTCTGTGCTCAGGGCAACATGTTGGCTACTTTTATAATAGGAAAAATATTCTGCCATTTTTTAGATCATCGATTGGATTAAGCTTGTATATACTTCAAATGTAACTTCTTGAAATCAATTTCTTCTTGTTCTGCAGCTACTCCTATTACCTCTCTGGGGAAATAGCCTTGTACTTTCAAACCAGAGGATTGAGGCTTAGAGGCATTTGCAAATAATGCTTTTAGTGTTTTTTCTTTCTACTTTCTCTTTCCCAAACCCCAACTGCAGTACGTTGCAAATTATATTTCTATTTTATAGCCCTACCAGCACTTTTTAAACAAGAGCTTCAGAATACTGAGGCAGAAGAAGGTGGTACAGCAATACTGAGGTGTGAGCTCACCAAAGCCAAGGCTCCAGTAGAGTGGAGGAAAGGAGATACCACTCTCTACCCTGGTTTGAAATATGAGATGAAGCAGCAGGGCTCCACTGCCGAATTGGTCATATATGACTTAGAATTGGATGATTCAGGAAAGTACACCTGTGACTCTGGACACCAGCAGACAACGGCTGTGGTAACCATACATGGTAGGCAGAGTATTGACCCTTGGCTCAGCAGAGGTGAAGTGAAAGGAGCATCTCTCCGTGTTCCCTACGGCCATTTACTTGTTTTGCTGCTGGTCCATGCCAGCAAACGTATTCTACCTGAGCGTGACACATGGTCAAGTTAGGAAGGTTCTGCTTGGAGTATCTGGAGTGGTTAATCAGCACCAAAGCAATTAAATGTTGCCATGATGTCAAAATATGATGAACCCACCTTCCCTCTGAGTGTGGCTGTGTATGGGAATGGGTAACAGAAAATAAGCCAGTCAGGCTGACGGTTATTTTTGTTGTTGATTGCTTCAGTAGGCATAAGGGATGCCTGATTGGGATGATAAGAGATGCATCAACCGGTGGATAAAGGATTTCTATAACGTGTGAATGTGCTGTATTATTACTTGAGGCTTTGAGCCTCGGGTGTAAACACTGAGTGCATCTGTTTTCCTCGGCCCCTTCTACCATCCTGAGCAAGATCTCGCCAGGAATTAATTTCCTCTTGCATATATCACTCTATCTTCATCTCTTACTGTGGCGCATCGTCTTGTGTTTAGAATGCTAAATTGATCTTTTATATGCTGATAGAAGCTTTATTTGGGGGAAAAATACTCTTAGCTTAATATCGCAAACTCACAGACCTCCATTAAGGAACGAGGTTCCGTGTCCCACTGTGTCCCAGCGGTCTTCAACTAACGCACCCCTAGTTGGTATGGACATACTTCTGTGGGAAAGTCTGACTCCTTCAGACCCCAAACCAGGCCATTCTGTGAGCTACTCTCTAAGAGCAGCTCTCACCATCTGTCCTCAGCTCTTGGTTCACACAATGGCTCAAGAAACAGAGTACCAAGACTGAGTGTTGCAGCCCAAGGATTGTGGAATCATTAGAACAGACCATTTCTGAAGAATGATGGTAGGCTTGGGTCCCTTCCGGACTAAAACACTCTGAAAACATTTCCTTCTCAAATTTTGCAGCACTGCCCATCACATTTAAGCAACCCCTTCAAAATAAGGAGTCAGAGGAAGGAAGTACAGCTACATTCTGCTGTGAGCTGTCAAAACCCAATGCCGCAGTGGAATGGAGGAAAGGAGGAGTTGGGCTGCAACCCAGCCAGAAGTATGAAATGAGGCAGAGGGAATGCTGGGTAGAGCTCTTAATACACAATCTCAAATTAGAAGATACAGGAGAATACAGCTGTGATACTGGGGATCAGGAAACCAAGGCATCTTTAAATGTGAAAGGTAGGTGGTACGAGCTGACTCCTAAAGCAACATGTTCCATCTGACATGCAAAGCAACAGTTTGAATATGAATATTTTGAAGTACGTTATTTTTTCCCTATAAATACTTTCCTTTTCATCTGGTATACTAGGATTATTTTTATTATTTTTCTTAAATGAGAATGGAAGAGGATGATACTTTGTTCTTCCAGTGCTACATTTGAGTCTTGAGTTCTTAGAAGAAATACTTTCTAGCTATATGTCTAAGGAGAAGTTAAAGAAAGAGCAATGGTTTAACATAACATCTGGACACTTTGCATGATACGTAGCTTAAGTATTTAAAGAAAATATTTTCTTCCAAATCCTGGAGGAACACTGGCAACAACCTTCCTGATCTGACAAGTCTGTCCGTGGAGTTTTCAACTTTTTTTAACTCTTGAGATCTTTGTTAGATCAACTGAAGGATAAATTCATTCGAAGAATTCAATCCTGGGAAGAATTTGAGTCAAGGAACAAAGGAAACAAATGTTCTAAGTGCTGACACAGCAAGATCTCCTCGTAGCTACAGGCAAATTAGAAAACATGGATCCTGCCTAGGAATATAGCACTTGCAAAGCAAAGCATCTTGTTCTCTGAAGTGTCAGTCTAACTGTTTTAATCAGAACTTGACCCAGGCTTCAATAAAAGCTTCTGTTCCTTCTTTTTTTTTTTTCCCCCTTCAGCTCTGCCAGTTCTTTTCAAAAAGGAGCTCAAGGACAAGGAGGCAGAAGAAGGAGCTGCGGTGAAATTTCAGTGTGAGCTGACAAAGGATAATGCAACAGTGGAGTGGAGGAAAGGCACAATGGAGCTCTTCCCGTGTGCCAAATATGAAATTAAATTAAGTGGTCGCACAGCTGAACTCGTGATTCATAACATAGAACCAGAAGATGCTTCTGATTACACGTGTGATACAGGAGACCAGCAGAGCACAGCAGTCCTCAAAGTGAATGGTTAGCATTGCACCAGCGTGGAACAGAGGATAAAAAGGATTTGTGGAATTGTGTGAATAACGTTTCTTCTATTCATTGGTGAATAAGACACCCCAAATGTTAAGATAAAGAGGAAGGCAGGTGCCCAGTCATAAACCAGAATACAGAAATGTGGATCTTATGGGACAGGATTTATAAACAGGATATTTAAAGCACAGGGAACAGTGTATTGGCCCCTTCTTGTGGCACTCATGAAAGCAAGAAACTCTGTATCATGGAGATTTTAAAATTCTAATAGATCTTTATTTTTGGCACTTCACATTAATTTCTGACTCAGCTGAACCAATTACTAATCATAAGTCATTTACAAAAGCATTTTAAAAATTTACTATTTTCAATTTTTGTAATGCCTTCCCATGAAGATCCTGAGAACCCTGTGTTTAAACAAACAAGGAATAATGTCTGTGATTAATCACCATCTGTGAAATGCTTGTGGTCATCTCAAATCATTGGGTGGAACTTGTGGCTTTAATCTAAGCCGCAACCTTTCAAACTGCATCCTCTTGGCTGAACTTGACCCCCAAAGCAGCCACTGGGTCAACCAGAAGTGAAAGAGCCCTGTGTTTACTTTACATGTATCACAATAGGGTTTAGACAGAAGAACCACAAGCACTGAGATTCCTGTTTTCACAACTGCTCACACACACGATGGATATTCCCTTCTTGTTTCCATCAGTGACAAGCTGTTGTCTCAGCCAGTCCATGCCCTGCTTGAATAAATGGAGTCCGTTTGTTTGTGCATCATCTGGAAGGACTCTCTGGTGATGGTGTAGGGTCTTGAAAAGCCAGCAGAGAAATCAGAAATGTGTTTAAAGCTTTCCATCATTTACAATATTGGCAGTCATGAGTATTTCTGTAAAAATTAACAGATTTACACTGTTGGCATTCACAATATCCAGAGCAGATGTATAAAAGGTGTAACGTGGTTGCTCTTGACTTTATGGGACACAACATCTGAGGAATCTTTCTGATCCTCTCCTTGTCTGTATATAGAGAATATAGTTCTGTTTACAGAGAAAAAAGGGTTGTTATTATCATATAACCACTCAATGCAAATTTGTTCTGCAGCATCAGACCCCGGGTGCCTTGTGCTGAGTTGTGCAGACCTGGCATTCAAGCTAATGGATGGTGAGTTAACTGCTGTTCACTTTGCAGCCATCAAGCCCCGGCTGAAGCAGCAGCTGAAGAATGAAGAAGTGGAAGCGGGGGGAACGGCCAGGCTGCGCTGCGAGATTTCCATTAGCAAAGCAGAAGTGGAGTGGAGGAAAGATGGAGTTGTCCTTCACTCGAGCTCCAAGTACGAAATGTGGCAGGATGGCACCCTCCGCGAGCTGCGTGTTCACCGCCTGGAACCTAGCGACGCTGGAGAGTATTCCTGCAAGGCTGGAGATGAGACCAGCTCCGCAAAGCTGACCGTGAAAGGCAAGACCTGTTTATTGGGGGCAAGAGGATTTTCACTTTGGGATGTTAAGGTTTTGCAATGTAATTGCAATGTAATTGCAAAACCTGGAGGGGTTCAAGGCCAGGCTGGATGAGGCTTTGAGCAACCTGCTCTAGTGTGAGGTGTCCCTGCACATGGCAGGGGGTTGGAACTAAATGATCTCTAAGGTCCCTTCCAACCCAAACCATTCTATGATTCCATGATTCTATGATTCTAATTCTTACTATTGTGATAAACTCTTGTGATAAACACAGAGCATAGGAAGGGTATAATTAAAAAAATAATCTTATGGTCGATGAATGCACCGAAGAAGAGATTCACTTTGAGGACAGGAGAGGACAAGGCAGCTGTAATTTGTGACTCATGGCTTGAAATATTTGCTTGACATCACACGCATGTGAGTGAACAGATGGTCCGTCCCCAGCTTCCAGTCACATGGCAGCTGCATCTGGCCTTCACATCGTGGCAGACAGAGCTTGCTTTCAGGTTGGACCACTAGTGTGGAACAATCACCGCTAGCATCTCTACAGGCTGCTCAGCAGTATAGATACTCTGTACGTTATGCCCAGCTGCACCGTTTTTCGTGCAGATGGTGACCTCAGCTGTATGAGTATGTTCTGTGTTTGCTCGGATGAAGATTGTGCTGCTCCTCCTCCGGTGTGCCCCAGCAGATCCCGGGTACATACAGCTTTTGCCCGTTGCAGGCTGGCTGTATGATCTTCGCACAGGTCTGCAGGTGCCCAGCTGTCTTAGAAACAGGGCTCAAGCAAACTGAAGCGCAAATAAAGTGCTCACGCTAATCCAGTAAGTCCTGCTGAAGGCACAGAGCCAGCCAGATCCCCTGCCAGTTTGGAGTGCCAGCACTGAGTGTATGCAATTCTCTTTGCAAAAAAGAAGCAAAGTAGAACAGGTTGCCCAGGGAGGTGGTTGAGGCCCCATCCCTGGAGATATTCAAAGTGAGGCTTGATGAGGTCCTGGGCAACCTGGTCTAGTTGGGGGTGTCCCTGCTGACTGCAGGGAGGTCGGACTAGATGACCTTTGGAGGTCCCTTCTGGCCTGGACGATTCTATGATTCTAAGGGATCAGGTTTTAATGTTATTCTTTGAAGATACATAAGTGCAAATGTAATACGTTCCAAAATCCTGAATTTTAGCATTTAGAATTCACATCTTATTCATCCAATTACATTATCAAACATGTAATTTAAAAAAAAATAATCAATACTCAATGTATCTCTGGGAAAGGGCAAGGAATAAAACAACTAACCAAAAGATATTAGCCATGTTACCAAGTGCACTGAAAGCAGTGAACTAGTAGCATTCAAAATATGATTTGAGAAGCTGCGATACCTCCATCCTTGGAGGCACTTAAAGCCCAGATGGACAAGGTGCTGAGCAACCTGCTGTAAGCTGGCCCTGCTTTGAGCAGTGGTTGGATCAGATGACCTTCAGAAGTCCCTTCCAGCCTATAATATTCAATATTTCTGTGTTTTGATCCATGTGTTCCCTTCCATGGCTTGACTTCTGATGGACTGTTTGCAGAGCCTGACGTGACCATCGTGAGTGGCCTAAAGGACATGGTGGTGTTTGAAGGGGACGATGTCACCTTTCGGTGCCAGGTTTCTCATGAAAACGCAAGGGACGTTGAATGGAAGCTACAAGATGTTGCTCTGCAAAATAATGAAATGAATGAGATCTCAGTGGAGAAAGGAAAGATCCACACCCTGACGTTACGGAAGGTGACTGAGCAGGACATTGGCACCATCGCTTTCCGAGTGGGACCCCACACGTCGACGGCAGAGCTCACAGTAAAAGGTAAGGGCTCTCTGTGACGTGGGAAAGGAACAGGATGGGGGGAGAACAGGTGACATTTTCTTATGCTAATATTAAATTCAAGGCCATAATTCACCCCTTGTTACCTCACCTTAGTAGGGTGCTTGTGCTCCAGAGCGTATAGGACGTACATGTTGTTGTCTCATATATTGTCATCCCTATGGATAGACAATGAATATGTTACTGGTGTCCTGAAGCTAGCTGGTTTCTGGAGAAATTATTGGGGTTACCCCAGTAGGTGGATTGACAGATCTGTATTTTTATTACTTCCTTTTTCCCTTTTCTTTTTCTTCTTTGGGGTCTGTCTTTCTCTAAACACTGTTTTGCAGAAATTCTCGGTCAAATATCCATCTCCTTCCCTCCTTGACGCTGTCGGTCTGGTGAAAGTCCCCATCCCACCTGAACTGGTTAAAACATCTGTAAAGCTTTTGATTAGTACTCCAGTAACTTCAACAACTATTTGTGAGTGGGTTTAATCCAAAATCCATTCACTTGTTTTAACTCTCCAATATATAATCATAGACTCATAGAATTGTCTGGGTTGGAAGGGACCTTTCAGATCATCGAGTCCAACCATCAACCTAACACTGACAGAAACCATCACTAAACCATATCACTGCATCTACCCATCTTTTAAATACCTTTAGGGAGACAATTCCACCACTTCCCTGGGCAGCCCGTTCCAATTCTTAATAACCATTTCAGTGTAAAAATTTTTCCTAATATCTATTCTAAACCTCCCCTGGCACAACTTGAGAAGTTAAAGTATATATATATTTTTATTTTTTTTTTTTAAATAATTAACTGTTCAACTGTAGCCCTAAAACTGCAGGGAAACAAGATAAAGATGGGTGTAAGTGCCTTTGCTGTGTTTGTTATTTCAGTGCCACCTCCAGTCTTTAAGGAGAAACTACAGAGCACAGAAGTGCGGGAAGAAGAAACAGCCATCCTCCGCTGCGAGGTCTCCCAGCCTAATGCTGAGGTGAAGTGGAAGAAGGGTGCTCAGGTGATTTCTTCAAGCTCCAAATATGAAATCAGGCAGGAGGGAACCATCCATACTTTAAAGATTTATCACTTAAAACCAGAAGACTCTGGCAAATACACCTGTGATAATGGAAATGAACAAACGACAGCCACATTAACTGTTAAAGGTAGGTTGATTCATTTTCTTTTTAAAATGAGAAACCTGCTTGACTTCCTTAGCTTAGTTCTAGCAAGTTGGTGCTCTCTACTGTCCCTTACTTCAGATGTACTTTGCTGGCATGAACCAGCTGAGTCCTTTTGCTTTCAGAAGTTACGTTAAATCCTGTGGTGTTCTGAGCAATGAACATGGAGGGATCCAAGTGCAGCAACTGCTTCCACCATTCTAGACCTAAGGACTTCTTTCTGGTCACTCAGAAAACCAAGGCTGGAACTTAAAAATAGAATGAGCCTATTTTTGATGCTTAACCATCCTTTTGAGCTTTAGCTCCACTTGGGAAAACGGTGCTTAACAGTACAAATTCTCTAATTTGGATGCTCAACTTCTCCACTATGAGGACAGGCTGAGAGAGCTGGGGTTGTTCAGCCTGGAGAAGAGAAGGCTCCAGGGAGACCTTATAACAGCCT
>JAOXNO010000013.1:2693363-2716996 GCA_028565335.1 Limnodromus scolopaceus
GGAAGCTCACAATATTTTGAGGTTACATATGTTCTGGGCTGCATCAAAAGAAGCATGACCAGCAGGGTCAGGGAGGTCATGAAGGGCCAGGGACGTGATTCTTCCCCTCAACTTCTCTCTGGTGAGACCCCACCTGGAGCACTGTGGCTGACTCTGGAATTCCCAACATAAGAAGGACATGGATGCGTTGTAAGAGGTCCAGAGGAGGGTCACGGAGATAATCAGAAGGCTGGAGCACCTCTCCTATGAAGACAGGCTGAGATAGTTGGGGCTGTTTAGCCTGGAGAAGGGAAGGCTCTGGGGAGACCTTATTAGCAGCCTTTCAGTACCCGAAGGGGGCCTACAGGAGAAATGGGGAGGGACCCTTTATCAGGGAATGTAGCGATAGCATTAAGGGGTAATGGTTTTAAACTGAAAGAGGGGAGATATAGATTAGATAACAGGAAGAAATTCTTTGCTGTGAGGGTGGTGAGACACTGGAACAGGTTGCCCAGGGAAGTCGTGGATGCCCCATCCCTGGAGGGGTTCAAGGCCAGGCTGGATGGGGCTTTGAGCAACCTGGTCCGGTGGGAGGTGTCCCTGCCCATGGCAGGAGGGTTGGAACTCGATGATCTTTAAGGTCCCTTCCAACCTAAGCCATTGTATGATTTCTTTCCAATGAGTCGTTGCAGTTTGCTCATACAAGGAGCCTCCAGCAGAGTTTGTGACTTTTTCCTATGGCTATGTGAGGTTGAGAGTTATGGGAAACCACTCAGAGCAGCCCATCCATTGCAGTCCTCTGTCTCACACTTGTGCTCCTGCCACATTCTGGGAAGCAGAAATGTCTTGTATCCAGTGCTTCCTAGTCTAGTGGATGTCAGCAACGCTGGGAGAAAAACTAAGCCTGGAGGGAACCCCAGGAGATGTTCTGCACGGAAGTTAATGTTCAGGACTGTTAAAGCACAAGCCTTAATTGCTGGTGGCCCATTTTCCGGTGTGATAGTTACATTCTAATGTACCAGTTTTGCTTCAATCCTGCTTGATGCTGACACAAGCACAGACTAAACTGCTAATCCCCAGTGTGCCTGGTCGGCTCCCTGCTTGCATTGTCACTCTGCTTGCTCCCTGCAGGCTCTGTGCTTGTCAAAAATCTCTAAGTTGCGATTTCCATGAGGATCCACTAATGCATGTCCTTCCTGACGTGTTGGTTAACAGATCCAACCATTGAAGTGGTCAGTCCCATGCAGGACATAACTGTTGATGAAGATGGCACAGCAGAGTTCATATGCCAATATTCTAGGCCAGTACACGCCATATGGAAGAAAAATGATCAGGAAATACATGCAGATGGGCAGCGAGTGATTATCGATCAGGACTGGAATGTAAGCATGCTAAAAATTAAACCTGCGGTACCAGAAGACACTGGCATCTATTCTTGTGAAGCTGAAGGCATTAAAGTGATGGCTGCACTTGATGTTCAAGGTGAGGTCTTCCAGCCAAAGAGGAAGACTATCATGGGTTCCAAATTAGAGGTGGAAAAATCATGGCAGCATCTCACAATAAGTGACACGTCAGATGATACCTGCTGTTTGATGTTCACTCCAGTACTGATAACGATGATAAAAGTAGTTGGGAGTTAATGGGTATTGAATAGGAAGCTGCAGCATTTCACTGGAGTTTAGTTCTAATTAATGCTCACTTAATTACACCACTTACACATCCTACCTCTTCTACAGCGAACCGCAACATCAGTGCAATGGGGCCTGTCCTGATGAGCTATTGCGAAGCCGCAGGTGTAATGTTGGTCCAAAGAAATAATACGGATATTTTTTGCCGTTACAGAGTGCTTTTTCTGCACATTGTGCCTTAAAACCAGTAGCTAATGGACAGTGTGGAATTTCATTTTATTTTCAGCTAAGCTAAAGTAGTTTGATATTTTACTTATTTCAAATACTGATCATTCAGGAGCTATCTTCTTACTTGTCATCGGCATTTTTGAGAAACGGCAGATAAAGAATTAAAAATAGTCTTAGGATTTTATATTGATGTTTCTTACTTTTTTCTGCTTTGTAGGAAATTATTGTTTTCAGTCATCAGATCGAAATAGTGTGATCAGCAACAACAGGGGTTCTGATTTGATTTCTGAATTTTTGTGTTTTGTTAGGTAATTATGCCTTCTAGTCTCAATCAGAGCTATGAGTACAGAAGAGCAGGGTATTGTTTATTTTCTACATTGGTAAGCACTTTCCATTTTAGGGATTTAAAAACATGTTAATGAACATAATCTAAAAGCATCCCAGAGGAGGCAGGATTTGCAATTGTCTGCCTTTCATAGTTAGGAAAACCAAAAGTGCACAAATATACAGCTTGGATTTGTTCTAACAAAATTATACATTCTCCAAGGGTTTACCAACCCCATATGGAATTTTTTTAGTAACTTGCGTTTGGGGTTTTTGCTATTAAATACATTGTTCAGGGTTTTTTTTTTTTTTAATTTTTTTGGTGATTATTTTTTTTTCTTAGTGTAGTTCCAGCCAATGGTTATGGAGATCTAAACAGGAATGTCTTAGAGTGTTGGTTTATATTATAGATTATGCTGACTGTTGCATGGTATTTGTGTAAATTGTATTTACTCAACCGTGCATTCCCACTGTTGTGCATGTAATTTGTTCATGTAGCTGATCTAACATGAATTATATTCACATGCACCAGCCTACATTTAATTTTGCACCAGGCTGATTACTTATTTATGAATGCCAACTGATGCCTGGCTCTGCAGGCAAATGGAGTGTGTAGATACGTGCATGTTTCTCACCACACAATCTACCACACACGCATGAGAAAATAAACCTAATGCATTATCACAGAGCTTTTGTAATAATACAGAAATTTACTATTCAAAATACCGTTAATGCAGATTTTAATTCTTTGTGTGCTCCCTGGAGGCAGAATTGCAAATGTGCTCCTAACTCAGATGACAGTCACTACAGCTTTATCAGCTACAGTATTCTCTTGCGTTTGCTTTGCATGAAAGATAGTAAGATTTTGTCATGAGCTCTCAGTGGATTCACATCTCCCCAGTTATGATGACAATTGTGCTGCCTGGCAGATCTGTGGAAAATGTTTCCTGCTGTGGGACAGAAGGAATTTGATGATACTTTATCATCTTGAGCTATCCCCTCCTATCAGCGATTGACCTGATTCATATAAACACCAACACTTTTTACTTTATTTGTGAAACACAAATTGGGTTTCTGGAGGAAGTCTAGATGAAATGCTGGAGGTTCTAGAGGTTTATCATTATTTTTAAACTATCTCACTGCTTAAAATTTTTTTTGGAGGGCCATGAAGATGATCAGAGAGCTGGAGCACCTCTCCTATGAAGACAGGCTGAGAGAGTTGGGGTTGTTCAGCCTGGAGAAAAGAAGGCTCAGGGGACACCTTATTAGCAGCCTTTCAGTATCTAAAGAGGGCCTACAAGAAAGCTGGAGAGGGACTTTGTACAAGGGTATGTAGTGATAGGATGAGGGGTAATGGCTTCAAACTGGAAGAGGTATATGTAGGTTAGATCTCAGGAATAAATTCTTTACTGTGAGGGTGGTGAGATGCTGGAACAGGTTGCCCAGAGAAGCTGTGGATGCTCCATCCCTGGAGGTGTTCAAGGCCAGGTTGGATGGGGCTTTGAGCAACATGGTCTAGTGGGAGGTGTCCCTGCCCAGGGCAGGGGCTTTGGAACTTGAAGATCTTCCAACCTAAACAATTCTATGATTCCGTAATTCTTTAAATATAGTTTTGTGTTAGGGCATGGTTGAAATTAACAACAAAACCTACAAGCACAGTTTATGACATCCATTTCCTTTCCATCAGCTTTCCAGCAGTGGGAATCATCCAGTGCTCCGAGGCTTGTTAATATTCAGACATGCATAGCCAAATAATTAATACTGTTCATCATCCTTCTTTTCCAGCCAAGAACAGCATTGTCCAGGGCTTGGAGAATGTGGAAGCCGTGGAAGGAGGGGAAGCCCTGTTTGAATGCTACCTTTCCAAGCCCGAGTGCTACAACTACAACTGGCTGATTGATGATGAGCCTGCCAAAACTACAGAGAACACTGAGATGGTTTACTTTGAGAATGGACGCCGGCATCTTCTGTTGCTGAAGAACCTCACTCCTCAGGACAGCTGCAGGGTGACCTTTATGTGCAGCGACGCAGTGACCTCAGCCTTCCTGACGGTGAAAGGTAACTCAAGCACTAATGCACGGGGAGTCTTAAATTTCTGGTTGGAAAGCATAAATGAACCAGGAAAATTATGAGAGAGGAAAAGGTGTATTTGTTGCTTGCCTCTTACCTAAATATTCTTCCCGTGCAATAAATGGCAGATGTTTTACAGTTTCTTCTTTTTCTATATGCCATGACACAGATGTGAACAGCATCAGTTGGCAATGAGATAGCAGCGAATAACTGTCTTATAGTTGTCATTATTCTGAAGAGATGGGTTGTGTCATGTTTATAGGTACTTCGGGGCTCTAGAAGTAAGAGTTATACCAGCAACAATACTATCTCTGTGTCCTTGTGTTTTATGCTATTCTATTACTGAGACCCTTGAGGGATCAGAACGCCCTTCAGTACAAGAAGAGCCACCCTTGGTCAAGGCATGGTATTTCCATTGGGGTTTTCTGCTACTCGGGAAAGAAAGACATTGATGGGTTGATTTTTGCTCCAGAAAGTTTTAGAAAGTTTCAGTCTCTGAAGGCTCCTTCTGTTCTGGTGATACACAAAACCTCCCTTTTCACAATCTCCTTGGTCTCCAAGGCCCGACTCTCCAGAGCTTCACAAAAATATTCACAAAATCTCTTGCCTCTTTGTTTCTGTAACTGAGGGCTTGATTACATATTTTTTATCTACAGGATGGCGCCTACAGATCTTGCAGCCTCTCACAGATGTGGAAGTGTCTCCAGGGGAGAAAGCCACATTTAGCTGCGTTCTAAGTGAAGCTGTGCCAATTAATGAGGTTGCCTGGTACAGCAATGACACAGAGATCCAGTCGGATGAGGACTGGGAGATACAAGCAGATGGAAATAAATACAAACTTATTCTGAAAAAAGCCCAACCGCATCATTCTGGAGAAGTGACCTTTGCTTCCAGGGAAGCAATTGCCTCAGCGAAGTTATCTGTGATAGGTAAGTGTCCGTTGCTCTAGCCCAGTGGCGCTTGCAATCTTAGACTTTGGTATTGAACTACAACATTGAATTTTCTAATCTCTGTACTGATTATTTTTTCTTTGCCTCACATGTCCCAAGCTAGTGTTCTTAGTCTGAGAAGATGCTGCTGGGCAACTTGGTTTTTGATGAGAAACTGTTCACCTCATCAGAAGAAAATTGTATCGGGCTGGCTGACATATCAGGCAATGGTAGAGAAGTTCACGAGCTTTCTTTAGCTGCAGTCTTTTGTAAATTGTAACATGGAGTCTAAGGGAAATCAATTTACTCAGAGTTCAACATCGCCCTGGGCAAAGGTGGACATGGGAGGGAGCTGAACTAGAGTGCACGTGAAAAGATTATCCAGGGCAGGAGAGAACCCTTTGAAATCTGCTAATCTTCTCAAGTGCTGGGCAACCAGTTTTCCAGATTAATAACTTACATATTAAAATCTTCATGTGGGTGACACCCATGAAACACATGCCTTGTACTTCAGAGACACAAGAGTTAATAGCTCTTGGAGTACTTCAAAAGTAGACAAGATGATAGTTCACTAGTTCCCTCGTGGGGCAGGTTCAACCAATGATCTGTCAATGTCCACCCAAGGTCTGGCTCCTTCCCATGGTGGGATATATGGGTCACCCAGCAATGGTCAAGCCAGCACAACCCCAGTAATGGTTATGGGATAGTTATGATGTCTTTTAGCCCTACACTGTTCTTGAGATGTTCAAGAGTCACTGATTGACCATCCCTGCTTTAAATGATTATGGGTAATCTGTCTGTCTAATGGCTTCTGAGACTTGACGTATTCCAGTCATTTCCACAAAAAAAAAAAATTGGGTGTTGATGGATTTAAAACAGTTTTATCTTATTTTGAGCATCTACATTTTAGGAGCTGCAAAATACTATCCTCATGAACTCCTCCTGTTGATGGGTTTTCTGTATGAAACTTGGCTGAAAATAGAACAAAGAAGCTTAGATGTTATGTGGAAAGGAATTTTTGTGGTGTCCAGAATTACAGAACTGTCTGATTGCCTCTAGTTTGTTGGACTGGTACATCATGGCAGGTCATTTGTTGGTAAACGCCTTGAACTTGAAGACTAAAAGAATTATTTCTGTCTTCTAAGCCAAAATGTACATTAAGCAAGGAACATTTTATGGTGTACAGAGTATGATCATCAGTAGCCAGTCTGGTAGAACACAAGACCATTCCCTTTATGTATTTATTTGTTATTGCCTGATGCTGTGACATATATAACAATTACACAGAAATTGAATGACTTGCTATTAAAAACTAGAGAGTTACTCTGTTGTCCAACAATAACTTGATTTCCATTAAGGCCAGACCTGAAATAAATATGATCAATGCCCAAATGTATTTTAATTTTTCAGCTAAGTTCCTTGATAATATGGACAGCAAAGTGTCACCTTTATTTTGAGCCAGCTGCAATAAAGCAGCGGGAAAAAAATCACAATATGAGATATTAAGTATGTGAGATGACAGTTGGAAAATGAATAACATTAGCAGTGTAGATCAGGGCAGACAAAGGAAAACTCAGTGGTGCAGTGTCTCACAGTCACAGGCACGTACCCGTCAACTTTACAATAAGGCAAATATTGAATCTATTGAGCTTCCTTCTCATTGCTTGTAGAAGGCTCGTGGTTGTTTTAGTATAAAGCATTATTGCTCATGTCGTACATCACGGGACCTCTGTTGTGCCTTCAGCCCACCCCGATCCACCTGAAGAACCAGAAGTTTTAAGTAAGAACAGCCACTCTGTCACTCTCTCTTGGTACAAGCCGTTGAGCGACGGCGGTTGTGACATCCTAGGCTACAACGTGGAGAGGAAAATCCCAGGTATTGGCTGGCAGTCGTGCAGCAAGGGCATTATTCAAAACACAGAGTTTACAGTGGACGATCTCACCCCAGGTGAACCCTACAGATTCCGCGTCTCGGCTATAAACAAAGTGGGGGCCAGCGAGCCGGTGCACTTCCCTCAGATGGTGAGGCTAGGTGAGAACAGAGAGATGCCCCCATGGAGGACTGCAAGCTGCTGTAGACCTTGTGTTTCGCATGGCGTGCCTGCTTCACCCATTCCAGGCATCTCCTGGAAGACAGTTTTTCAGTGCTTTGCTGCCAACACGATAGAGGAGAAAGAGCTTGGGAAAATTGTTCTGGGCTGCCGCGAACAAAACCAGCTGCGTTGTTAGTTCTCAACACTTATTTTCTCCAAACTGCATCAAGCTGTCTTGCAGCCTGCATTGCATCAAGGCATTGTCTGGTCACCAGGAGTTTCTTTTCTGGTGGAATTAGGATGGAATGAGTCAAAAGGGGCATGTTGGAATGCATTTGGGGTAACTAAGACCCTGGTACCAATGCAGAGGGTGGGCAGTGTTGTCTTCTTCACCCATCTTTCTCTTTTGTTATGTTATTTGTATATCTTTTTCAATAAACCCCACAAAGAAATGGTGGAAGACACAGTTTCTTTGCTGTATGTTGGTGAAACTTTGGAAGCTTCAGTGGGGTGGAGACCCACTCCCTCAGTCTTTCTGTTCTTGTAACTCTTTCTGTGATAGCGGAGTGTCCAACAAATTCCTCCAAGTGAGAATAATAACGATAAAAAAATCCTCTTTTTGCAACATAATAACTTCCAGTGTGTCAGCTGGGCACCGATGGCACTGTGTATGCTGACTTTGTCTACAACAAACCCAAGGTGTTTGGGACAGTGGTCCCCTCGCCCCAGTGAAATGTGCAGAGGGGCAGATCATGCTCAGGAGCTGCTGGTTTTGGGGACTCAGATGCGTGCTTTACATCCCAGTCAACATCTCCACATTCAGTGGAGGCCTCCTTCCAAAGTATAAGAAGACACAGAGATTTTTTATTTTTAAATTCTTTATGCTTTTTGAGAATTCTTACTCTTCCTAAGCAAATGTAAATATACAGATTTTCTTTTTTTTTGTGGGTTTTTTTTTGGTTTTGCTTTCAAGACTGGGAAGAATGCTCCTTCTAATAATCTCTTCTCTTTTTTTAAATTCTTTTTATTGTTTCTTTCTTGTCTTGCTTCAGAACTGCTTCACTTCTAAACATTAAAATCTTCTACAGTCTGTAGAACTGCTTGAATACTGGTGATGGGTAAATGAAGATCAGCAAATATGCAGGAATGTGAAAAATGCAACCACTTTTGCATGTATATAAATGGAGCTGGTTTAACTGCTGGGAAAGCTTGTGAAGTTATTTTGATGTTACCTTTGAAAGTGCAAACTTTGGATGCTGCCAGTCATTTGTTTTTTCCTTTGGTTGTCTACAACAGCTAAAGAACCTATGGATGACAGATGGGATGTTTGGATATTTTATGGAGTGATCTCGAGTGCCTTAAGGCTAAATTATGATATGTTCTTTGTGTTAATTCACCTTTTTTTTTAATTACAGAGCCTCCAGTTACAGTCACTCAACCTTTGGTGGGAGGATCAGTCTCAGAAGGGGAGGTGGCTCGCTTGGAGTGCAAATTATCAAGTGAAACTAAAGAAAGTGTGACATGGTTCAAAGGAAAAGAACAAATAAGAGCTGGAGGGAGATATGAGATCCTCTCTGATGGAAAAAATCAGACACTCATTATTCATGCATTTAAACCTGAAGATCAGGACACATACACCTGCATGGTTTCTCCAGAAGTCAAATCTGTTGCCAGCTTGTGTCTTGAAGGTAAAGAGAGTACATTCCTGTGATATTAAATCAGTTCTGTTGTGGATACCCAGGGCCATCTCCACAGCTTGGGCTGGAATTCATTTTCTTTTACAAGCTTTGATAACAATCCACAAATAGTTGCTATCTTCCTGTTCGGTATTGCCCAGTATGTTTCCAAATCCCTAACAGCTTTGAGTTACTCAGATAAGATTTTCCTGAGTCAGATATTTAAGGTGTGATATAGTTGTCTTTGTGGGGCTTTCTGGTGCCTTTTGAGATGCTTTAGGGTATTCTGCTCAGTCTTCAGCTGCCACTTCAGTAAGTGAGGGCTCTTTCATGTGTTCTGCTTGGTATCTGCCAGCCCCCTGTCCTAGACATCCCAAATGGCTTTGCGTCATAATGTTTAGGAGGCTGGCCCTACAGTGGGGTTCAGTGGCCCCCACATGGGCATCTAGTGCCCTTGAGGCACTTCAGGATATTGCTTCTGGCCTCAGCTCCTTCTTCAGAGGGACTTAGAGCACCCATAGGTCCTGTGTTGTATGTGAGAGTCACATGTGGATGTCCCAGACAGCCTGGAGCATCTCAAATGGCGCTGGGCACTATATGGAGGCAAAGGGTGAGTCACAACCTTCTGTCTTAGACACATCTTAGCAGGCAGGTGTCTTCATCTGAGGTTGGGAGTGTCAGCTCCCATTATAGCCAGCAGAGATGTATTCAAGACAATCAGTGAAGCCCTGACTGTCTACCTGTAGTAGAAGTCTACCTGTAAAAAAGGATGAGTCTGAGTAGTTTTCCAGGCTCCACTGACAGTCTTGGCTTGGTATTCACCAACTGCAATATTTTAAAAGGGCAGAAAATTATTTATTGGGTTCAAATGTGTGAGGAATTTAAAAAAAAAAAAAAAAAAAAGGTTGTTTGGCCGTGTTTTAAGTGCATACATAGAATCACAGGATAGTAGTGTAGTCCAGCCCCCTGCTCAATGCGGGGCCACAGAATCACATGGGGTTGGAAGGGACCTCCGGAGATCATATAGTCCAACCCCACCTAGAACAAGTAGTCCAAGACCACATCCAGTAATATTAAATTCACATTTTGTCCTCAACAGAATGCTTAGTTAAATGCCACTGATAGTCCTCTGCTTGGTCTGCAGAATAACATTTCCATGTGCTTTCTCAGAGCTTAGTCACAGCCTTGTAAAATCTTATCAATTTAATTCTCCTCAGTTCCAACAGTGACAATGCTAAAAGAGATCGCTAGAGAAGCACCTTCTGCAAGACCACCAGAAGAGCTGGTGGATGGCCACGTCCAGCCCAGCTTGCCCCCTGAGGCTGCTCAGGAGGGAGACCTTCACCTCCTGTGGGAAGCCCTGGCCAAGAAACGCCGGATGAGCCGGGAGCCCACCTTGGATTCCATCAGTGAGGTGCCTGAAGAGGATGAGAAGCTCCAGAAGTTGAGGAGGGAGGAAGCGGAGATGTCTCACTATTACTCAGAGGAGTACTCCACGTGTGATGAGCTGGCTAGGACAGGAGAAGCAGATTTCTCTTTCACAAGCTCAGATGATGAGTCTAGAGCTGGGACTCCTTCACTGGTGAACTACCTCAAGAAAGCTGGGAAGACAAGTGTCAGTGTTACTAGCAAGGTTCAGTCCATCTCCACAGGCAAATTATGGAAACAGTGGGAGAAATCCAGTGTGGAGACTGTTGTGTCGGCCTCAGCTGCTCAGCCAGCTGAACCAGAAATGCCAGATTTAGACGACCCTTCTATGAACAAGGCCGCTGTGAAGATCCAGGCTGCTTTCAAAGGCTACAAAGTCAGGAAAGAGATCAAGCAACAAGAGTGCCCAGTGTTTACTGAGACCTTCAAAGACTTCTCTGGTGAGCCTGGAAGCACTCTCCATCTTGAGTGTGTGGCCCACAGCAAAACTGACATGAAAGTCCGTTGGCTGAAAGACGGGGAAGAGCTTTCAGATGGTCGCTACTATCACATAGACAATTACAGTGATGGAACCTGCTCTTTGATTATCACTGGCCTGGACAGGAAAGATGCTGGTAAATACACCTGTGAGGCATCCAATAAATTTGGCAAGGTTTCACACAGTGCTAAGGTGGTTATTGGCACTCAGGAACCTCAAGTTCTTCGTAAGGAGAAGCAGGTCAAACCAAGCACTGACAGTGAGACAGAGAGCTCATCTGGGAGTGAGCTGGATGATGCTTTCCGAAAAGCAGGAAGGAGACTTCATAGACTCTTCAGGGCCAAGATCTCAACAGAGATATCTGATGTGGAGGAAGAGCTCTTTGTCAGTGCAGATGAAGGGGACATAGAGGTGGTCGACCATCAGACATATCGTGAGGATGACCAATACATCTACATCAAGTTTGAAATCTTGTCTGAGGCAAAAACTGCCGCCACTCGATTCAGAGAGATGTTTGGTGCTCTGGGAATTCCTGTGGAGATTGACATTTTGGAACAAGGCCCTAAAAAAATTGAATTGCGTATTGGGAAAGCAACACCACCCACCCATGGGAAGTTTGCACCACCACTAGTGAGACCTCCACCACCTTTGCTGACTTCTGATACAGGTAGGTGAAGCAAACCTGTTTATTCTTTGGAAAAGACAGCTGGATCAGGTAAAAATGTTATATTTTCACTCATGAGTAACTTACAAAAAGCCTTTTTTTTTTTTTTTTTAATTTGGTGCAGATATTTTCCTGAAAACTTTGTGCTTTTTGAAAAACTGATGAATTTTTTAATTCTTTTTCATTTTGAGGGAGAGGAAGTAGGATAGTGATGAAGGAGGGTGCTGCAAAATATTGACTTATCTACAAAACCACTTTTCACAATAGAAATGCCCATGCTACAATGGTCATATGATCATAAATGCTACAATTATTATGCTTAAATAAATAAAATAGTTTTCACAACAGTCCTGAGGAAGAAAAGACGTTTCAACAAGGAGAGGAACAGAGGCAATGTATAGTTTGCAGCTGTGGTACTACAATGCTTATTGTATTAAGAAATATCTTCATAGTGGTTGTCAGGGAGTTTCTTCTTGACCATTTTCATAGTCTCCAATTAAAAACGGTCCACATAGTCTGCAATTAAAAAACCTAGAAACCAGAAACTGTGCAGCAGTGCTCTTAAAATACGTCTTTTAACACAACCAGGTTTTTCCTTTCTTCTCTCCTAACTACCCTGACTTTAGCTCCCATGTTCCTGACCGAACTCCAAAACCAAGAGGTACAAGATGGATACCCAGTCAGCTTTGACTGCATCGTTGTTGGCAAACCGCTCCCCACGGTTCGCTGGTTCAAGGATGGGAAAGCTATTGAGGAGAACGATCATTACATGATCAACGAGGACCAGGAAGGGTGCCATCAGCTGATCATCACAGCTGTGGTCCCCACTGACATGGGAGTTTACCGTTGCCTTGCTGAAAACAACATGGGAGTTGCTTCAACCAAGGCAGAGCTTCGAGTTGACTGTGAGTCTCAAAATCACTGTAGGAAAAAACAAGGGAAGGGGTCCTGTTGAGAGGTGGATGTTTTTTTTTTTTCCAAGAAAAATGCCATTTATGTTAAAAGAAAATGTATGAGTTGCCCATAAAATGTTTCACTTGCAAACCTCTTGGGTTCAGTTGGGTTTTGCCAACGCTGAGGAACAGCTCAGTTTTTGGGTAAACAGAGGTGTTTTCCATAATCCAGAGGCCTGTGAAACCCTGATGCAGTAACAGTGTGAAATCGAACTGCCAGTCACTCAAATTAGTAGGGAAAATATAATTACAGTAATAAAAATAGTTTCAAAGCTCAGATTATAAAAAAAAATTCCTTTTTCCATTTAACAGTGACCAGCACTGACTATGAGACAGCAGCAGATGCAACAGAGACGTCCTCTTATTACAGTGCCAAAGAATATATTTCAAGGTAAAATATTGACCTCTAGCTCTTTCTAACTTCTGACTTGATAAGATCAATATGTATATTTACATCAAGACGGGTTTTGCTATATCTGGCAGAGCCAGTTTAATGTCACAAAGAAACAGCCAGACCAGCTGAGGTGCAATAACTGCAACAGCTGGACATTTATCGTGTGTGAACATGCTCTGGCTGCCTTCAGGCCAACCTGGATATTTCCTCACGGTATCACTCCAATATTTTTAATGTTCTATGGTGCTGAATCTGTTGTTGTGATGACAAAACTATGAAGTCTCTCTTATGAGGACAGGCTGAGAGAGGTAGGGTTGTTCAGCCTGGAGGAGGCTCTGGGGAGACCTTAGAGCCCCTCCCAGTGCCTAAAGGAAAGATGGAGAGGGACGCTTGATCAGGGAGGGGAGCCATAGGGCAAGGGGTAACGGTTTTAAACTGAAAGAGGGGAGATTTAGATCAGATCTCAGGAAGAAACTCTTTACTCTGAGGGTGGTGAGACACTGGAGCAGGTTGCCCAGAGAAGTTGTGGATGCCCCATCCCTGGAGGTGTTCAAGGCCAGGCTGGATGGGGCTTTGAGCAACATGGTCTAGTGGGAGGTGTCCCTGCCCAGGGCAGGGGGGCTGGAACTAGGTGATCTTTAAGGTCCCTTCCAACCTAAACCATTCTATGATTCAAAAACCGACAGACTGAATTAACCTAAAATAGGTGATTCCAATTCCTAACTCTTTTCTGGCTTGCTGACTTTCTTCTTTTTGATTCTAATTGCTGCTTAGCCGAGAACAGGAGGAATCTATGACTGAGGAGGAGCAATTGCCCCAGATCTTTGATGAGCTTCATGATATTCATGTGGCACCTGGAGCATCGCTGGCTAAATTTCACCTGAAAGTGAAAGGTGAGGGGAGCCCACAGCCCTGTCAGTTGTTCCAGGTTGAAATGCTGGACATGGTTTTCCCATGTGCTCTTCTGCAGCTGCGACCTCAGTCTCTGCATCTTGTGCCACATTTGCACAAACCAGCCAGAAGAATGTGTATGTGCTAATAAACAATAACTTTTTGCAGCAAGAATCAGGCAGGTTAAGTGTCTCGTTCTGTGTCAGTGTCTACAGGCATTGTTACAGGCATATGCTTCTGAAAACTGAATCTTGAAGTTCTCTGAGCACTTTAGTTAAGGAGGAGCAATAAGGAACAGAAAAAAACACAGTGAGAGTATCCTTTATTCTCTTTAATAAATTAAACACTTCTGGGCTTGCCTTACTTTATAAGAAGGTTCCTGCTACAACCTAAAAACTGCAAAACCATCCTCCTGGCGTTGACTGTCTGTCTGTCTGTTGACTGGCTGCAGGGAGAGGTAAAGAGTCTCCTGTTTTCTCCAATTGCTGCCTATAAAAATGGTGAGAACTGCTTTGGTTCCAACTTTTCTCTTTGTGTACGTTGCAAATCAGACCTAAGTGTTACCTTTCCAAACTGGAAGGTATTTGCATGTGCAGCCAATATGGAGAGTGCCAGAAACTAAAGAGACAGGACAGAACTTTACCAAATAAATAGAATTTAATGAATTTGCAGCCATTCCAGATCGGGTAAAACCTTGAAACAGCAGCCCTGGGCAGAGCTGAGGACTCCTTGGCTGCTCAGAAAGATCTGCCTGGTTGGAGATGCTCCAGAGTTGATGTTATCAATAAATTCTGTTCTCCGTGTCTGTAACTGCTCCTTGCAGCATACCCACAGCCTCGTCTCTATTGGTTCAAAAACGGACAGCCATTAAAGCCCTCGGATCGTATCCTGAAGACTGATAAACAGGAGTTCCACTCACTGGAAATTCGCGACGTCACTAAGGCAGATGCTGGCCAGTACTCAATATTTGTCATCAACTCTGCTGGTTCTGCATATTCGTCGGCCAGGCTGGTAGTGAAAGGTAGGTATTGGATTGGTTTTGGCACTTGATTTTTCTCTCTTCAGTGGCTCTTTCTATTTTCTATAGTTATTTTTGTGAGAAAGCCTACCACAATAAGTCAAGGGAGGTGAGAAGTCTGTAGATAAAAGATGACGTGCTTTAATCTTGGTTTAACTGTCAATTTACTGTGTCCCCTGAAAATGAGACATGTCACTTCGCTAGGGTCTGACTGTTGTCTCATAAATGTACATTTTATTCCTGCCCAACCTCATTATCTTTAATACTTAATTTTATTAAAACTGGGGGTCTCTTATAAATCATACTAATATTTCTGTCTAATACCTGCTGCAAGGGGTAATCCCCCGGAGTTCCTTTTCTTTTTTCCCCTTCAAATCATGGACAAAGTTATTTGTATTTGTCATTTTGTTTTTTCTCCTTGCATTACAGATCCTTATGAGAAAGAAGAGCCATCAGAAGCAGGTGAGAAAAGCCGTAGCAGGTGATAAGAGAAACCCTAGGAATTTTTCAGTAACCTGACCCAGAAGATGTCACCATCTTTTTCAGATTCCCATGAGCAGCTGATACCACCAAGGTTCCTGGAAAGATTTACTAACAAAAAAGTGAAAAAAGGTGCCAGCATCACATTATCTGTAAAAGTGGAAGGTAAGTGGATAGATACCTTGCCTCTCTGCATAACTCTTACCTTCCATAAATTCATGACACACTCTAGACCCTCTCTGACCCAAGTAATTGCAAACTCATTGCCTGTATCTGAAGCCTGGGGCTCTACTCCCAGCTTTGTAGGAGAGTTTATATGCTCTACAGAAAGTATCTTACTCATTTTCACCTCCATTTTCCTGTATGCAAGAACAGGAATAATAATATTTATTAGTCTTATGAAGATGTGTTGATTAACAGGCTTGGTTTTACAAAAAGGTTTAATGCACTTATGAGTGTGCTGTAGAAAGGTTTATGTTCCTTTATTTTACATTCCTCTATTTTATATTATGCCTGTTATTGTTGGAAAAGTATCAGGAAATAGATCAAAATAGCGTTTATTGCTATCTTTTGCTAAGGAAGGAAACACCATTAGGAAAACAGAAGCTCATTACATTTGTTTTCCTTTAGGACACCCACCACCAACTATTACTTGGCTGAAAGAAGTGTCTCGGGAAGACATCCTGTGGATCAAACCAGACACGCCTGGATATAAACTTGCCAGTTCGAATATGCATCACAGTTTAATTCTCTTGGATGTTAAAAAGAAGTACAGTGGAGCTTATACGTGCATCGCTACCAACAAGGCTGGCCAGTCCATCTGCACCGCCAACCTGGAAGTTGCAGATGGTAAATCTTCCTTACAATACAAACACATTCTCTGCGTTCCCTTTCATACAGTGCCTAAAAGAAAAGCAAGTGTGAATGATGATAAGGAAATTAATCAAATCACAACTGAAAAAAAAAGATGTTTCCCTAGATTAGCTGCGAATTTGCTTGACTTGCAGATGTTTACATTCTTTATTTCTGTAATGTTTGGATTAACAGAAGCATCTTTTCTGTATAAACAGAAGATAAGTCTAAGAAACAACCAAATTAAGCACAAAGGAAGAAGAGAGGAATGTAAATTAACTAGAAAAAGTCACCATGTAAAAAATTCTTTTGAGTGTTTCACTCTGCCAAGGTATTTTGCGTGATAGAATTTCCTTAAGGCAGCTATATTTATTTGATTCCCTTTTGGCAGAGCTTTCCAGAGCCTCTCCTGGCATAAGTCCTTTAGTAGGAGGTGGGACAAGCCAAATACAGGCTGGGAGTAGGGGCAGCATGAAAAGGACTTTATTTTTTTTGTTATCCTTCCTTGCATCCCTCATTTTTACTGTACCAAGAGCTACAGGAGCATAGGTTGGGTGTAGAGAAATGGGGCAACCGTACATGTGTATGAACAGGGAAGGAGGTAAACTATTTGCATCATTTGAGTGGGAGTATGTATCCCAGGTCAGATTGAGTATTCCAGTGTTCCCAATAATCCATGTGTAGAAAATGTGCCTACATTAAATACATAAAAAGGCCACTCTCTGCCTTCTCTCCTCTAATGATACACCCTAATCTTGCAGTGAAAGAGGCTGAAGTTCTGACCCAAGAGCGTGTAATGGTGTCAGAAGCCATCATGACCACACTGGGGTAAGTGGTTGGCCACCCACGCTGAAAGGGAGCAGTGCAGGTACCACCCTGCAGAAGTTCCCCTGAGTCACTTTTAGGAAGCGTTCACGTCTCATATTCATGTCTCAGCATTACAGTTAAGATAGTTGGAGGTTCTAGGATGGAAAACGCTATAAATATTCTAGTAACTATGTCAGCCATTTATGCTCGATTATCAGGGAGGATGGGAACAAGGACAAAAAGTGAAATAAAAATTGGATAGGTCATATAAAACCCATGCTACTTCTTAATCTCCTAAGCAGAATGCCAAAAGAATTCACAGGGTCAAGGTCTGACTGCTACTTGCCAACTTTGAAATGCACTGATGCTTCACAGAAAAAGTAGTAGGTGAGAAGGTTCTGCTCACAAACTTCCTGTTTACAAATACACCTGAAGAATAACCTCCTCAATTTGCCATTTTTGGCTTGTGCCATAGGCAGACACAGTCTGAAAAGTGGTATCCACAAGAACACACCTTATCTTGTATAGAATATGTCCATCCTAAAAGGCTCGACCAGTCTTTTTCTGGAGTATGAAAGTGAAAAAAGCTACAGTGTGAATTCAGCTATTCCACTGCAACCTCTCCCAAGGATGTGCTTGGGCTCTGTTAGGCGTACTCAATCACAGAATCACAGAATGATATGGGGTTGGAAGTGACCTCTGGAGATCTTCTAGTCCAACCCCCTGCCAAAGCAGGTCTACCTAGAGCAGGTTGCACGGGAACGTGTCCAGGTGAGAATCAGTGTTATAAGGTTTATCACGTAGTAAGTGGAGTGAGCTTCCTCCTGCTTCCGATGTGCTAACAGAGAATTAGGGCAGATCAGCTTGTGCAATGAGAATTTATAACCCACCTCCAAAAAACACAGGAATAGCAGAGATGTTCACTGCAGGATATGTGTTTTGAAAGAGCTGTAGTCTTGGGAAACACCACAAACACTCTCCATCAGATGCAAGCAAATGCTAGTAGTTCTTCATGTCCGTGAAGCTGTCTTCACTCAGTCTCGACAGTATAGTCTCCTGACCCTTTTCTGCGGGTATTTGGTGCTGGTAAAATCTGTCAGTGTGGCAAGTGTCTCTTTAGACCTCAAAGCCACTGCAGTACCAGTAGTCAGCTTGCTTCTCCAACACACGGGAATCCTGGTGCGGTGGGAGTAGGTCTCTTGGCAGGACCATGGCATCTACATATTCTCCAGCCCTTGGTTTCCTGATGAAACCACTGGAAATTGTCATAGAGTCATAGAATGTTTTGGCGACCTTGAAGATAGTCTCGTTCTAATCCCCATGACACAGAAAGGGACACCTCCCACTAGACCAGGTTCCAAAAAGCCTCATCCAACCTGGTCATGAACACCTCCAGGGATGGGACATCCACAGCTTCCCCTCATTATACACTTTATTTTAACATTTAACTCTGCTTTACTCTTTCTTTTTCAGAGCTATTCATCCCTCTGAAACAAGAGAAGGTAAAAGATATTCTTTCTTTCCTATTCCTGCCCTTCACATCTACAGCTGAGATTGTTGATGTATGATTACTGCCTACTTTTGTTCCATTTTCTTGAAAATGTCTGAAATATTGGAGGAGTGGTTTCTATTCAAGGGTGAATTATTTGGATTAAATGTGAGCAAGCATGGTTTTAAAAATAGGGGAAGTGAAGAAAATTAGACCTTCCTTCCACAGAAGCTTTTGTTACTCAAAAAAGATGACTTTGCAATGACATTGTCTGCTTAATAGAAAATTCTCTCTTTTCCAGGAGACCTTGAAGCTGGTAGAGAAGGTGTACCCAAAAGCCCTATTTCCTTAGCTGATGTTGGCTCAGAAGAGTTCTTCCAGAAACTCACCTCCCGTATCTCAGAAATGGTATCTGCAAAAATAAGTCAGGGTAAGCAACTCGGCAAATGCAAATTAATCAATGTAGAAAAACATGCAGTCTTTTTTTGAGGTATCATCTGGACTTAAAATATCAGTGGGCTTTATGAAGCAGTTTTTGAGGCAATCATCCTACATAAGCATATGATTACTTGAAAACGCTTAGCACTAAGAATTTTTAGCAAGAGTCCATCCCAACTGCATGTCTGAGTCTACAGTTTGAACTAGAAAAAAAGCTATTGCAGTAAACTGAGACACCTGGTGTCTATTTTATGTGTACAGTGTTTATTTAAATAAATAGGAGTAACTGTAAGCTTCAGAGTGGAGGGCAATTGAAAAAATGGAAGTGTATTTTGAACATCTTAAGTATTTTGAGTTCCTCAGGTATTCATCACTCCTGAGTCTGAAAGCAATTCTGTTTTGAAGTCTTCCCACATCTTCAAGTTTTCGCTGGCAATGGGATTTTAAAATCAACTCAAGGCTGAAAACTGTGTGCACAGCTGTGCAGTAACCCATTGATTTGTTGAATTGAGTGAAAAATCTCAGTTTGTATATCATATACTAATTATATTGTAGTAAAATTTTATCTTGAAACAAAAATAGAGGCATTACCTCTCCTACAAATATTCCTGCAGTGCAGCAGGCATGCAACCTCATGTATTAAAATGTCTCAATAATTTATTTAATCCTAAATATCAATAGGAGGTCACACTAAATACAACAAATCCTTTTCCTAGGGAATATTTATTTCTATGAAATTGAAACTTATTACAGGTATGGTTCGTGTTCAAATTGGAGATCTTTATTTCACACTTTGCTGTTGCTCTGCTTTTTAGCTACGCTCCGAGTGCCAGGGGCAGAAAGTGATGATGAATCAAAAACTCCCTCTGCATCTCCTCGCCATGGACGATCCAGACCTTCATCCATTGCTCAGGAGTCCTCCTCTGAGTCTGAAGATGGTGATTCTAGAGGAGAGGTAGGATATCTATATGGACAAGTTTGACACAAGGGGAAAACTTTGCGTAGAATGATGTGTCTCCTATGGTTTAAGGATTTCCATGCCCTTTAGGGATGTGCTTCACTTTAGCAGGTATATTTAGTAGTTAAATATTGGGTCTGTGATACAGAACATAGAGTATCAAATTCTGATGCTCACTGTGTGGTCTTGAAAAAGTTGTTCAAGTCAACGTGGTCAAAATATATCCGTAATTTGGCACCTTTTGCTTTTATGACTGAGCTTAAGAAAGCCAGAGTTTGATTTTCTGTGGCCTTGGACAGAGTAGGTCAGAAGAATTTTGTTGAGAAGTTCTTCATGAGAAAAATTAGAATTTTGTGAAAATTAGAAATTGGAAAATTTTTTGGTGTTTATTTCAAATGATTCTTGTAAAAAAAAAAGCCACCACAAAACAAAACAAAATGTCCTTAAAACTTTGGAAAACCAGTAACTTATTCTGACACTTGCAGGACCTCTGTTTGTTTTGTTTTGGGAGAAAAATCCACTACTTCATGGTGTAAATCCAAAACATCTCATATAGTTTTGAAAATATGGTCTGAGCCTCCTAGGGACGTAATCTTTCACTGGCAAAAAGCAGCGATTCTCTTTACCAGACAAGGGCTGGAGAATAAAACTTTAAACACAGATTAGCACTTATGTCCTGGTGGTATTTCTGTGTTCTATTTTCAGAGCACAAAATAACTGTCATTTCATTCCTGCAGATCTTTGATGTCTACATGGTTACAGCTGACTACGTGCCTGCTGCGCCTGACAAGGAGACCATCACATTGAAGGAAGGCCAATATGTGGAAGTCCTTGATTCAGCCCATCCTCTGAAATGGCTGGTCAGGACTAAACCCACCAAATCCAGCCCCTCTCGACAGGGCTGGGTGTCTCCAGCTTACCTGGACAAGAAACTGAAGGTGACTGATCAGGCTGTGGGGGTTTTTTCATGTAAAATTACTTGCTCCTGTTGAAGTTTAGAGCCATTCCTTTGGCAAGGAGTGACGGATGAGGAGGTTGTTGAAGGGGTCTGTAACATGATTGGACTTTTTCATGTTTTGATTAGACAATATTTGTGTATGTCTGCAGGGGTACCTGGGTTTGAAAGACCTAATCATCCTCCAGAAAAAAAAAACAACAAACCTTCACACTGGCTTAGGAATTGTTGAAAGGGACTGTGAGCACAGGATATTCTAGAGAGTGCGTTGAAAAAAGTACTGTTAACTTAAAGGAGTAATGGTTTTTTTTTTCTTATATTTTAGTTGTCACCAGAGTGGGGAACAACAGAAGCTCCTGAGTTCCCCGGAGAGTTTGTTTCTGAAGATGAATATAAAAGGAAGCTGAGGTGAGCTCGTGTCATTTGGTATTTGCACCTTTGAGTTTTCCTGCCTTTTGAACTCAGATGAATGTTGGCATCTAGGTCCCTCCTGTCGGAGTCACTGTCTTTGTTCTGCTGACTCCCACCACCTCCCCTTTCCCAGAATCAAACAAACCCTCAATTTTCTTAGACTTGTGCAATTTGTGATGTTTGATTTTACTTTACTTTACTTTTGTTTACTTCACTTTGGGGTGCCCTATAATGATGATGTCTAAAGAAGGTGTGAAAGCACTCAGCCTCGTGTTACTCCTTTGCAGTGCAACACACTACTGCGTGTGATCTCACGGAGATATTTGCTTTCTTGATTTCTTAAAGTGGAATTGAAGTTGCTACTCTCAACTTTACACAGATCCTTTTGTGGCTCATGCTGTCTTTTGTCTGCCCCAACAGTAGACGTCTATAAATGTCACTCCATGAGCAGGGTGTCCAAGTTCCTCTTATGGTCAGAGGGGGTCTAGTCAACACCCTCCAGGGATTCTGTTCCTCTGATCATATATATCTCTACTTTACAGCCTAAAAATCTCTCGGTGTGTCAAGGATAACTGTAATAATTTTTTTCTGTGATTTATTTTTGCCCATTTGTCTTCCCTTCAGCGTTCTTATCCAAGAACTGTTGATCTCAGAAGAGGATTACATTCAAGACCTACAGTTCCTCCAGACTCATCACCTTAGGTTCACTGAGACCTGTCCCAACATCCCAGGAGCTGTCGCCAGCCAGAAATCTATCATCTTCAGAAATATTGATGATATTGCTCGCTTCCATTCCAGGTAGGAATTCCCATGTGACTTCATTTGAGACCAAATTGTGGCTTGCACACCTGGTGTCAGAACCACAGTAATTATTGTTACTGTGAAGGACATGGAACGCTGGCAGTGCTGAGGTGCAAGGGAATTGATTGTCCTTTTGGAATCATAGATGATGGCATAGCTTAAGTCAGAGCACAGGGTTGGGATTCCCATCAGACCTTCAAGGCTTCACATGTCCAGCTTATTTCTTACCCTTTTAAGCAAATTTAATTGAGAAGAAGTAAATTATTATAAAAAGGCAGCATGGTCTTACAGACACTTCAGTGATGTCTTCATAGAGACACACATTCATCTAAAACTGATGCCAGCGTCCATGCTTTTGAAACGTGTCCAGCTGTAGCAGGCTGCCCAGGTACAACGCCATGGCACAATGCCTCTGCATACTCCAAGAAAAGCTTTTCTTCAGATCTTCTGTTCACAGAGTGACTTTCCAAGCTCCAGGCTGAAATGCTTTTACTTGTGTCCTCAAACCAGGACAATTTGGCAGGGGGAGGAGGTGGTGTACAATGACTTACGTGCTTTAGGGGCTTCCTTTTATACCTTGATGCCCTTGCTCTTAAGGGAAGTGATTGTTCTCATGGGAAGTCCCTGCCAACAGCATGAGGATCGTAGAATCATAGAACTGTCCAGGTTAGAAGGGACCTTTCAGATTACCGAGTCCAACCATCAACCTAACACTGACAAAAACCAAACCATGTCCCTCAGCACCACGTCTGCCCAGCTTTTAAATACCTCCAGGGATGACGATTCCACCACTTCCTTGGGCAGCCTGCTCCAATGTTTGATAACCCTTTCAGTACAGAAATTTTTCCTAATATTCATCCTAAACCTCCCCTGGTGCAACTTGAGGCCATTTCCTCTTGTCCATCACATGTTACTTGGAAGAAGAGACTGACCACCCTTCTTACAACCTCTTTTCAGGCAGTTGTAGAGACCACTAAGGTCTCCCCTCAGCCTCCTTTTCTCCAGGCTGAACAACCCCAGTTCCCCCAGAATCGCCCTTTCTTCCCTGTTTTCATGCCCTGTAGTCCTAACTTTGGGTTTACCTTAGGGGGAGGTCAGTAATATCATGTACAGAGCTCAGTAACCAGCGAGGGTGCAGCATCTTCCCCCAATCAACATTTGCTTTGATCAGTGCTAGCAGCGCTGTAAGCAGGAACAATCAAAAAGGAGTTTGAGCAGGTTGTGATGAAAAGTACGTAGTTACTCTGGGGAAATCATTACGGGGGGCACTGCTGCTGCAATGGGAGAGGAATCTTACGTGGGACATCTGGCACTTTTCCTGCCTGGGCCATGAGAATAGATTTCCCTTCTCTTTCATCCCTCTCTCTTCTCCTTCCCTCTCCTTTTGTTTTTCCCCAAAAGTAACTTTAATTGCGAGAGCTGATCCATGTCATCGGTTACCGACGCTGTTAAAAAGTTTTGTGCACTTGAACCTGCCTCAACATCCTTTCTGAAAGAGAGTTGGAGATCTCTGTCTTCACTCATGGCGATGGATCCTTGATCCTCAAGCAGGAGATAAGGATCTGGGGAGGGTTTGACTTCCCAGCTTGAGCTAAGCCCTGGAAAGTTATCCCTATCTTCCTTGCAGGGCACTTCATACATTCAGGCTAAGAGGGACAGCATCATAGAATCTTTAGAGTTGGAAGGGACCTTAAAGATCATCGAGTTCCAACCCCCCTGCCCTGGGCAGGGACACCTCCCACTAGAGCA
>JAOXNO010000013.1:2717096-2746570 GCA_028565335.1 Limnodromus scolopaceus
CAATTTGCACGAGCCCACCTCTCCAGCCTGTCCAGGTCCCTCTGGATGGCATCCCTTCCCTCCAGCGTGTCAACTGCTCTACCAAGCTTGGTGTCGTCAGCAAACTTGCTGAGGGTGCACTCTATCCCACTGTCCATGTCGCTGACAAAGATGTTAAATAGCACTGGTCCCAGTAGTGACCCCTGGGGAACACCACTCGTTACTGGCCGCCACTTGGACATTGAGCTGTTGCCTGCAACCCTTTGAGTGTGGCCGTCCAGCCAGTTCCTTATCCACCGAGTGGTCCATCCATTGAATCCATGACTTTCCAATTTTGAGAGCAGGATGTCGTGCGGGACAGTGTCAAAAGGTTTGCATAAGTCCAGGTAGATGACGTCAGTCATCATGGTGGATGAAGAGGCATTGAGAAAGTGTAATGCTAATTTTAATGCTAATTTTAATGCTAATATGGCAACATCCCTTATTTTCCCCAGTCATTCCCTTTAACCTGAAATCGTCTGATTTAAAAGTCTGGCTGCTGGGGCTGTGTTCTAACCTCATTCCATCACCTCCTCCTCAGATGTCCTTTTTTCCTCTGTCTCCACAGCGTCTTCCTGCGAGGCTTGCAGCTGTGTGACACTGATGACGACGTGGCCATGTGCTTTATCAAGCATGAAGTGGAGTTTAATAAGTACATCCAGTACCTGGTGGGGAGGGTACAGGCTGAATCGATCGTTGTCAGCAAAGCTGTCCAGGATTTCTACAAGGTAAAACAGCAGCCAAAGTACCTGGTGAACGTGCATCCTAGAACCCACTGCATCAAGAAATGCAGTTATTAATCACAAATGTGATCCTGAAAAGGATTATTAAATACTTCTGTGGGAAATCATTGCTAAATATAATAATTTTGTATTCACTCTCCAGCTCTTCCTAGTCAGTACAATCAGTATGGGAACATATTTATATGTGTTTATGCATTTATGAATACTATAAAGATTATACAGACAAGAATGTGGCTGTGATTATGTCATTGTGATTAAGGGATGTTTTTAGGGCCACGACATTATCGGACCAAGTGAACTCACATAAAGTATTAGTATACATAGGGAAATCCTGTTTCTCTTCTCCAGCTGCTCAGGATTGAAGTTCACTTGTGAAAAAACATACGCAACATTCCAGGTCGATGAGCAGATGCATGTTCATGAATGCCTTGAACAGAGTATGGTTCCTCTGTCCATTTGATACCCCTGCCCAGATCTTGAAAAATTTTATCCTCTCCATGAGCCTTCTACTCACCATCTAGTCCAGTTTGATGCTCGCTAGAAAAATAATGCATGTATTCACCCTCACCCCACATTCACAGATCAGTGGAAAGGGTAGACATCCTGCTCAGTGGCTGATGTCCTCACTCATGGACTCCTCTCGACAAATTCAGCATTTCAGACATCTTGCAGTCTAAAATAATAACTAGCTGGAAAAGGATGGAGAGAGTTATAGACATCCAATTTATGGGATGTAAAGTCTGGTAGAGCTATCCAGTTTTGGCTGAGATAAGCCTATGAACCAGCATCATATAAGCATCTTCCAGGGAGTAATCCTTTTTATTGTTCTTTATAACAACCTTTCCTCATTCTTCTATGTATTTTTTCAGAGATACACGGATGAAATTTTAGTGAATGAAGATCCTTCACAGCCACTTATCCCACCACTCCAGCACTACCTGGAAAAACCCATAAACCGGATCCAGCAGTATCAGACTATAATCAAGGTGAAGCGCTTTTGTTATACACTTATACCTGATAGGTTTATGTTCTGCTTTGTGCAGCTTATGTAGAAAAGGGCTTTATTTTTATTTCACATTACTTGGCTTCCTTCTGATGCAACCCAAATTGAAAGCTGCTTGAGTAACAAAGACGGTAATCATCACTGGTGATGATGCTCTCTAAATAATTTTGTAAATATATATCTAGGTAGAGATTCACAGTCTCCAACCCCATAAAGTTCAGCAAGCTCTGTCTGAGTGATCTTTAAATATCTGGATACACATATATAAAAAATGTATGGTTATATACATAGATATATGAATACATATATGTATATATCCATGACAAGTGTGAAATTGCTTCACACTCGGCAGCAGGTATGTTATAAAAATAAGCAGTTCCCAATGTGTAAGATATTGACTTACCACTTTCTTTCCTTGTGTTTCCTACTGACATGATTGATAGTAAGATGAAATTTGCCCTCATGAAAGCTTGGGACTTCCTGAAATGTTTTGTCTTTCAAGCTCTCATCTGTCCTACTATCTTAGGCTCTAGCCCAGACCAAAACCCAACATTTCAAAATAGCATTTTAAATAGTATTTTTCCATGGGAAATAGCACTAGGATATCCAGGAAGAAGACAGCCATGCCAAAATATTTCTGTAATCTAGTGTTACCTAAGCGAGCAGTGTGAATAGTTTGAAGAACATTAACTTTCTAATTTTGAACACATGCCTGCACACAAACACAAAAATTTTTAAGGGTGTCTTGCAAGAGGGATCAAGCTTGAGCACTTTCCATGCCCTTATTGCTAAAAGAGAGGAACAGGAGCAAATGTGAGAACAGTATAACTGTCATTTTCTACTTTTTTTTCATCTTCTCTTTCTGTTAATCTAATACTGACTCTTAGTTTAGCACTGCCACAAGAATCGCTTGCCCCATGGTATCACCAGGGTAAGCACAAAGGAAATGCAATGGATACATTTAGGATTACTTTGGGTTTTTTTCATTTTCAATCACTGCAACATATCTGGTACTTGCTTCAACTTTGTCTCTGTTTAATATAAGCTGATGTAAGGAAAAGCCAGACTGGTTACTCATTAAACCCGCAGAATGGGTAGGAAGGAAGGGATTTTAGTAGCCAAGTAGCACGTGGTGAAAGAACAGGCTAAAAGTTGCTCAAATGACAGAGCTGGAACAGGTACTGGGAAACTCTTTGGCTATCAAGGAAATGCATTATTTTTTATTTTTTTTTCCGACTGCCCAGTAACATTTGCTTCATTCATCTACAGGAATTAATCCGAAACAAAGCAAGAAATAGCCAGAACTGCACTCTGCTGGAGCAGGCGTATGCCATCGTGTCTGCGCTCACCCGAAGAGCAGAAAACAACCTCCACGTCTCACTCATTGAGAATTATCCGGGGACCTTGGAAAGCCTTGGTGAACCCATCCGACAGGTAACTGGAATTTCTCTGTGTTGTGTTGGGCAAGTCATTTACTCTGCCTGTTTGTATCCTGCGTCTTGTGTGGGAGTCACGGTGTAGTGCTGAGTGGAGTTACAAGGCTAAATTACAGTGATAGTGAGACATGGGTGGGGATTCATCTACCCACGTTCATATATCCAAAAAAAAAGAGTCCAATCACACACCATGAGTGCTTACTTCTCCCTAATGATGGGGGGAACCCATGTCACCCACTGAGCTGTACATGTCTGAAGGTATGTGAAATGAAAGTCCTGCTCTGGTGAAGGAGACCAAATGAGCACATAAAGTGTCCGCATAACACACAAAATAACAATTTTCCATCAGCACTTCCATTTCCAAGGGCGTGCCTACCTGACAAGAGCTCTGTATTTTTCTGGCAGCAAAGAATACCATTTAAAGGACAATGTAATGCCAATCGCTGTGTGCGCCGTCAGTCTGATGCATCACTGTTAGCATTAGAAACAATCTGCTGTGCTGTAATAGAACAGAGACACATGTACTAGTAAAGATTTGTTATCTGCTCCCTGAAAAATGATGGTGAGACATCATTATAGTAATTATTCCACATTTATCACTATGTGCTCTTCCTTCTGTTTCCTATCAGGGCCACTTCATTGTGTGGGAAGGAGCTCCAGGAGCTAGAATGGCATGGAAAGGACACAAAAGACACGTCTTCCTCTTCAAAAATTATATTGTGATCTGCAAACCAAAGCGAGATACAAGGACGGACACCTACAGTTACATCTTCAAGAACATCATGAAGGTCTGATCATTATATCCTCACCAAGAGCATTCCTCTGTCATTGAGAACCTCATGCTTATACCCAGCTTCTGGTCACCTAAATGAGACATTTCACTTTTGAGCTATTTGAGCTATTTCTTTGTTTCTGAAAGTTTTTGTAGTAGAAGCTAGCATTCGTAGATCTTTGGTTTTGGCAGCCTGTAGTGTTGGTATTAAATTGGGGGAAATGCCTCCAGGAGAGGTTATGTCCTTTCCTGACACTAATTCCTGATTAAAAATGAAAAATTCAGAGGATTTGACCAGCTCATCCTCAGACATTCAGGGCTCAATTTAAAACTGCAAGAAATTGCAGAAAAACATTTCCCAAGGCATTAGATGTCCAACTCCAGTAAAAAACAAACAAACAAAAACCCGTGGAGTACTTGATCAAGCAGAGCCTTCTGAAAGTCCTCATCTTTCTCTCCTCATCAATATTGCCAGGCAGATTTCATTATCCAAGAAAAAATGATGCTCTATTCAGTGAGTGCCTGCTCTGTACTTTCATTTCACGTAGGCCCTAATTGTGCTGTTCCTGGGCTGCACTGTAGGGTTGGTGTGTCCCACCTTGGGATACCCTTTAATGTTGGCTGTTATTTTCCTGAAATGTGATAATCACTCCCAGGAAAATGTCTGTTTGGTAACCAGAAAGTCAAGTATATTGGGGAAAGGGTTGCAAAGTGGCCCCGACTGTTGTTCGGCCAAAGCCACGTCGCATTCCTCACGCAATCTGACAAAAGTGGTGTAAATTATCCCTTTTGCTGTTGGAGCATCCAATATAGCTTTAATGGGAAAGGCACAACTCATGTCCACTGAAGAAGGTACACACGGGCAGTAGGAGATTTGCTGGAGTTGAATAGTTTTTTCCATTTTAAACCTTGATTGAAGATGGTTCTGGTCCTCAAAAGCTAGGTCCAGGTCTGAACTGTCCTAAACTCTGGGATTTCAGCTGTGGGAAAGGTTCTGGCTGAAATTCAGCCCTAAGAACACAGGATATGCATTCTTGTCCTTCTGTCACGCAGCTGAACAATATAGATGTGAATGACCTTGTGGAAGGGGATGACCGGGCATTTGAGATCTGGCACGAACGAGAAGACTTGGTCCGCAAGTACCTCTTTCAAGCACGTACAGTGAATATCAAGAACTCCTGGGTGAAGGAGATCTGTGGCATACAGCAGCGGATCAGCGAGCCTGTCTGGAGTGAGTATGGCCCTAGATAGAATCATAGAATTATCTAGGTTGGAAGGGACCTTTCAGATCATCAAACCCAACCATGAACCTAACACTGACAAAGGCATTACTAAATAGTGTCCCTTAGTCTACCCATCTTTTAAATACCTCCAGGGGTGGTGATTCCACCGCTTCCCTGGGCAGCCAGTTCAAATGTCTGATAACCCTTTCGGTGAAGAAATTTTTCCTAATATCCAATCTAAACCCTCCCTGGTGCCCACATAGCCCAAACCTCCTCGTTCTTTCTTGGATGGTCTCCCTGATTCAGGGAGGACATTAACAAAAGAGGGAGAGAAACAACTTAGGGCCATCTGCCACCTCTTAAACTGAAGTGGCGTTGGAGGTTTTCCTTTAATCACATCAGACTGCTGCAAATAACAACTGACATGACTTGACAGCAAGCAGTAAGTTTTACTGGAATGGTTATAGCAGTGGTGGGTCCTCCACCTTTGCTGGGGAAGACACCTTTATCAGGATGGGACAGTGGTGTTTGACTCTCTCTATTTAACACCAAGGGGCCAAGACTGTGTATCACTGAAGTAATTAAATTTGCATGACAGAGGTCCCACAGGACCTATATAGTCTTTTAGGCAGTAGCAGAGCAGATGAGTAACTTTCTAATTACTCTTCAATGTCCGTAACCCAAGTGTGGAAAACACAGGCTGATGAGCTGAGAAGAGCTGGCTGTTTCAGCTGATGTGGGTTGCCTTTGATGGAGGATCAGAGTCAGAGACCAATGTGGTTGTTCAATTCCCTGACTTCATTTTCACACATTTTTGTCAAGAAGAAGATGATATTGTTTTCCAGCAAAATAGCCCAGAAAACGTGCATCACTTGGAGGGGAGAAACACGTTATTGAAACTTCTAAAAGGCAAATTGCAGAGTTGGTGCTAGAGAGGCATTTGATCGGGCAGGGATTGCAGGAGGGCAGATGACCACAGAATTTGGTGACAAAGGCCGTAGCCCACGCATGAAGAACATCAGACTCCAGTGGGAAAAGCAATCTAACCTAGTTTGACCCAGAGTCAAACTGATATCAAGCTACCCCTGTGACTTTCTTGGGTACCAAATCCTCCACTCGACTTCTGGCTTACATTGCTGTATCTGGGCACCTGGGTTTGCTTTGGTTTTTTATCTTGTCATTCAGGCTGCTTCATCCTCACTGTCATTTGAGATTCCACTAATTTTCTATCCACAAAATTTATCAGCAGGGATATTAGATCTTTATTCTCCGGGTATAGCTAGAAATGATGTCCTTTACAGCGTGAGGAAATCTGGCATCTTAAAATGCCAGAACAGAGTTGGTTTGAGAGTATACACACTGCAAACAACTCTGGGCATTTGATTTTTGTGCTTTTAGTGAGGTGTTCTAAAGAGGTGGACTATCAGAATGATTTTGCATGGTTTCATATGGCAGTAAAAAGTTAAAATAAAAGTCCCTTAACAAAGCATAGATTTTATTGTAAGGAGACCAGCAGAATACCAGTTTGGATTTCAGGGGTGCATTATAAGTGGGGAATTATCTTAACCATGACAGCTGTGTGTGGTGTCTGAATAATGGATGTGCTTATTGAAATCATGGCCTAAAATGCTTTCAGATCAGCAATAGATCCCATTCTTTTCTTTATGGCCCATTTTTATAGCCAACAGCAGACATTTGACAGGCTGGATTTAGTCTCAGAGAAGCAAGAACATGTCACCTGGGGATTCATTAGCTGCTAAAATTTCCTGTTCTTCTTTCCATTCTGAACCTCACAGATTTGCAAAAATTATACCTTTTTTTTTAATTTTGCAGCACCCTACGGCCAGAGCTCCCCTCCCCTCCAGACTAACACGCTTATTCTGATGTTTCAGTACCTCCAGACTTTGAGGAAGAGCTGGCGGACTGTACAGCTGAGCTGGGAGAGACGGTCAAGCTGGCCTGCAAAGTCACGGGAGCTCCCAAGCCATCTGTCAGCTGGTACAAAGGTACGAGCAGCGAGGCAGGACATGCATCCTGCAAATTTGTTCTCCGTCTACATTGCTTTGTGCTAATTAGCGGGTAATCTAAAAGCTGACCACCTAGAGATGCCCGAGTCTAGTCTTACAGATAGTTGCTAAACAACCCGAGTAATGTAGATGTTACTGTGAGCTAATATACGCTGCTTTTTCAGGTTTGCCTATTAGTCTATATGAATCCACATTAGATAACTTTTAGGAAATTAATAACTTGTTTGAAGTAGCTCAGATGTTTCCATGTCATAGCACAGGTCACTGTGTGGGCATACTCTTTGCCCCAGCATTACTGTACTGCAGAAGAAACAGCATTCCTACAAGTTCACCTTTTGTAAAGATCTGTTCCGCATGTTTAGAGTCACTTTGGAGGTGTTCCTTTGTCTAGAAAAACAGAGCTATAACTGCACAGCACATACTCTGCCAGAATTTAACTTTTCAATGAGGATTGGTGATATATGAGGTGTTTGCCCAGAGTGTGTTTTGCAGACAGCTGGACAAAGATGAAGAGCTCCTTCCTCAACTACCAACACCAGCTGCAAGAAAGCAAATACCCCTCTCAGTCCTCTCGAAAAGCTGGATGAAATTCCCAAGGAGAAGACATAATCGATACTAGGCTATTTTAAGAAAAATTTCCCTTTGTTTTTAAGATGGAAAGCCCGTGGAGGCGGATCCTCATCACATTATAATAGAAGACCCCGACGGTTCCTGCACATTGATCTTGGACAACCTAACAGGGTTTGACTCGGGACAGTACATGTGCTTTGCTTCCAGCCCTGCTGGAAATGCCAGTACCTTGGGAAAGATCCTTGTTCAAGGTAAAGTTCTGCACAGATGTGTTGTTTTAAAAGGGTCTGCCATGTAGTACCTTAAACAGGAATATTAAAAAATTCCAAAAGTTCTGTGTAACACCTACTGGATAATACTTTAAAGAATTATTTGATGTACAGGCGTAGTCAGTTTTTCTTATGTCAAAAAATTTGATCTTTAGTGTCTTGTGTGCAGACATCATGAGAATTATCTTCTCAGGGACACATCCTTCGTATCTGGTCATCTTTCTAGCTACATTTATCCTTGTTTTGCAGTGCCACCACGGTTTGTGAACAAGGTTAGAAATGCTTATTTTGTCGAGGGTGAAGATGCTCAGTTTACATGTACTATCGAAGGAGCACCTAGGCCTCAAATCAGGTCAGTTCTTCAAGTCACACTGGAACAAATCCTGTTTTCCCATTTTTGCGTGGTCAGAAAGGTCTCCTGCCCTTTCCTTCTATGGACCTTCTATGACCCTTCCTTCTCTATGTCTTCCACCTTAAACCCATCTCAGTGCTGGCTCTTCCTGATCCCAACATTCCTGAGATTTTCAGCAGTTTATTCTAGCTGGCATCTGAAAAGAAATACCTACAGATAATACCTGCTGTAGGACTGTATCAGATCTAATGCCCCGACAACTTTTTATCATTTCTTTATCCTCCCTGCCTTACACTTGAATTTATTTTATCAGTAACCAGTCTGGGGTATTCAGATAAAAAGCTCAGCAGAGCTTTGTGCAATTAGAAGCCCTTTTCTCTGCATTGACTGATGAGATTTCTTGAGAAGCATCCGACAAATCTGTGCAGCTCAGTACCCATGTGTGATCTACCCACCTGTAGACCTATCTTCCGGGATCCAAACTTTTGTGTGATGATTAGCTCTTGAGTTGTTTGCCCATTGCTTTGATAGATGGATCATTGAGCTTGGGATTTCTTGATACTGCATAATTTTTTGTGGCTTATACTCAGTGTTTTCCATATGCAGGTGGTACAAAGATGGTGTGATGTTGAAGGACACAAGTAAATATCAGACTTTCACTGAACCGCGGAGTGGCATAATAGTCCTGGTGGTCAAGAACCCTTCCAATGAAGATATGGGACACTACGAATGTGAGGTAAGGTCAGAGAGATGTAAAGATCTGTTGTCTGATGTGACATAGATAGAAGAATTCATTTTACTGGGAAAGATCCATTGCATGAAATTGGTGGCCGAGTAATTGCTGCTGCCGCCTGTCATATCAAAAAGTCTACACAAGTCAGATGCTCTGGGATGAGATCTGGATTGTGAACATCCAAAAGCTTCAGAATATTCCGACCTGAGAGTTTAATTTTGCACATAGTGATGGAGTGAGCTTGTTCTGGAGCTTAGATCCAGACTCTAGAGGGACCTCTTAAAAAGTTTAAGACCATTCTGATGTGACTTTTGTTTCTGGACTGCATTTAAATTGGAACAGATTCATGTCACTACAGAGAAACAATCCAAAGACAAAGGAAAGGAACCAAATATAAATAGAAGTGGAAACCAGTGAAATTCCTGTTTATTTAGCAAGCATGCATGGAACTCAGTGGTCTTAAAGGTCCTTTCCAACCTAGACGATCCTAAGTATCTAATAAATTAAAATGAATGTGCTATAAAATATTTCCTAAAAATTAGTCATAGTCCATGCATTCATTGTAATGAAGTACTAATAAGCTCTCAAGGCTCAGAAATAAAAAAAATAGACCTTGATTTAGGAAATGGGGATGGGTCAGGCTGACCCGTGGTAAGCAACTCAGCTCCCAGCAACTTCATAGTTATTCCACAGAAATGTTTAGGAAGTTTGATATGATTTAAAGACTTCTACTAAAATTCTTGCAAAATCACATTATCTTGCATTTAACATTAGTTAAGATAACAAGTTCCATTATTCTCTTGGCTGAGTAAGACTCAGTGGATTAATGGATGCTAAGTAAAATACCCTCTTTAATTACCAGTTAAATGGCGATGGCAGGAATCTGTGCCTGTTGGTAGAGACAGAGCTGCCTCAGGAGCCAAGTCACAGGCTGGAGAGCAAACTGCAAATAACTCTAAGTTAGTTGATGTGCTGTAACTTGTCTGCGGGAGTCATTTGTGGTAAAGCATCATCACGAACTCCCCTGAGGAGCAATGTGTTCGTACAAACTCTAGCTTGGGTTTGAGGTCACGTCTTCACCCACTTCTGTTGCCATGTAATTGCAATGAATTTCTAACGTAGTACAGGAAGGTTTTATTACACAAAAACGTCCTGCGTTTCATTCGGTACTGCATGATTCTCTCTAGCTGGTGAACAGATTAGGGTCTGCAAAAAGTGGAGCAGAACTTTACCATCACAGTGCTGCAGCCCTGACCCAGGAGAGGAGAGGAGATCAAGCCATTACCATAGAAGGTATGACCTTGAACAGCTCTGTAAGTATGTTAGTTTAATTACTCTAAAACCACCTCGTTGAGGATCAAACATATTTGCCATCTTATCCATGTTGGTTGTTGGTGTACACGTATCTGTATGTCTATCGAGATGTGCATGGGTATACTGCAGCTCAGTTCTATACCCATCACCATCTGTTGATTTCCAAACCTGGCAAATCAACTGCATCATATAATGCTCATGAATGCATTATATGAAAAAGGAGGAGCAAATGAAGGGTATGTCACACCACCGTTAGTGCAAGAAAAATGTTTTTATTCCTGTTGGAATACTCGAAAACGTGTGTCAGTCTGGCAGATCATGAGATATGTATTGCTGAAAAAAACCACCCCAGGGATCAGTCCATAAAGCTGCAGGCACATTGGGATTCTTGCTGAAATACCACTGAAGACCACCCGGAGTGACTGAGAAAGCAGAACTGACAGCTCTACATCCTGAGCAATATTAGTTCGACCATTTTCTAGGTCTGTTCAGGTATCACACAGTCACAGAGTCTATTCCTTTGGTTTCTGCGTGTTTCACCTGAGTTGGTCGGGTGATATGGACTGAGCTACCTTCTTATTGAAGGGATTTCCACAGGCAGTGTGTTAGACAGGCTTGCTGTAAACCCATCCTAACTGAGCTTAAATCGGTGGCTGCATCTGCGTAAGGAACGTTTCCTGGCACAGGAAATTGATTCTTTGTACATCTTAGTGGTGTCCTTGGCTGCCTGAGCACGGGCCAGAGCTGCCTTTCTCAAACACCTCCCAGCAGTGGTTCAGGAGATAATAGAGCCTAGGGACCATCTGTAACAGATAAGAGATGACTTACTCTTCTGGAGGCCAAGAGAGAGGAATAGGATAGGCACAGACCATTCCATGCCAGAAATTCTGTGTCAGAGAGCTATCTCAGATGTGGCCAGTGGAGACAAGAGTAACAAAAACCAGAGGTTTACCAGCAGCTGTAGGACTTTCTTTCATCATCTTCAGTGTTTTCTCATTGTCTTTTGATAATACCAGGGGTTCAACTGGGCTTTTGACAGTTTATTTTCAACAGTCACTTAAATCCACCAAATACAAAGATATTCTTACTCAAGAAACTGCTGGGCAGCAGACAACTGAGTCTGGAAAAAGTATTCAGAGAAAATGGCACTCCACTCATTTTTTTTTTTTTTCATTGTTTTCCATAGGCCTCTGCTGTTGGCCCTTTCTGAGACAGGATTCTGGTCTGGATGGGCCTTTGGGCCAGCCCTCTGTAGACACTAATTTTGTATTATTACATTAAGAGAATTCAGACACATCAGGCTGTGAAGATCAGTATCCCAATCTCTGTACTCACTTGCCTCGGTGTCATGCTTGCTTTCCTTGTAGTCCTTTCCCAGAGGTCCATGAAATCATTCAAAATCATTACAGGGAGAATGGGGTTAGCAGTATAGAAATGCTAGAATTGTTTCAGCAGGATAAACTTTGAAGCACTTGAATGCTTTTTCCTTGCTATGTCCTAAAGAGAGAAAAATAAGCTGGGTGTAGAGGAACATAAATAAATCACTGTTAGGGTGGCATATCTTGATGAAGTTCCCTTGTACCAAGGCAAAAGATGCTATAAAAACTAACAAGGGCTGTAAAACAGAGGTAGGAGCATTGTTCAGCTCTTGGGGTTGCAAACCTACACGTTCAGCCCCAAATTACCCATGTGCTGTTATTCCCGCAGTCATAAATAAAAAATTTCATGAGCTTGGTTGAAGAAATATAATTGGATTTTGCCCGGAAGCTTCAGAAATGTTATGAAATAGCTTTTGATCCGTGATGTGCAATTGCTTGAACTTGGTAATAGGGAAGGAAACAGATCCCTGAGTCATCTCCAGGGAGAAACAGAGGGAGAGCTGCTTCAGGCCAGTGGAGCAAAGAGCAGGCTCATCCATGGAGCAAGAGGATTGTTCTGAGCAGAATCACATCAGGGATGCGTTTGGCAATAGCGCACTTGACCGAGGTGGGAATTCGTTGCTTTCTTGAGACTCAATAACCAGCCTTGATCTACCTATGGAAAAATCAGGTTCATCTGGCAAGGAACTGGAGGACAGATGGATCTCATGAAGGCTTCCTCTTTCCATCCTCACAATCCTTTCTATTTGTGCAAATGGGATGATTTGTAACTTCACCAAGAGGACAACATTTCTGCTGTGTGGTACTATTAAAACAGAAAATAGATGCTGTGTCTGTTTCTCAGCTCACCTGCATGGTGGGACTAAGTTTTACCTGATTTGTTGTTGGTTCTGTGAAATTACTACTGTCAGAGTCTCCTGACACACCCAAGGGCCTTTAGTTGCAACTATTTTAGTTTTTATCCTCCTGCCTTTTTGTACTGTTTATTATACTGAACCAAACCCTACTGTCACAATTTGGGATGCCATTAGTACAGTGGTTTATGTGCCCTGACCTGCAGTCAGTGATGGTGCAACACCATGGGTCTCGAAACCAAACTTCTTGTCATTAGCTTTAAATTCAGACTGTGGGGATTTGCTGATCCATTGGAAGGACCAAATCCCCAAAGGATGAAAACCACTGGACTAAGGGACCCACAGCTTGGGCTGCAAGCCTGAAACGCTGAGTTCTGCCTCCAGCTTCACCTGCACTGAAGTCAACGGAGAGTTGCTTTAAAAATCATTTTTCTGTGGCTATTGGAAGAATTTTAGACACTTTTAAAAAAAACCAAAAGTGTAATTGAAAGAAGATCCTTCTCTTTGACTTCAAGTTGACTGCCTGCTTTGCACCTTGCTATTTAACCTACACGTGGCAGATCTGGGCTGGTGTGCTCTGCCATCCCTTTTTAACATCTTACTCTTGTGGTCCATTCATCCCAGGCTCGCTAACTTATTCATTTTTTTAAAGGCAAACAAATCTCAGTGTTTTTCATAGATGTTGCCTTCTCACCTGGGCAGACAGGTCCAGGGCGTACAATGAGATAGTTGATAGTAGGGGAAGGAGTCAGCTACACAGGTGGAGATAAGCAAAGCCATAAAGAAAGATGCTGGGTGCAGCTATAGTCAGGCAAGAGGAGCTTCTTCACAGTCTCACGCAGAGCTTTGGGCAAGTTATTTCGTTGCCTTGTTTGGTAATACCCACCTTAGAGGGAAAAGCTAAAAATTGAGGTGCTCAGATTGAAGATTGCTTTAAAATGTAGAGGAGCATTAGATCACTTGGTGCTGCCCTTTTACTGAAGAATTAAGGCATAGGAGTTTGTCCCCTGGCCTATTTAAAGTGCCCTGGTTGGGGTGATGTTTAGGATATTTATCTTGTTATTTTTATTCTGTTGTCATCGTCGATTAGTCTCATTTTTGGGTTGGCCACTTGGTTTTCAGTGCGAATTCAAGAGAGCACAATCTGCCTCTACAGCCGCCTCAGTCAGCTCAGGAAGGGAGAGTTTTTATTTAGAGGAAGTGCAAAGCACTCGCATTTCATTCACACGATTTAGGAAACAGAGTCGTGCCCATGCATTGCCCATTTTAAGACTGGCTTTAGCAGTTCGTGTCGGATTTGTGCATCCCCTGTGGCAGGTGACTCTCCCAGGAGTAGCAGCAGAGGGGGGAAGGCAGAGCCAGGGGTCCTGTAGTTTACGCCAGCAGCAGGAAAAATAGGTTTATGCTTCTGTGAGTGGAGAAAGCAGACTTAAAGTTTGTAGTAAAGGCCATAAACCAACCTTCATCCATTCAGAGCAACAAGAATTGACTTACCCTAAGTGTTTCATCAATTGTAAGTCCATGATTTAATGTATTAACCAAAGAGGAGTCTAGTCCTATAGAAGCACTGGCTGATCCTAATGCTTCCAGCTTTTAACCTGCTTATCAGGGGCTCCTGCTTTGCAAAGCTGTGTTCCTAAAACGCTATCAAACAAGTTGAAATGATAAATCCAGTGCTAAAACAGATGCAGAATATTTTCCTCTCGGGGAAAAGAAAAAAAAAATAATCCAAATTCTCTCATCCTACTTTCGTGTGGTTCTATCCTTCATATGGGGTTGCGGAAATCCTCCCTCACACCTTGATAGCACATATAAAATTGATCTGTCCTGTGCCAAATTGCATCATCAGGACCCATTTACTATATGCCATTTACAGCTTTCTCATCCCAGGCCTGCTCAACTTTTGAATTCATATAGAAATATAGAAATATTGCGGTCAATACCATTTGGGAGGAACTGCAAAACCAGGAATTAATACAGTAAACATGAAAGAGACTTCCTCTTACAGACACAGGGAGATTTCATTAAATACATATTTCATTATCATTTAAACACAGTTGCTGTTAAAATTATTGTATAAAACACCTATGATTAGGTGTATAATCAAATTAATTCCTATTTACATCAGAACTGATACTCTTGCTGACTGTGGACTAATCTCACAATATTATTCGATGAGGTTTTCTAAAAGTTATGTAAAACTTGCACAATATTCATTTAAAGGTTTAAAAATTCAGTGAAAATTTCTGGGTGCAGTAAATTGTTTGAGCACTCAGTTCACCTTCCATCATTGTATAATTAAAAAAAAGTTTTAAATTATTTAAAAAATATTCACTAAGGATAGGTAAACGGCTGTATTGTAATTATGTTCAAGGAAAAACATTTGAAAATAATTTTGCCCTTTACTTACCCAGTGTGCTATAATTTCCAAACAGACTTGGTTTAAACCCACCTAATTCTGCAGTAACTCCTTCAACTCTATTGGAAATTACTCCAGATTTTTACATGCATAAAAGAGACGAGGCTCTGCAAGGAAAACATAGAGCTTTAGGTCGGATATTAACATCAACATTTGCACAAAATTCTTTTTCATTACTGTGGGAATTGTTGTTTTACCTAGCAGCAGAAGAGAGCCCTTGGAAGTCAAGTGGAAGGAAAATTAGGTTAAATTAGCTTAAACTATTCCATCTAATATTGTAAATGTATTTTAAATTTTCAGTCTGCAGTTTTGAGACACTATTGAAAACATCAGCACTAATCATAAGTTATTTAACAAATAATACATGCACTACAAGTTCCCTGGGCAAGAACTGTTTTGTGATTTTATAGATATATTTTTAAGTTGCAGTTCACTTTCAGTCGTACCAACCAAAAATTACCAGAGCTAATTTATTATAGGCTGGCTGGAAGAGTGCAAATCAATTGCTGGACAAATTACTTTGAGATTAAATTTAGGTTTTTTTTTAGAAACTTTACCAGTTTATTCAATGAAAAGGGGGGCTTGCTGTTGTTTTTTCTAGTTCCCAAGTAGGTTCAGCAGTTCAGAGCGTGCTCAAAACAGTCTGGTTCAAACAGTGTCTAAATTTTATTCCAGCAGATAGGGTGGGAACCTGCCAAAAAATGTCTGTTAGCTCTTCAAATGGTAACTTTCTTATTTTTAAACATGTCAATTTTAAGAAATATTTGCAAAATCATTAAATTGTTTCTTTTGATCTTGATATGCATCAACAGCTTCTAGTTTGTTACAGGACAAGGGCCAGGAAAAATTGCAAATTTTAGCAAAAAAGAGATGGAGTAGACACAGGTGTATTATAGGTCTCTCCTGGATTTCCTAAGGTTTGGGAGTTTTTTTGATGCTGATTTTCTGTACTGATGATAATGATTTTAGTTTTCATTGTTATCAGCTTGGATTTTGCATCTAGTCCACAGAAGCTTGGAAACTGTTCAGTGTTTGGGGAAAATCTTTTTCTAGTAAGTCAAAACACGGTTTAAAGAATTTCAGCTCTCCAGGATAAAGCTCTCCTTTCCTGATAAAGGCATTTTCAGGTTTCTCACACTATCACTACCTTACTATAGGAAAGAAACAAATTTTTTTAAAAAAAGGACCTTGTTTTTTAGCTTTGACCGGCCAAACAAAAATGTCAGAATCTCATGGTAGAATAAAAAGATTTTGCAGTATTGTTCTCCACAAAATATTTAATTTCAAAGCCAAATCATTCACTCTTCAGAGAGCACTCTGAATTCTCATTCTTGGTCAGAAACACTAAATATGATGCTGGAAATAACCACAGAAAGCATGGATGGGATGGTACAGTTGTTTTTTTCACTCCAGTTTATTTTGATTAACTGAGCAAAGTTAATTTAATCATTTCAGCTTTTGCCTTTCTTTAACCCCATGCTGTTCATACTGTTTTCTTTGTAGTCACTGAACAAGAGACTAAAGTGCCCAAGAAAACCATCATCATGTAAGTGCTGATTATTATTTTTTTTTGGTAACATTTGTGTTTTGCCTTGCTGCCTATGCATGACCCAATAACAAGCTTGTGTTTATTGGCCATGCAAGAGTGTTCATTCCCATCCCACCAGATCTCATGGTATTCTGCGCTATGCGAAGTGACCACCTGAAAAAAAAGTCTTATTATCCCTTGTAAAAAACAGCAGCACTGGTCTTAAACACAGCCTGGGGCAGTTTTTAATGATAATACATGTGAAAAAATTCTACTGAATACCGCTAAAGTTGCACAAGATTTCACGAAGGTAGAGTCTGACTCTCAATGTTGAAAAGAAACTGCCTTTGAGAACTGGTTAATTGAAAAAGCACACAAATTTAACAAGTATCTCATAGTTTACAGTGATTTCTTCTAGCTTTCTACTTTAAATTCTTTAGGAAAGCCTTTTATGATGAAGCAAAGAGGAGATGTGCACTTTTATCCCCTTTCATCCCTATATTTCTAATATGAACTTTTGTTCTGATAATGACTTGGTCTGTTTGGATACTTTGGTTTATATTGGGTGCCTACAACATATAAAGATTAGCTGCAGTAAAAAGGTGTACTTTCTCAGTCATAAGTAGACCAGAACATCAGCCATTAAAATCTTAATGTGTCTTCTTGTTTTTAAATATCATAAACAAATACACAGTAAAATTGTTTCATGTGCTAGAAGGGGGGCATTGTCCTTCTGGTAGGCCATCAGAGCACCTCCAAGCTATTCAAATCGTGTCCTAATGGTAGTAGGTGACTCTACAATGGATATTTTGGGGCAACACATTCCCCCAAGAGTTGTTCCGTTGCAAAAATCAGTCCTTGACTTGGACATGATACTAAAATTGACTTCTTCTGTTAGATGGTGAGGAGGAAGTGTGAAATGACAATTAAAATACGGTTAAGAGTTGCTTACCTTTTATCTCTTTTATTGTTCTCTATGATGACTATTTCTTATAATCCATGTATTTAGCCCATTTGGAACCAGTGGCTTATAAGAAGACATGTCTCCCCTTCCTAGCAGCTTCCACCTCGAACAGGCGAAGAGCAGACAGGAGAGGCAGGAAGGGGTTCTGCCTTCTCCGCTCTCTCTTGCATATCAGTTCAGTTAACATCTCCAGTCATTAGACTTTTTTTACCCTGAAAAGACCAGAAAATGAAGCTATTTCTGCCTATACCATCTCAAGGACCAGGGTTCAGATAGCAGTGGGGTAGCTAAACAGAGATGTATTTTTTTATATCATGTTCAAAAATATCCCAAGAAAGTCATGATCAGGAAGGAATCGCTCAGAGCCAGACCATGTCTAAAGCTTAGTAAATCCCATCTTTCTACACCTACGTGCCTGTAAATCACCTGGAGGGATGCTTTTATTTCACATCTCTCCTTAGTCAGCTAATTGTCCTCCTTAACTCTTTATGATTTCAAATCACAAGCAGCAGAATTAATATTGGATGATTAAATAGTACTAAACTAATACAGAATACCACCAGTTAAACTTATTTCTAAATTTCTCACATCTAAATTCCATAGGCTGTTACTTTGGACAGCTCAGGAAGTGATTCCTAAATTAAGGGCTGCGGCCCCAAAGGAGGTTGGTATGTTTATGAGTGGCATCTCAGAACAACAGAAATTCCCCTCCTTTTGCTAGTGGATGTGGTCATGAAATTAGAGCGGACCTCAGCTGGAATTGGGTAAAGTTTGGGAACAGCCCTCTAAGGGCACATTCCAGTTCACCTTAATGTGTAGCGAGCTGAGGAACAGAAGCAGTTTCAAAACTAGGAACAGTAGTTTCAAAATTACTAGTAAAGAATAATACATAATTTAGAGATGAGATTGAACAATGTCTGTATCCCCAAGTCCCAGACCCAAAAGTAAGCATTTTAACCTTGAAATGTAGAGCAAAGTCTAGTGCAAGCACACATGGATTCGTTCTCATATTTATCCAAAATAGATTTAGTTTTCATGGTGTCATTCAGAAAGGCACCACGGCCATGATGAAGGCTCTGCATACATCTTAAATCTCTATAGTAAAATTACAGAAAGCTTGGGGGAAAGAGTAAAGTAGTGGAAACAAGCAGTAGAAAAAAGGGTGCTCTAGAAGAAAAGAAATGTCACTGTAACTGACACAGTCCTGGACTTCCCAGCATCCTCAAAGGGAGGGATTGATGGTAGAAAGAAATCTGATCTCCATGGGAGAAGGCAATGCCAGTCTCCAAAGATGAGACCCATAGGTGAGAAAGGCTACGAGATATCTAAGAGGATTAGTCTTCCATGATGGTCAGAGAAACTCAACAGGAGTTCTCTCACCCAAAGGAGAACTCAACAGGCTCTCCTTTCACAAGGACTCATTCCACCCTTCTCTGTATCTCAGCGCAAGAGCCGGAGCAGAGACAGCTGGAGAGCAGAGGTGGTGACTTTCAGCCCTACGTGGCTGTGACTAGAGGCTGGTGAAGAGAGAGAAATGAAAAAGCTTATCTTGATTCATAATAATTTCTCCTCACTTTAGGCCACTGTCTTTACCCTTCAGTTAGTTCTTTTTTCACCCCATCGCTTGGAGGTAGGACAGAATCTCAATACAGGCACAAAATCAGCTTTTCCTGTAAGCTCCACTGAACCAGCTACCTCCCTTGTAGACCATCAGCTTCCTTGTGCTCGCAAGGACAACACTCTTTACCTTCAAGTTTCTCCAAGTAAAAAAGGCCAGTGAAAAACCTGCAGGAAAAATTCCATGTTAAACATACAAATTTAAGCACGTTGAAGTCTGGATTTACGTGCTCCTGTCCCCAGATATTAAAGCTATTGGATCCAATTTCATCTGTAGCTCATTTAAAAGCCAAAGTTTGTCCTGGAATGGGAGCCAAAGACTGGTTAGACTCAAGCTGTGTATCTATCCAGGAATGCTGAGAAGTCCCAATTGCTTTGGATACATCAAAGAATCTAAAGTAAGGCCAGCAGAAATATACTGAGAAATTATAACCGTGCATCCCAGATCGATACATCTGGTACTCCTACGTTAATTGGTGGTTGTAGGATCAGGCTGTGTCTGCAATAACGGTGTTATGAAGAGTAAAAATCAGTACATTTTGGCACAGAAGACTTCTTCAGGAAGTTCTGATTTTCTTTTCCCAGTCTCCAAATGCTTAGTGCCCTTTTAATGTAACTGTTTTGCACGTGAAAATGCAGATCTTGGGCCTCAAAAGAGTCTTTGATCAGCAAAATAGAGATAAGACACTTTATTTAAAATGAAGAAACTGCTGACCCTATTGGAATAAAGGACGTTTTGTTTGAGTTTGGTGAGGCCAGGATTGGAGCCAAAGACACTCAGGAAAAGGTTAAACTCTTTGAGTGTTTAAAATTTTGGGGGTGAAACTGCTATATGGGTCCAAAGTAGCATAGTAGGTAGTCAGCGCAAGGACATGGAATATAGCAGTATCCAAAAGAACATTTCTCAGCTGGACATACTTGTTGTGTTCATGCACTCAAGGAGGTTAATGGAGCAGATTACTCCTGGGGGCATGCTCCTAAGATCCTCCTGTGGGGTTGCTCCTAGGATCCACCTTGGGGAAAGGGCATTGGGGTTTTCCCTGGGTCAGAAAGTAAGTGGAGATGGGCATGTGGGTGTGTGCGTTGCGTGTGTACCCCTTCCAAAATGACACGCTTCACCAAAAGCTGGAGTGCTCACAGAACTAACCCCACTGTAGCGCCTTGACGGTCAATGGCATGTGCTGATGGAGTGTGGCTCCCCGAAAAATCTCGTCTTCCTGCCAACTCCGTGTCAACCCTTTCTGTCATCAGAGAGGAAACGATAACCACTGTGGTGAAGAGCCCGAGGCAAAGGGGAAGGGTTTCTCCTGCACGCTCTTCTTCAGGTCATTCGCCTTCCCGCTCCCCAAGAGCGGAGCCAACTCCAGAGCCGGTTTATGTCTCAAAGATCAGGCAGCCCGTCCACAGGTATGAGCAGGAGGCAGCCTCGAAGTCTGCTGTTCCCATGCTTTTTGTCACGGAACCAGAGGACAGGCAAGGAGCAGCAGCACGAGACGTCGTCATAGAGACCAAGGTGGAAGAGAAAAAGCCCAAATGGGTTGAAGTGGAAGAAATAATTGAATTCAAGGTGAAAAAATCACCAAAACCTACAAGGAAAAGAGGATCTTCCCCAGCAAAACAAGAAAAAGATGACTCAGGGGTGTTAACATTCACTTTTCCCAGCTCAAGGCCTAGGCGTTCCCCAGAAGATGATCCAAACACAAACAACTCCAACAATAAATTGGTGGAACAGTCAAAATCTATGCCTAATGACAGTCTCTCCGAGGCTGATATCCAGCCCTTGGTCTATGCAACTGAACAGGAAGGACCTCAGGTCAGCAATGAAGACAGAAGCTCCCCATGTGAGTCCGAACAACTGGGAAATAATTCATTTATGGCTTATGGAACCGAAGGAAAGAGCTTCCCACAGGAAACGAGTGCTCACTACGGGTCAGATGTTGCTTCCCCACTGCTTGCCTGCGGGGGCGAGCCTTTGATCTTCAGTTTTGAATCGGCTGCTGCAGACCAGCAGGAGCTTCTGTTCTCACCAGCGAGTCCAGAGGTTACAGAGGAGGCAGATGACTTAGGCATATCTTGGCCTGTTGAGGAGGGGGTACCTGAAGTAATACCTGAAGTCCTTCCAGAAGAGGGTAATGTCATTATAGTTGATGAACCAGAGGAACTACAGGCAGATGATGACCTTAGCACCCGGGACCGCAAAATCTTAACCCACAATGGCAAAGTATTAACTTTGGAGGATCTTGAAGATTATGTTCCTCAGGAAGGTGAGACCTACGGGTGTGATGATCAGAACCATACGGCAGATAAACCCTGTGAGATCTCCGTGCTCCAGACAGAGATCAACAAATCAGTGATTGGGAAGCCGGTGCTGCTGAACCTGGGGAGACGTGTGGTTTCTGAGCCCAGGCAAAGGTTTTTCAGCCAGTTTGAGGAGCACGTTCCTGGGAGCATGTTCATGTCAGCATCTCGAGTAACCGGTGTGCAGTCTTTAGGTCCCTCAAACATCTCCTTCCATGTGAGTGACACCTGTATGGGCATGACACCTGGAGTGCATGCAGCAGCAGCAGCAGCTTCTCCTGGTCCTTCCTTCACAGTGAAACCATCTTTCTGCACCGAAGTCCAGCTCTCAGCAGATAACGGACAGTCAAGCTTTAAAACTGAAGTTTCCACGAGAACCCTCAGCTATGGGACTGTTGGCGAGCCTGTTACCTTGCACATCAGCACAGAAGACCTCTCCCAAAGCTGAGCAGATGCAAGCATAATTTTCAACACAAAAGAGAGCAGCGTTTTTGAAAAAAAAAAAAAAAACCTAATCAAAATTGTTGTAGGTGAGGGGAATTGGTGGTAAAGATGACAATGTAACATGTACAAGGGAATACCTTTGAGGAAAATATATTTAAATGTATTTAAATATGATATGTCGAGCTTTTCCAGTCTTAAAGGGAACACGTCTGTCAGAACAGTTTGTAATTTAAAAAGCTTTGATTGAGGTGAACATATATCATTCCATAGGGGAGCGGTGATGGTAGGTTTAGGTAAAGCCTGATTCTCCTGCCTATGACAGAAATATAAATGAATAACTACGGTTTTGTCCATGAACTTAAAAATTACTTCAAGTGCCAATTTGTAAATTATGGTGTCGCAAGAAGGTGAAAGTGCCTAAGCTTTTCGGGCTCCTTTGGCAGCCCAGGGTAGGAGGACTGTTTCCAGCTAAAGCAGTCTCCTGTCCCTGTGTGCGCCCGAAGGTCATGAAGCTTCACACTGCTCTGACTCTGCCGTACGCTTCTGACACCAATTAGCTCCATCAAAAATTTCTTCATAAACCTTTCAACATGTGCACTCTGGTTACATTATTTCAAACTTCTGCCACAGAATGAAACACATAGAAAATATTGCATTTACCAGACCCTTTGGTTGAAATCCTGATTGGACTAAAGTCAATGGTGAAAGACCCACTGACTTGAGGAAGTAAGGATTTCATTGTTCTCTTCTGCTTTAAGTTAAAAAAGAGCGTCCTTTTTAAATGACTGCTATTTTCAAGCCCACTTCCTAGATGTCTAAAGATGAAGGTTTCATTATTCTGCATTCTAGTGTAGTGGATCTATAAACCGTATCTTTTAAAATATAGATTTACCTAATGTGCAGCAAAAGATTAACGTGCTGCACAAAACGAATTCTGTATCAATAATAAAATGCTAATATGTACAAAGAACCACAAATGTGGTCTTTGTCAATAAATATTGCTGGAAGAATTTTTGTTCTCCTGTACATGCCAGTGGTGAAACGTTACTTTTAACAGATTGATGGATGACATTTCCTGTACGTAGTAAGAGGAATTCACCACTGAGCTACGGCGAAGTAGCAGGAGCACAAAGACAGTTTTAAAAAATAAAAAAGAAAGGAAAGAGATATTTACCATAAATACATTGGGCTGCTTGGAAACACTGCCAGTTGCAATTGCATCGTATTACTGTAACCATGTTCATGGAGCTGTCTTGTAGAGGTATTGCCTTTTGTTGAGTTGCTCTGGAGCTTTGCAGCGCTGATTGCCCGAGGAAGGCCAAGAGGCCGTGAGCGTGACCCATTCCTGTTGCACAGACCTTCCTCAAGTTGCTCAACCCTGGCAAGAAATGAGCTCACAGGCCCAAAATATTGGTCCCAGTTGAAATCAGCTGGAGTTTGTCTTTGATCTCGGTAGGACCAACACTGGCCCTCTCTATCGTAGACAGAGATGTGGGGTGCAAAGTCCCAACACCTTGTCCCAGCTGAGCTGTGTAGCGCTGTCACTATAGGAAATGGTTTTGTTTAGATAGCGCAGGGAAACCAGAAATGCTGAATTTCTAACTAGTGTGACGACAGAGGATTGAGCGAGCTTTTGCCTTGGAAATGTTGACGTGTGATGTTGCCTCAGTGTTTCCCAGCTAGGTAAAATTGTGAAGCTTTTTCTGGAGTTTTCCGGGCAATATTCCCACTAAGAGGGAGTGAGTTCACAAAAGGTGCTCGTAGAAAAGAATACTTTATTTTCTTTTCCTTCTGTGGCTGCACCTTGACCGTGTACTGACTAAAATCAACATAGTGATTTCACAGCCTTTTACTTTCTATATCCAAACAGGGCGTTATGTGTAATATCCTGTGCACTACCTTCATGGTATGGGATGCTTTTCCAGTGATTACATGTGGTGAAAGAAATCAAGCCTCTTTTATGTTACTCTCCCATTTTTTATAACATCTCCTTGGTTTTTACTGTTTGTTTTATAATTGAGCAATACGATGGATATATGTTAGTGCTTTTTTCATATATTGCACTGTACATTGGAAAGTAACAAACACACAACAGAGAAATACTTTCAAACCTGAAAATATTTCTTTTTTATGGGGCCTGATTCTGATCTCAGCTATTCCACTATCAATCTAGAATAATTCCACAGAAGGAGGTGGATTTGATTCGGATTTACAAAGATACTGAGATGCTGAGAAAAGAATTTGCCCTATGATGGTCTTCAAAAATATAATATCAAAAAATCATAAAAAAGTGTAAAGGATCATGGAGGTCTCCTCCTGTTGTGGATGATGCTCAGATTGGAGCTGCAGGATGCAGCTGAAAGGTTGCAGTTCAGATGGTCATAGAAGAAATACCTATAATTCGATTAATTAGCCCAAAGCAATTGACATCTGTTTACATTTTCGTTTGAAATTGAAGCAAAAGTGAATAAATTGAAAGGAATTTTTAAAATCCTATGCAGGACTCTGTGAAAAAGTGAAAGGTTTATGAAAAGTTCATTACATATACTTTCAAAATGTTTTCCTAGAGGTTAAAAATTATGCTTGTAAGTGATTAAAGTATGTAGATAACTAATGAGATGTGTGGGAGTTTATTTCCTGTAGATGAAATCATACAGCTGTATTAAAAATTTTAATACAAGGAATGTTTTACTAAAATTCCTGCAGGTGAATGGGTATTAATAAAGTGGAAATTTCAGTTTGCTTGAGATACAAAAAGAAAAAATAAAAGCCATCAAAAAAAAAACCAAATAAAAAAAAAAAAATCAAATGCAAGATATGCTGTTAGATGCTGAGTTTATATCAATAAATGTCTTGCATCTGCTGTCACTGAACTCACTGGGTTTTTGTGTTCTTCTCTGTTCACGGCACTCGATAGTCCATCAGCTCAGCCACTTTTCCCATCGACTTCAGCAGGAGCCGGGTTCCAACCCAGGAACATGGCTCCAGCTCAGCTTCTTCTGGCCACCTTCAGAAGTGTTGCAGTGAAGGAACCTGTTTTTAGGGAAACTTCCAACCCAGACTTAGGAGTCAATAATTTTGAACAATGCTCGTTCTCTTGGGTCCTTCTCTCAGGCTGAACTGAAACCTCAAAATGCACATCGGTCTTGAGTTCCTTGTTATTGGCTGAAGGACATGTGGGGCGGAAATGTTTATGGTTAAGATTTTAGAACCGGGAAATGGGCTGTTCATCACAGTTGTGTCCTCACTGCGGCGTTAGTTTGAGGTACCTCAGCAAATAGTGAAGTTTCTCATAGTGTGTAACATCCCTAAACAGGACGGAAACAGGGAGGAAAGTGGTGGTATTAGCAGTAAGGTGGAGAACTGTGGTTATGTATGAACTTTGTGTATATATATGTGTGTGTGTGTGTGTATATATATAAAAAAACCCCGTGAATATATTTTCTCATTGAGAGACACTAAGTGTGTTTCATGCCTTTCTAAGCATGGCAGTTGTTGGCAGCTGCCCAGCTTGTAGGACAGCACCAGTTGCTGGTAATCACAACAGGAACATCAGGGAATCAAAATATTTATCTAAGGAGATATTTAAACGTCTTCCACCCTGCCCAGTTCTGATGAACACTGATGGGCAGTCTGGGACATCCTGTGAGCAGGACTTGCTTTTTCCATCAACAAACCCAGAACTGAAATATTTCATAACCGTTACAGTCATGGGGAGGACAAAGAAAACAAAAATCAAGTGAGACGTCTTCAAAGGGGGCTGACCCAATTGTAGCCTTCAGCTTTACCTGCTAAGGTCTATCGTGGGAATTTACTTCCTTAAGGCCAGGAAAGGAGCAGAATCAAAACAGCTACAGGCCACGCTCCTGTGTCAATGACATTAAGCCAGTCAGAGGTGTTTGTGTGAAAATGCTCTTATTTTTTCTTGAACCACATGATGGTTCGAGTTTGCGCTCTTTTTGGCAAGTCATCACGTCATGGGTATTGTATTAATCTGGCATGCATTTTGTCTGCCTTTATGGTTACTGGAGGGTTTCCATAGATAACGTCTGTCCTTCTGTTGTGCCTCTTCAAGACTTGTGGAAGCTGTATCAGGCAGGAGATTGGATGAGAGGAGCTCCTGAGGTCCTCCAATCCCATCCTAGCCTAGCTTCTTTTACCCATGCTGACTAGCGATGAGATGATGGTATTTATCTCCTGGGTTGGCTGTTCTGCAAAGATGTATGCTTGAAAATCCATTTTTATGTCTGGAAAGCTTTTGTCTTCTCTCTGCCTTCAAGACTGTGAGTTTCTTGAGGCAGGAGTTGTATAATGCTGTACAATGCTCCCCTATACACGACTGCTGTGCATTACGAAGGGACCTTCCTTCCAGAGTATCTTGCAAAGGTGTAGTCCATGAATTTAAAAGTTTTAAGTACAAAAACATTTAAATATTGCAAAGTTGGACAAATTCATTATTCTGCAAGGAGTCATATTTCTGCCACCCTCTCAGACTCACAGCCTCATGAAGCAGTGCAGCCTTCTCTTCTTTCCCCTGGCCTTCTTCAGAGTTACCAGTGAGGCTGGTACCTCCTCACTCCTCTTCCTTCCCTGTGAGAATAACGTCTTTGCACGTAGGGTCTGTATCAGTGCAACGGGTCACCACTGGGTTCATTTCATTGACCTTAATAAAGGTATTTCTGGCAGACCAGCCAAGGTAGGGTTGAGTTGGGAAATGGAGCCCTCATTCTGCTGTCTGGGGAGAGGTTGGGTTGTGTGCACAGTGTGGCACAGTGTCCTCAACCTGGTGAGATATGTCTTTCTGAAGCATGTTGTGACATCCTTCTTATTTTTTGTCTTAGCTATGTTCCCTCTTGCTGGAATAGGCGTTTTTGCATCAGCTCTCTCCTCTAGGAGGGGAAGATGATATGATTGCAATTATTTCCATGGGTTGGATGATGCTGCTATTTTCTTTTTATCCTGAAGAGAGAAAAGCTGTTCTTCTTGTCTGTAGGAATGACTTCCCCGCACTCAGAGATGGAGAATTCTGTCCAGGCCTCGCTTCAGCGTGCTGACAAGGAGATCAAGACAGCTCTAAAGAAACTCGTGGACTCAGCATCACTGCTGGTGACTCTTCCCCCAGGCATGCGAGGAGGAGCTGGTGGCCTTGGCATTCCTGGGTCCATTCCTTCAGACCACTCAGAAACAGCAGCCAGGCCCTCTGTGCTAGTTCATGAAGCCAGTACCCAAACCCAGGCTGCTGCAGGTCATGGTAGGTTTGGCATGAATATGTAAAATGTCCCATGGGACTCAAGAGAGACAACAACATCAAACGCTCCATTTATGATGTTTTTTTCCCTTGTTTTTCTGTTTCTTTATGAGCTGTTGCAGATTAAGAGAGGACATTCAGACCCAAAGGAATGTGGATCTGTGGGTTGGGGTTAGGTCAGACACAAGTTTGGGGCAGATCTTTCTGGAAACAGGGGGTGTTTGAAAACTGTGTCTGAAGTAGAGTTTGGTTCATCACCTACCCAAAATGGAGGGATTAGGGATTTTTCCACCTTCGATCTTTTGACCCTGGACTTACTTCAAGTTTTTCTAGGGAGAAGGTGGAATGGAATCCATCCTTTACATTTATAGAAGTAATTTGGGTTTTGATTTTGTGGGGTGGGGAGGGCAGGTTGCTTTCCTTTTCTTTTTTGTCATAAACAAGCCGGAAATCTGTTTAACACCCCGGTATCAACTGCCAGAGTCTTTCTAGGATGTTGGGCACATCAGGTTCACCTTCATTTCACTGGCCATAGAGCCTTGATAGACTCCTTAACAGTTTCTGTGTGATTAAATCCTATGATGTGTGTGGCTGTGTCTTGACAGGAGAACAAGTCTTTCGTCTTTGTGGTGTTGTTTGTTGGGTTTTTTTTTACAAAAAAGCGTTAATAGCTGGCAATGTTTCCTGTCTTCCTTCTGCTTCTGCCATAACAACTTGTCTAAGCTGTCTCCGTGTCAGGTCAAAGTAACTATCCTCCATCGGTGTCAACTTTAAAGAGATAATGTCAAGTAGCCTTCAGCCCTTGAACTCCAGATGCTGTTTAAAAAAGAAGATATTCTTGTCTAAAACATAATAAGGATAGAAGTATTTCATGGAACCAGACCCAAAATAACCACATAAAAAAATGACAGTGCTTTAAAACCTTTTTTTCTTTGTAGTAGGAAATCATCTATGAAAATAATCCTCTGGTGAAGAAGGATGACTCAAATATCATAAGTAAAATGTCAACTAGGAGATTATTTTCTTAGTTGTAACTACAGAAATAACGGAGTAGTGAATGAGATGGTTTTGCAGTCCTTTCATCTGAGAAAACTAAACATGTCATTAATGGGGGGAATTATTCTAATAAGATGGAGATTTGACAACTGTCCCTATCATCACATGCTTTGAATAAGAAGGCAAATATTTCGATAGTGCTAGCAACAGGAAAGCACAATCCCACCAACCTGGGATCTCTGACCCTGCCAGTAATGCCTTGAATAACCATGTTTTCCATCCCAATAGAGCTGTTTCATATGATTTCTAGAAACTCTTGCTTTTTTTCCAAAACCAGCCAGCACCAAATATCCCTAGAGTGCTCTCCAAAAAGGCCCTTCCTGCTAGGGAGAAGACTCAACTTGATTTAATCCTTTCTCCTCAAGTGAAAAAGGAGATGATGCACTTTATCCTATGGGGTAACTCCAATGGTCAATATCAAAAGACTTTCTGGTACTTTTGGAATGGGAGATGAAACCAGGTTTTGAAGATATATCTGGTAAAATAATTAATAATAAAAGAAGGGCAATACCTGAACTGCCATTAGGCTACACCATCTTTTAATTTCCTTGTTCCTGTAAGCCTGAGATGTCAAACTTTCCTTTGGTGTAATTTAGAGTTGTACAAGGACAGGTTCAAAGTTTCAAAGAACCCAGGGAAGGTGTACCAATGCTGACGTTAAAAGTCACTAGGTCCTCCATGTGAGCATGCCTCCATATTACCTCCATGTTAGTTGTATCCCTACCCAGGGCCTGCCTTGGCCACCAGGTTTACAGTGATGTCAGCCTACTCATTTCACTGATGCTGTCTGTGATTGATTGCATCAGGGAGTCAAGAGCTATTCTCATAACGTAAAGTTTAATTGAAACATTTCTATGTATGAAGCTAACGCTGGGCATCCCTAGAGGTATTTAAAAGAGGTGTTGACGTGGTGTTGAGGGAAATGGTTTAGTGGTGGACTTGGCAGCATTAGGTTAACAGTTGGACTCAATCTTAAGGGTCTTTTCTAACCTAAATGATTCTATGATTTCATCATAGCCATGAGCTGGAACTCAAACACAATTAAAGTATCTTAAAGGTCCCTTCCAACCTAGACAATTCTATGATTCTATATAGGATGAATTGAACTAACACTATCCTTCCAGTCGTCCTATTTCTTCTTGTCCCTACTGACTCTCTTTCTTATTGGTGTCTCTGTGTGTTTCCTTACAGAAAAATTAGTTTTGCC
>JAOXNO010000013.1:2750086-2762458 GCA_028565335.1 Limnodromus scolopaceus
ACTGAACACCCCCAGCTCCCTCAGCCTCTCCTCATAAGACTTGTGCTCCAGACCCCTCACCAGCTTCGTTGCCCTTCGTTGTCCTACGAATGGGTTATGAAACAAAACGTTATTGGGTAACGTGGAAGCAGATAAAATTATCCATGGGGCACTTCTTTAGCCAGAATTTTGTTACGGAGATTTGCTTGCCCCAAAGGTCTGTGGTGCAGCTCTGTTCCTGTATCTCATTTCTTGAAGAGAAGAAACATTTGTTTCCAACTTGTTTTTCCCAGTGCCAAAATATCGTTTCATTCTTCCAGGGCACGACGTTGCTGACAGACAGCAACAGGCTCCGCCAAGGGAACGAGGGAACAACGTATTTCTTAGTCGTGGACAACGCTGTCCCGGAAGATGGTGGTGTTTATACCTGTGTTGCCAAAAATGCAGGAGGGGAGGTGCTGTGCAAAGCAGAGCTTATTGTCCGTGAAGGTAAGGTCATTCTTTCAGCTGCGGGAGTTGCTTCCGTGGCCATTGCAATGTGTACTCATCTGCAGTCATCTTCTGGTACCCATATGCTCTATATTCCTACATAGCCTACATAGTATGGCAGGATCCAGTAGAAGGGCAAATGGTCTAGTGACCTACATATATATATATATATATATATATATAAAAATGAGATTTTTTTTCCTTTGCTTCAGATTACATGATGAACTGATCCAATGGGCCACAGAAATAAGTGGGGCCATGTCTCCGATGGTGTTCTGCTCTTTAATCTGGCTCTTCTGATTTATCTCAGATGAAGATGCAGCCCCAAAGTTCATGTTTAATGACAGAACCTGCCAACAGCTCCACTAAATTCTGTGCAGAAGTTTAGAGGACACCTGTAATTTTTCCTGCCTTACATTGTCCTGCAGTAACTTTTCATGCTATTAGCAAGGCACTGCTGTCTGAGTATTAACACTGACATTTCCCTTCATTTCCAAAGCTAAGAAAGAGCAAGCAGAAAAGAAAGTGGCCACCAGGAGAAAGCTCCATTCTCTTTATGAGGTTAAGCAGGAGATTGGGAGGTAAGTGAATTTTCCAAGATTACATTATCACTAACGGAGAATTGCCCATCTGAGCTGCTCAGTACGTGGAACTGGAGGCAGAGGTGGACCCAGCTGTGGGAAAGTCTGAAAAGCTGAAAGTACTGGCAGAGGTGGGAGGTCACCCCATTGCAGGGGTGTTGGAAACACTTTGCTGAGGATTCAGATAGAAGATGGGAGAGTTCAGGCAGCCCATAGGTCCAGGTATCTCCGAGAAGAAAAAATACCAGCCACATAGGGATTGTTCCTTGGAAATTTTAGCATCACGAGCCCATAGTGACGTACGTACAAGCCCCGTGCCCATCCAAGGGATCCAAGAGCATCAACCTTTGTCGGCACAAGGCTGTATCACCTGAAACAGCTTTTCCCTTGATGTGAACTCGTTGCTTAGTTTCAGAAACAACCAGGAGAGGGCAATAGCACCTCGCATACAGGAAAAACAGCTTTTTCTGTTGGAGAGCGTAAGCCCTGAGCAGTAGGGAGCTGTCAAAGGCTGGGACGTGGAAAGGTCCATGCCTGCTGTGCAGAGGGCTTTGAGCCAAGACTGAGCAGGGCTTGTCCTTTGATTTGACACAGGGGCTGCTTCAGTTTCGTGAAACGAGTTGTACATAAAGGGAACAGAGTGTCTTGTGCTGCCAAATTCATACCTCTACGAAGCAAAACGAAGGCTCGAGCGCACCAAGAGAGGGATATTCTTGCCTCTCTGTCCCACGACAGAATTACCAGGCTCCTGGATCAGTTTGAAACGCGGAAAACACTGATTTTGATTCTGGAGTTGTATCCTTTTCTGTGCTGCTTCTCCGAGGAGGTTGGGAAGTACTGGGCAGAGCTCATTTAATAAATAACTAAGCCATTAAAAATTTTTAATTTTTGCCTGAGCTAAAAGGACACACATAATCATTCTCTGCACCACAGGATAGGATGCTCTGTGAAATCCTCACTGAAGTACTATGTTTCTGCAGTTTTGGGAAAAATCATGATACTTGTACATACAAGTACAAATGAGTTGTTAAGCTCCAAAATCTCTTTTCTGAAACATCAGGAGGTGAAGGACTCTGGTTCTATGAGATCCATTCTGGGTGAGCACCAGGAAAATGCAGCGCAGAGCAGAAAAGCCCATAACCAACAGGCAGACTTTAGCATGAGCGATACCCTGCTCCTGTGTGTAGGGAGCACAGATTTAGAGAAACCCAATTCTATTACACTTCCACAACAGAGATTTTAATGAACTACATGGTCATCATGTTGCCGGAGATGACCTCGTGAATTCTGCTCCGTTAGCTGAACAGAGGTGGTTACAAAGTAAAAATAAGCATTTAACTGTAGTTCTGTGTTACCTTAACACCGTTGTCAGATGCTCCAGCGAAGAGCTCCTCGACCGTTTATTCAAGAAGGGTGTCGTCACTGAGGCCGAGGTAATCTTTCCTTCTCATTTCAAAGTCCAGAGTCAGTACCACGACCCCAGTACCTCCCAGCTGCATTTTCCTTTTCGAATATGAGGAATGCCTTTGAGCCAGTGACCATCTGTCAAAACAGAATCAGCCTGTACAACGTGTTCCCACCAGCTTTCATTACTAAGTTGAGTTTCTTCAGGGAGTTAACTAGAAACAGCCAGTGGTTTTGACCACCAGCATTGCATTCAGCCAACTACAGATGGTATTTGCTCTCTTATCATCTTTTCTTTGCTATCTGTCACCTGAAGCTCCTGTATCTTCACTTGCTTAATGACACTTTCTCCCCTCGCAACTGTACTTCTATCCACCCCCTTTTAGTCTCCAAACCAAGGGCTGAAATTATGGTATCCAAGGTTTTTTTGGAGAACCTTGGTGCTCAAGGTTCAAAATGTTTCACATCTCCCATCTAGTAGCCAGGTGTCCTGTATTTATTGGTAAAATTGATTTTTCTTTGATATACTCAGAGGGGAATATCATAGAATCACAGGATGGTTTGGGTTTGAAGGGACCTTTAAAAATCAGATGTCAGCTAACTCTACAAAATGTCAAAGGTAGAGAACTTCCAAAGCTGAAGCCAGCTGTAAATCTTCACTCCTTGTTCAGTCATGGTTAATAAAACAGGTTTACAACACGGTTTTAAAATGTATTTTAAATGTGTTTGCCTGATTTACACGAAGCCAGAGCTGAGTCTGAGTTAGACAAATGAGATAGTGGATAAGCTTCATCAGATTCGGGAATTTCTATATCTCTTTTTTGCATATTTGTAGGGTTGGGTTGTTTTAAGTAAGGGCTTTTTCGTAGATAGAGGCTCCAGCAGGTCATGCACAAGGTACAGCTTCATTCCACAGGGTAATGTTTGGTTCCCAGATTATTTCACCTGCGAGACAAATATGATAAGTTCATTCTAGTTTTAAAAATATTTCTAGTTCAATCTCTCCCTCTCTCATATATTAAAAATCAGGGACCCTCTTATTTACCGTTATATATTTAGTAATTGCTTCATAATTGATTTAATTTTTAGGTCAAATTGTATATCAAGCAGATTTTGGAAGGAATCAAATATCTTCATGACAACAACGTCCTTCATTTGGACATTAAGGTAATGTGCAAGGGCAGGTCCAGCTTATCCCAGCCTCTTGTGGGCCTGGGAATGGGCATTCTCTGTTTGACCTATCCTTACTTACAACTGAAAATATTGCCTGCTTTCAAGAAAACTTTCTCCTTTTTATTTTATTTCATTTACTAGCCGCTGAATATCCTCATGGTTTATCCTGAAAGGGAAGACCTTAAGCTCTGCGACTTCGGATTTGCCCAGAAGATCACGCCCTTTGAGCCTCAGTTCAGCAAATACGGGTCTCCAGAGTTCGTTGCCCCAGAAATTGTTTCTCAGTCACCGGTGTCAAAAGCAACTGATATCTGGTAACCTGTCATCGTTCTAAAAAGCTTTTGCCCTAGCTGGCCTGAATTTCCAGTTATTGATACTAAGTAAAGGGAGAGGCGATCATAATACAGGAAATTGACAGTGAACACTGAGAATCCAAAACCCATCAGGGCTCTTAAAAGCTCCTTCTGTCTGTTTTGTTCAACCGTAATTGAACTCTGACAGCTAATTAATGCAAAGGAGCATCTTAGAGAAGATGATCTTTCTTAGAGTCAGGAACTAGGGAGGATGATCCTAAGTGGCTTTCCGGAAAAGGCAAACAGGCTCCAAAAAGAGTATTTTGAGTATTCTCTTCTGTCTATGCTTTAAAAATAGAGGATTACTTGAGAACAATTTTTAAAAATGCTGACGGGAAAGAAATTGAGGAGTGAAAGCAATAGCTTTTGGGATTTATTTTCCTCAGAAAAGCAGGGAGAAGAAGGTGATTTGACTGTGCCAGGGTGCCTAGTGGCAGGAGGAGGGGTTGTGTGCTTAAGAAGGAGGGAAAAATAATAATAAACAGCTGACATTTGTGTTCCCTCTCTCTTCAGGGCTGTTGGAGTCATCACATATTTAAGGTAAATAAATCTTCTTAGCAAGACTCATTCAATATTTCTTTGTCAGTCAGAGCCCTCCAGTACCTTCAGGTAAGCCCCCTCAGTACCTTCATGATTTGAATGAGTTGTTCTGTAACGAGGGCAATTTCTTTTGTGGTTTTCTCCTTGACTCGCTCTTTCCCAGTTGCCCAGGGCTTTTGGTCATTGTCTCTTCTTGAAGACCCTGCTCTCCTTGCCATTAGCAATGTGAGCAGTGGATGAGATTCAGTCTTCTCCTTGCCCGTTTTAGCCAACATCCTACTGTAGCTGTGCAAAATCAAACCCTTAATTCCTTATCTGTGAAATGGGGATAAATAATTCCGTTAATGCTGGGGTGAAAGATGCTCTGTTGGTGGACGCACTGCTCACAAGCGCTGCGAGTCCCACGCATGGAGTCCCTCCAGCGTTTTAAAGCCCCACGTAAGCATTTGTGCTTCTGTCGTTTGAAGAGCAAATGAAAGTTCTAAAGTCTGTCTCCTTTTATTTTATGGTGTTCAATAAACAAGCCTAACGTGCAAGTCTCCATTTGCTGGGGAGAACGACAGAGGAACCCTTCTGAATATCCAGAACGGGGAAATTTCATGGACCGTTCCTGATTTTGTTCACTTGAGTGAAGATGCAAAGGACTTTATAAAAGGGATCCTACAGCAGCACCCCAAGTGAGTGCATCTGAGCGTTTCCTACAGCCAGTGTGCAAAGATGTTGGTGTCTCAGCAGGCAGACCTCAGCTCATCGGAGCTGCCGTTGTTTTGAGCAGTAGGAAGCTGAGTGAGATCCGTCGCGTTATGCCCTGATTCTTCTCTCTCATTCCCCATTACCTAAAACACAACTTGGTAATTTGCCAAATTGGCCTGTTTCTGGTAAGGTGACATCCTGACTCCCTGACCCCTTCAAGCAGATGAGTTTCTGAAATGGCATAGAGAAGTAGGAAGAGGGAGGACTGGTATAGAGGGAGTTATGTGAGAATTAAATAATATTAACCACATTCATTTAGCAATTTCAAGTACAAAAGGCGTCTTGAAGGCATGTTTGCAGGCGCTCGCTTTTTAATTTCATTTCTATTCTTTCTGCCTGCTGCCAAAGCTATTTTTCCTCTGGCCACCTAAAGAGTCAAAGTCCCTCTTAAGGCTGCTCTCAACACCCTTGAATAGGCTCCATGCGGAGTGCCATGGGGTCTTCAAGAGGATCTGCAGGGAGGTTTAGACTGAAAAAGGAGAATTGTGTCATTTCAAGGGAAGGAAACCTTGGGTTGAAAGCCTCTGTCTGTCTGTTTGGCTTCTCAGCTCTGAAAGAGCAGCCTAAGGACGTGCACAAAAGTGTACGTGCATGTCCACGTGAAGCAGGCACCTTCAGGGAGCTCTTGTGGTTGCTGTTGGAAGTGACACGCTACTAAAATAGTGGTATTTTTTTTTCTCTTATCAGAGCCAGGCCTAGCGCTTTGGATTGTCTTTCCCACAAGTGGTTCATGGTAAGTTTGCCCTGGTTCTTTATTACAGTCATTAAAAATGTTGAGGTTGGAAGAGACTTTTGGACGAGCAGCTTTTAAAGCTGCTTGATATTTTTTTTGCTGGTTTATTTTTATTCTTGGTCTCCTGCTTCCTGTCCTGCAGAGAAGCTCAGGAATGGCTCAGGAGACACATCGTGGTTTACATGCCAAGATATCTTTCTGTTCAAAAGATAAAGATTACTACTGCCATGAGCAGATATAATGGGTCTGTATAGAAAGGAAACCGTGGCTTTGCAGAGCAAAGTTATGGTTTATATTCCAATGCTTTCAGTTGCTAAGGAGAAGAAATAAAAGACTAAAAACAGAAAAAAAGAAATTAAAAAAAAAGGGAATTTAATGACCTGCATTCAACAGGGCTTGATTTTATCATTGAAAAGTTCAGATTGTCTACAGTTTAGCCACGAGGGAATTGTTGCATTTGGTCTATTGTAACTTTCCTAAATGAAACAATTCTGGAAGGAGGGAACCCTAAAAAAAGACTTCTCAGGAAATTAAGTCAGGATTTTTTAACCAATTATTTTCCTCTCATTCCACCTGGCAGCATAATCTCCCCCTCGAAGCAGCTCATTTCATTAATACCAAGCAGCTCAAATTCATTGTGGCTCGGAGCAAGTGGCAGGTGAGTTGGCTTTAATCAACCCTGGTTCTTTTTAGTTATATATGTTTTTAATTACATTTGCATCTTTTAAAGTCTGTCAGACTAGGACAGCAGGCACAGCAGAGATCTCAGCTTGACTGAATGGGGAATAAACCCAGGAGATGGATGGTTGATGGATGTGGCAGAAATGAATTATTTAGGCTTTTACTGCCTGGAAATCACCTTGTCTAATGCAGGTGCTTGTAACACATGGTTGTGTCTAAGTCAGGTACCCTCAGCTGCCCTTGCGATTGGAACTCAATTACAGACAGGTACCAAGAAGATTCCTCTTTTCCTGAAGTTCTCTAAAATAATCAGACTGATTGCCTTCCGAAGATGCCTGTTTTTCTCTGTTGGCTGTAAGAAAAGGCCAGCAGCTCAACTTCAACTGAGACGTCTCACAGGGCAGAAGTTAAAGCAGATGAATCCTACCTCCTACAGTATGGTAGGTCTTCTGTTGGCCTAAGTCACTGTAGGTTTTACTGCAGCTGATGGATTTAAAGCCATTAACTCCAGCTAGGCTCTCATCCGATGTGTTCTGTTAAAAACTCATTTTTCCATCTGTTTTGAGTGGCCAGATTGTCTTTGAAAATCTCAGACAGGGTCTTGCTTTCCCATTCACAACAGCAAGTATGTCCCCTGAAGTCAATATACTTTCACCTCTGTGAATGAGAGAAGAAGAAGACTTGGAGAGTAAATAAGACCTAGATTTGATCATATACACAAAAGGGTGGAAATGTGTTATTAAACTGGTATGTGTGGTATTTAAGAGTGCAGAAGTTCATTTTGCTATGCTTGCTTTACCATACTCCCACTATGTTTCCATCTGATTGTGCTGGATTTTGTTCTGGTTTTCAGCGGTCTCTGATGTGCTATAAATCCATACTGGTAATGCGGTCTATCCCAGAAATCCTAGAAAGGACTCACGACAACACCTCCCTGGCCATCTCCCGACATCTTATTGAAGAAAGCACTTCATCCAGTACCAGCGGCTCCTCTTCAGACAATGAGAATTCACATTTCCCCAAGAAGAGGCACTTTGGCTCCACACCCGAACTGCACTTGTCCATATTTGATGCCCCAAGCCATCAGGAGCCTCCAAAACATGCAAGTGAAGAGAAGCACTCCAAAATCTCAGTCCCTCCAGTAAAACCCATGAGGAGGAAGCATGCTTCGATGAAAGCTGAGGTGGGGGATAAATCACCTACAGAGAGCAAGGAGCTCATGGCAAGTATCCTGAAGGAGAAAGAGGAGGGGCTCCATCCCAGACTTCGAGATGAAAGAGCAGAGCAGTCCCAAAGAAGTAGCGGTGCTGCTGAGCCTTCATCAGCAAGGACTTCCGCAGAAAGCACATTGCATCCAAGTCAGAAGGAAAAAACAGACATATTTTTATCTGAGAAGGACAGAATTGAAAAGGCTGGGGATGAGACAGAAAAGGCATCTGTGTGTGTTCCTAGACAGAGTGTCATTAAAAGCACTTTCTACAGCCAAGCAACCGAGCTACCTGCAAGGGGGCCTTCTTCACCAGGCAGGGAATTCAGAAGGCACCTGGACAGAGCCAGAAGGACTTTCCGGAAAGCTGGATATTCAAAGGTGCCACTCAGTGGTCTCCGTGAACCCCTTCTAGAGCAGTTTGAACTGGAAGAAGAAGAAGGAAAGTCCGATGATGATCACAGGGAAAGCCTGCTTGGTTCCTTGACCAAATCAGCTTCATTTGACACTGCAAGGAAACCGCCACATCCTGCCATCGGTGCTAGCCGAAGCCGTTCCCTGGATGACTATAGGCTGAGAGCCTCAAGATCAGTGAGGGAACAAGATATTTTGGAAGAAGACTGTGATATAACATCACAGGAAAGTTGCCCTGAAGGCAGTGATCACTGCGACATTTCTGCGGGGCCTGGCAAGGGATGTTCTGTAGACACTTCAAAGCAAGAGGACTTCAGGAGAGCCAGCAAGGATTGTTCAGAAGAGCAGCCCTCTCCTTCCACACAATGTGAGGGTAATGGGTGCCCGTCTGTTCCTGCGCAACAGTTAGAGAGACTTCCAGTGTCACCTCACAGGAGCGAGAATAGGAAACATTTACTGAAGAAGTCAAAAGCAACTTACGTTGAGGAGGAAGCTGAAGATTTGGAAGGCAAAAGCCCCATTCTAACCGCCCGGTGCTCAGACGTAACTGCACCATCAGCTCAAAAACGTGAGAGCATGGAAGCTAAACCTTCTGCTGGCAGTGCCTCTGACACTGCTTTTCAGGAGGGCAAACAGTCCACTTCAACTCTCACACAGCTGGAGGCCACCTCCAAGTCTGCCCCTACGAGTACGGGAGAGGTGTATCTGCCCCAGGACTCTGCTCACGGTACCGACATCCAGGATCTAAAAGGTGGAAGCTTGCTTGTCAAAAGGACAGCCCCAGTTCCACCTTGGAAGGACAAAAGGCCGAAACAGTCACATGAGAAGACTTCTTCTCATAGTGTTGCCAAATCTGACCTCATGGAGCACGAGATCTCTGCTGTTTCAACAGGCCCACAAACAGAAACGCATTCACTTCCAGTAGGAAAAGGCAAAAGTCAGGAAATTCCTGGTAAAAATGTTCCAGTGACTACAGTGTTGGTGGGCAAACGGCCGGGTACCCTGACTGCTCGGCACACAGCTGATGAAGGCGATCATCAGGAGCTGAAGACCTATAAAAAGGTGAGATCTGCTGTTCTGGAAGATGAAGGACCAGATATTACGGGAATCACTCCACCTTCAGCCCATGATGGTGAAAGCCAAGCGCACAAGAGGGCTCCTGTTCACGTAGAAACAGCATCAGCTGCCCTGAAGGGAGAGCATCTCGTCGTTCCAAAAATCCCACCACCAAAATCAATGCCAACTTCAGTCTCTGATGGAACACGGCAGGCTGGAAGGAAACGTCCAGCTCATAGCAAGGAGAGGCCTGCTGCTCTGAGGGGTGAAAGCTCAGCTGTCGCAGAGGGTGTTCCCAGTTTGGCCCATGAAATGGAGGGAGCTGAACCCCAAGAGGTTTCTGAAGGCAGTGTCATGGTGCCTGCTGTTCTGGAGAGCAGACACACAGCTAGAAGCGTGTCCTCCCAAGATACTGGCCTCCCTTTGGTCTGTGAAAGGCAAGAACATCCAAAGGCGTCACTTCGCAGTGAGGTGAGATCTGTTGTGACAGCAAGTGGAAGCCGAGCAGTTGGACAGACTACGCCTGCTCCTTTCCCCAAGGCTGGACATCAGGCTTTTGAGCAACACAGGGCTGCCTATTCCAGTGGTAGAGTTTCTGCTGCTCTGGAGAGTGGACTGCCAGATGACTTAACTGCTTCACAACCAGAAGTTGCTCCAGCTTCAGTCTATGAGCTAGAATATGAGGAACATCCAAAGGTTTATGATGAAGGTAGAGGTGTTGCCTTAGAAAGTAGAAGCTGTGATGCTGGAAAAACTGTCCCACCATCGCTTCGCAGGGATCAAAGTCGAGAGCTCTCACATCACAGGTCTTCTTTTTACAGTGATGAGGAGTCTGCTGTGCTGGAGGGCTTAGTGGATGAGATGGTTTCCCTCTCTGAAGAGATGAATGTTTGGGCAGAGTCAGTTTCTGGTGAGGAGGAATGCAGAAAACACATCTCTCCTCCCACAGAGATGTTCTACAAAGGCCCTGGTAGCCAAGAACCCATGGACACCTCCTTCCCTTCTGTACAGGGGAGTAAAAGAGAAGTCTCTGACCTGAAAAACCTTGCAGAACCCCATCTTTCCATGAGTGAGGAGTCGGTAGCACTGGAAGGGCAGGGAGCACAGACGATTCCTCATGAATGTGAGCACCTAGAGGACTTAGCGTTTGAGACCGCCACTTCTAGCCCAGTCAGCGCTTCCTCAACAGAGAGCCTGGACACTGGAAAAAGACCCAGTCAAGTGCCAGTGAGCAAGGACACTGGTAAACACCCAGAAGTTTCTTTAGTGAAAATCAAAGACCTGTCAGATGAAACACCCAGCCTTGGTAGTGGTCCTCCAAAATTTGACATATCAGAGGTAGAGCCTGCCTATTTGAATTTCTCTGACTTGTATGACATTGTCTATTTTCCATTTGAATTTCTGAACTATAAGAAGCCTTCACCCAAACCGACTGGTAGAAGGTTTATACCTTTCAGTGAAAGGGCAAGGTCACCTCCTGCAGGACATTTGCACAAGGATAAAAGACTGTGCATCAGAGAAGAGGCAGAGAACAAGAACAGGAAGAACCATTTGGAAATATCTGAGGATTCAAAGGCCATGGGGAAAGGGTCAGAGAGTCATAAGGAAATGTATGGCCCCCAAAAGGACTCAAGTGGCAAGCAGAAAAGCTCCTACAACAAGCCAGGACTCTTCAAGCCATATGCACGGTCTCATTCAGTGGAACAGTCAGTGGAGCAGAGCCTGAAGAAGAAAGTAAAAGCTTCTGTTGCCCATATTTCAAGAATCCTAAAAGGAAAGACATCTCCTGAGCCAGAGGCAGAGGAAGGTAAGTATTTTATTCTGTACCTTCATAGACTTGCTGCTATAACTGAGCTCTGCTAAATCTGCCTTTTCCCGCAGTGTATCTGAGGCTGTGGTTAGAGAGTCATTGCAAAACTGAGAGAGACAGGTTATGAAATGAGCTGTCTCCACCACCAGCTCTCTGTCCCTGGCTCACTTCATTGCAGAGTCAGCTGGCTTAATCTGCTGATGGAGGTGGCTTAAATTCCCCTGTCTGGGTTTGCACAAAAGCAAATCAGGACTGGATGATGCTTACTTTGCTGCAGTTTCTTCTGCAGTTATCATCTGACCATGGCAGATCTTTAAAGCTAAAGCGACTGGGAGAAGTTGGTGAAGTCAACCTAAGTTGGTGACCCTGGACAATGGGATCTTTTCTTCTCTGCCATCCCTGGATATGCCCTGTTCTTCCAGGACATCATTCTGTTTTTAATAGCTGTCACAGCCTTGCTGTTGCCTGAAGGCTTGTTAATAAGGAAACCTGTGATTGCTGAGCTATTTATGTGCGAACGGCAGAACTGTCTGCTATAAATGGATGCCACAGGGAGAAGGATGGCCTCAAATGATTTCTCATCCTTTCTCCAAAACAGAGTTTGGCGAGCTGGGAAGTGAGGCAGTAGAAAAAGAGCTGTTAATGGGGGCTGAAGGATCTCTGAAGAGGAAATCGGGACTCTCTTCATTCAAGTTACCAAGCCTCATACCAAAGGAGAAAGGTATTGCTGTTGCTGAAGTCAGCAGTTTTATCATGAAGTGTCACTAATGAATGTGGCAGCGCTGACTGAGGGTGGTTTCTAAGGATGGATCTGCAATGATTGTCTTGAGACAACTTGGACCAACTCATGCAACATGAGCCAGCCTCCTCTGTTTACTTCATAGCTACTGGCCTTGCTAAAACTGTCTTGTCTTGCCATTGAATGGCAAATTGGAGCCATTCTAGGAAGCCACAGCAGAGGAATAATATCTATTTGTAAGCTAGAGAAGAAATGGAGTATCTGAAGGTGGGATGGCAGAAGCAGGGAACTGTGAATTCCGATGCTCCAGTCCTGTTAGTGCAGTCTTTTTAGTCTTGAGAAGACTTAGGGGGGGATCTGATCAATTCTTGCAAATCACAGAATCACCTAGGTTGGAAGGGACCTTTTAAGACCATCTAGTCCAACCAATGGAAAAAAAAAACAAAAAAACCAAAAAACC
>JAOXNO010000013.1:2774117-2786344 GCA_028565335.1 Limnodromus scolopaceus
GGGCAATCCTGCTTCAGCAGGGGAGTTGGACTAGATGATCTCTATGGTCCCTTCCGACTCTAAAAATTCAGTGAAATCAGTGAGATCAGTTTCTGATGCATCACCGTTTGATACCAGAGGCGATGCTGTTGAACCAGGGGTGGTCTTTCCCAACGTGTTTAACCCATATTGTTCCAAACCTGAAGCGTGCAGCATCGTGACTCCTTGCACGATGTGCAGAGCAGGGATCGTAACCACGAGCAGAGAAGCTTTCGCTGGGCTGCGACGAGCAGACCCTGACTCAAGAGACTGAGAAGCTTTGAATGCCAAAGTAAGATTGTCTTCACTATGCAAAACCAAGGTGTTAGGGCCAGACTCCATGCTCAGTCCTCTTGGGGGACAGAGGAGTTACACGAGACAGACGCTGCAGTGAGATCTGCCCCCCTCACCCCCCCCCACCATGGAATTTTTCAAGACCCTGGATTCCTTCCAGTTTAATTCCTTTTACAAATCCAGTAAGGTTTCTGTTGGCACAGGTTAGTTCTTTACTCTCGCCGGTACACTTTGGGATGGAAAGCTCAGTGCCAGGGGACAATCCATCTAAGCATAAAACTTAATTGCAGATTAACTCATTTGGAGCTTTCACTCTTCCATATATGACTCAAATGAAGTGATTTTTATTATTTTTATTTTTTTTTTGCTTCTCAGAACTGCATGCATTGCAGCATGTCTGAAGTCTTTTATAGACTCAATACTGTTTGATTAAATAAACCACTCTGTCAAGGAAGTAAATCAGATTTTTCTGCTGAATCATTGTAATTGTCATTCTTTTTATGTATATTTTTTTTTCCCGAGCCCAGTCCATGTTTGTGCAGCACCTGTCCCTTACCCCTCAACTCTGACCTGGTGCCCCTATAAGTGATAACCACAAATATACCCTGTGCATGAGCAGTGAACGACCTTCAGGCAAATCACCCACACAAAAATTCCTCTTGCCCTGAAGAGAGGACATCACATGGCCAGGATGTCACTGTGGCTTTGACCTGCCCAAGGCATTCCTGGCCATGGTTTGGAGCTTGCAAAGATCAACCCATTGGCCAGAACGCGGGAAAAGCTCCAGCTTAATTCTCAGTAGCAGAGCAAAGCAAAGAACCTACGGCTGACCCAAAAAAAAGAGGTGAGAGCTAGAGGGAATGTGGAAGTTGTGAGAAGGTGCTGGATTTGTTACCGGGAATATTAACTGACACAGCTAAGCCTTGTGCAGTTACAGGTAGGTTTTGTTTTCCTTGGCTTTTCTACAGCTGCTTGATGTCTCCCTGAATTTCCACCACTGTGAGGTCTGGGCTAATGCCCAGTCCTGGCAATATGGGAGAGTTTACTCTCGGACAGGCAGTTACAACATAATCCCGTGCTTTGCAGAAGAAAGAAGAATCTGGCTTTGATGCCTGGACACACAGGAAAGTGTTTGAGTTTCATTCCTCGGTTACACATAATCTCCAAAGTCCAAGGTTAGAGTCAGCATTAAAATCAATCCACTGTCCTCTGCACAGGTAAGGCTGCGATGTGACTTCTGCAAGGACTGATGTTGTCAGAGCCCAGTAATTATTAATAGTAATAATTATTATTGAAGTTGGGGGAGGGGTGGGGTGGGTGGGAAGAGAGAAACCAGAGTAGGGCTTGTAGAGCAAAGTTTTATCCTGCTTTGGAGCCAATGGATAAAACAGAGATGTTTAGGGGATCATAAAATCGCAGTGGCTGTAGCTCAAGAGGGATTGAAGTTGTCTTCTCATGTCCCACTTGGGTTTTCTAGCCCCTTCCCATCACCCCATCCCATTCCTTCCTGCCTTCTTGGGCTAAAGCTGGAGGGGGGGTTGGCACTTTCCAATGAGCATCTTCTGGACACCATCAGTCCGTGGGACTCGAGGAGAGTGTGGAGAACCATCAAGATCCCAATCAGGCTCAAGCAGGAGCCGGGTGCTGGGAGCTTGCCCCCCACCGAGGCTCCGGCACCGCACCCCGGACAGCCATCCCCTCTCAGGAGGAAAGACCTGTTCCTCCCACCATGGAGAGTAGTTTCTAGGCTTGTGCAATGCTTTGGGTTGAAACAGGGAGCTGTGGGGTATCCTGACTGAGATGGACGTACCCCCACTCCAGCTGTGTTATAGTCGGTGGGGTGAATCCAGCCACACACTCACAGAGGGGCTTTTTTCATCCCCAGAAACTGTACACAAGACACAGGGCTTAAAGGCACAACCTCCTGCAGCCCTGGAAAGGCTTTCGTAGATACAGGAAAACGATACCGTAGATTATTACTGATATTTGCACCTCCCTTCTCCTCCCCCTGATGTGCTATATGAGATTGGCAAGACTTCTCCTTTTCTTAAACGTGAACAGGGAATGAGCTGTCGGTGGGTCCTTAACTCAATACATCCCACCCTGGCTCCCTTTGGGGACCTCACAGGGGTACGTTTTGATCAGACACAGAAAAGGGACTATGGGCAAGACAACTGGAAAACCTCAAGGCCATCCTTATGTCTGTGGAGAGGGTATTTGTTGTTGTCTGATCTTTCAGGGGTTTACTGCAAGCCGATGCCATCCTGCTAACGGTACTTCATGCTAAATGAAGAAAATAAATGTGTCATTAAGGCACTGGGTGTTCAGATGAGCTTTTATCACATAACCCAACACCACAATAACCAGAGAGACAGAGCACTGATACATGCGAAGGAGTGAAGGGAAAAACCACGGTGACGGTTAAGCAAACAAGATCATGCCAGTGTTGGTGCCGCGCAGACCTGACAATTCATCACATGGGATCACACAATTTACATCACAGAACCAGAACAAACAATGCCACAAAGACTTCCCGAATTAAAAGCGCAGCCGGTATCTGAACCGAACGTCGCGAACAGGCTGCATGGTCCCGAACCCCCAGCGGCTGATGTCTATCGCTGGGACCTCCTCTTCTCTGTTGACCAGCTCCAGGTCATAGTGACTTAGCATCAAGAACACAAACAGTTTAATTTCAGCAGTAGCGAAGAACCGCCCGGGACAGATGGATACTCCTGCCCCCCAAGGCATGTTGAAGTATTTCAGCCTTTTCCCATTTTTGTAGAAATCTTTCTTGGTGCCATCTGGGTTGATGAAGCGGTCGTACCTAAATTCGTGAGGCTCAGGGTGGATTTCTGGGTTCATCTGCACGGAGAGGTGTGGGAACAGAGCCAACCTGTCTCCTTTGCGCAGGGTGTACTCTGTCCCGCTGCTTGTCTTCAGGCTGGTGTCCTGGAGGACAGCTCTGACCAGTATTGGGGCTGCAACCAGCCTCAGGGTCTCCTCTACAGCACTGTCCAGAATAGGAGTCTGGTTCAACATCTCCCTGGTGATGTTAATTGGTGGGCTCCCCGGCTTCACTTCCTGGCCATTCTCCCTTGAGACTTTATCCACCTCTTCCCTCACAGCCTTCATTGCTTCTGGATGTTTCATTAGGTAAAAGAGGAGCCAGAAGGCAGTTGGGCCCGTGTTGCCTTGGGATGCCCAGAGGAGCATAAACATGAAACGATCCCGCATGTACTCGGGGACACCGTTTTCTGCCAGAAGCTGGTTTTGATCGCTTATCCACCCACTAATATTGTCCTTCTGCCAGCTCTTCTTCACAGACAGGATGCTCCAGAAGAGCCTCTTAAGCCGTTCAGCTTCCATTTTGTCCTTGGGGGGCAAGATGGCATAGGCCAGGCGAGGGAAGAGGCGGTCGTACTTCCGAAACTCATGGTACACCTGGTTGGAGTGGATGCGATCTTGCTCGTTAGCTTTCTCCTTGTTATCTGCCCCTTGGTGTGGCTCCGTGCCATACAGAGCCAGGTACCCAGCTCTGAAGACAATGTTGTAGCAGTACTGGAAGAGGCTATCCTCTTGCCACACTCGCTTCTCCTCTCCTGAGCTCAGATCGAAAAGCATCAGCTTCTGAAAGTTCTCCATGGTGGCCTGTGTCATGACAGTGAGCCCGTCTCCCATTAGATGCTTCGTGCTCGATGCATGAATTATGCTATGATTGGCTTCGATGGGCTTGTAGCCAAAAACCTGCCGGACCAGTTTAGACGCAAAAGTCCTAAAGTCTAGTTTAGACCGTGATTCCTTCACGATGGCTCCAAAGCAGAAGGGGTCCATCACGAAGGTGAAGTAATGGCCTCCGATCAGCACCGTGAAAATATCCCCGTGTTTTCTCTGCATCTTTTTTAGAAACGCTGAACTGTCTTTTCTGAAATCCAGCAGGTAACCCAGCCAGGGAATAGTACCTTTGTCCAGAGGGGGCTCATCGGGTCTCCGTCTCCGAAACACACCCAGGAGGTAGAGCCCACCGAGCAACGACGCTATCAAGGTACAGAGGAGAGTCACCCAGAGCGCCATGAGAGCTCTGCACCCGTGCAGGAGATTGGACTGGAGACAGGTTGGGTAGGAGGGTGCTTTTTATGCCCATCCAAGAGCTGACATGCAGATGTGTGGCTGACAGCCTCTGTCCCCATTGGCAGCAAGTGTTTGCCTTTCCCCCACAGGGCGCTCCTGTGTGTACTTCTCCCTCGATGAACAGATGGACTTTTTTAAGGTGGAAGGTACGTTCTAATGAAGTCGGAGTTACTGGGCTGCTGTGTAAGGTGGGTGCAGCAGATTAAGCAAAACCCCTTTTCCAGGCTGCACGGGGCCCAGTTTTTGAAAAAGAGGGTTGAGAGCATTTCGCTCAGTGATTTCTGCCTTTAACACCAGGTTATAGAGGCGTGCTGCAGGCTGAGAAAAAGAAGAGAGAGGAAGAGTGGACGTGTGAAATGCTACTGGAAATGAGCTCAGGACCAAGGGAAAGGGGGTTACAGCTGAGTTAATTTGGTCTCAAAAGCCAAGAGAAGGAAAGAACATCAAAACATTTTGATGTTCTCCAATTCCCAGTGCCTCATAAGTGCATTGCCGGTGAAGAGTGCAAGCACTGCTAACCCATACGAGGACAAAGCAAAGCAGTTCTGCTTTTCTCACGGGTGATGAGGGCTTGAATCGGGTCCATTTGCTTTGCATCAGATGAGTTCAACATCTGCATGTAACCAAGTCCACCTCCTGGAAAGCAGCAGCGCCCAGAAGGACAACAGCACTTTCTTCTGTGCACATGTGGTTGAAAATCAGTCGTGTTCCCCCCAGCCAGTGGAGAACCCTCAGTCCTCCTGCTCCCACCCCTGGAGCTGGAATTTTTTCCCATTTTCCCCTTCTGCTGCTTGATCTCTCCTGCTCCCCACTCTCTGGATGGGGTTTGGGGATGGTGCCAGGGACCCCATGCCCCATCTGGCACTGTGACCCTGGGTGATGTCCCCCTGATCTATGCACCCAATGACCGCAGTCCTTGCCCCTGGTGCTTGCACCTTGCAGCACCCTCACATAGGATAGAGAGTGACGTATGGAAAGAGAGTTAAGGAAAAGGTTTTAATAAGGAGACAGGACAGACTGCCGTGACCAGGCACAGGGCACTCCGCTTACACACAAACAGCCCCTTTTATACCCTCCCTGTATTTTCCCACCCCTCTTCCTCCCCAATCCACCCTGAATGTCCCTCGCTATTTCCTCCACCTTTGCCCTTCCCCTGAGCATCCCATCATAAGTTTTGCACAGTCCCACGAGCCCTCCTCTGTACGGGATCACAATCTTCCTCTTAGTTTTTTGCTTCCCAGCTGCTCTCTTCTTCCACACTCCCTCCCAATGACCTGACCCATGGAGCGAAGGCCACATCGTAGCATCAGCTAAATATTTATTTTGGCTTTTTGCTTTATTAAGGAAAGCTCACAGCCTTACCATTTTGGCAACAAACGCTGTAGCAACATTGGCAAGACAAAAAATAGCAGTGAAAACAAATCACCTTTCTAACTCAAAGCCATTCTTGGTCCAGTAACCTTGTCTTGCAATAAAATTAAGATAATGGGCATTTTTTTCTTGAATTATTAATTTCATTCCTACAGTTCTAGGCAACTCCAATGCTCAGTAGTGGTTTCCAGGCTGGAAAGGGCTCATTTAATGTTCCAGAGTATTTGAGATGAATACTATCTTTGAATAAAGGTCAGTAAACTAATAACCTTGAATTGTAAACCTACACTGGGTAAAAGGATTGGCTAACAGCTACCCGTGCCCTTCTGTTCAGGGCCATGCTCTCACTGCGGTGTTGCAAAGCCAGTATCCATATTAAAGATCGTATCCATGGAGCATTTTTTTTTTTTTTATCTTGTCAAAACAGATCTTTAGGAAGGCAAATACCTCCATTGCCATTCTGCTGTGCCCATTTATTTTCTCTTTCTCACTGGTTGTAACTGGTTTGAACTTTGCTGCTGATTGAACTGATCTCAAATCGGTTGATGATTGAACTGATCCTCTAACCAAGGATCTGTCCCTTGGAAAGACAGAGCTTCCTGCTCAGCAGACCTGAGCGTAGCACAGCTCACTGTAAAGGAGAAATCCATCATTGGTCTGAAAACCCAGTTTAAAGGCGCCAAATGTTGTCTCTTCTGGAAAACAAAGGGATGAGCCTGGTTGAACACATCCACCCGGCAGACGGTGAAAGCCAGGAGAAGCAAAGCCACCCCCACAGGCTGGGCTTCTGGCCACCTGTGTCTGGCCTGATGGATGAGCATGGCAAATCCACTCCCCAGCCCACACCACGAGCTCTCCTCCATCAGACCCTTTAGGATCTACTGGGGAGAAGTTCTGCACGAGTTTCAGTTCACATTTTTAAGGGCACACCATCTAGATAAGCTGCTCCTTCATCCACTAATGCCTCACATAGTCCAGACAGGAGCTGGGCTTCTTCCACAAGCCCAAACCCAGGGCAATCCTTTTACAATAATTCTGGTTATAAGAGAAACAAATCCCATGAATACTTTTCCAATCCCAACATAGAAAATCCTCTTGGTGCTGGCGTTAGAATGAAATCTTTGGTTATGCAGTGCTGTGGGCTCACACCGACTCCATTGCGTGGCCAGGATCAGCATAGAGAGCATACACGTAATGTAAATAATGTAAATATTTATCATGCTTTTGTGATACTCAACATTTCTATCTCAGCTGCGTATCTGCTGCAAGACTGGCTTGTCTCTGAGGGCTGGACGTCAAAGAAAGCTCTTCTCCTGAAAATGGCCTGGGGGAGCTTCCGTAAATACAACCTGAATCGTTTTTTCACAAAAGCATAGAGCAAAGGGTTGAGACAGCAGTGGACAAAGGACAAACTCTCTGTGATGTGCATGGCATAGTCCAATCGCCTACTGCTTTCGCAGCTCCTGATCACACCGACATCTTGCAGGGAGTGAAGGATGAGGACAATGTTGTAAGGAAACCACAGGACAAAGAAGACACCCACCAGAGTAAAGACTAAGAAGAGTGCTCTCCTTGAGCCAGGCATCCGAGACGTGGTGAGGACACACGCTATGCGGGAATAGCAGAACACCATGAAGAGGAAGGGAAAAAGGAAACCCAGGATGTTTTGAATGACTCGAAAGACAATTTTCCAAAATAAGTGTTTCTGGCCGTAATCATGGGTGCACATGATGGTTTCGTTGTGCATTTGCCTTGTGCTGGTGAAGAGGCCATAAGGAATGGAGAGAAGTACGGAAAGGACCCATAACACCAACAAGACAAGGATGGACTTCTTCCATGTCATGGAGCTGCGAGGAGAGCAAGTGTGGACTATCTGCAGATACATGTCCAGACTCATGCAGCTCACAAAAAAGATACCACTGTAGAAATTCACAATGTACATTGCATTTAAGACTGGGCACAATACATCCCAGGTCACTCCCTGAGAAATGTACAGAGCCCAAAAAGGAAGGGTTAATAGCAAGAAGAAGTCTGAAACCACCAGGTTCAGCAGATACACCTCCGTCATCTTCTTCTTCTTCCTGATGTACGCAATGAGGACGATAAACAGGAGGACGTTCCCAGCCAAGCCCACCAGGAAGACCACGGTGTAAAAAGATGGCAAGAATACTCTGCTAAAGGAGAGTACCTCTTCTTTTGTGCAGAGGCCATACTGCGTGTAATCCTCCTCGTCCAAGTACTCATACAGGTCGTCGCTGGAATTGGCAGCATCCAGCAAGGTGGCAGCGGTTGTTGTTGCCACCTTTGAAGTTGCGTTTGACAAGTGGCTGCCTAGGAACAAAAGACAAGCAAAGGGGATCAAAATATTGCTCCACTCAAGAAAGACAAACATCACATCACGGAGGGTTTTCTGCTAGTTCATGGGTTTACATGTCTGCCACCTTCTGGTAAGTATTTTGTGTCCTGCTCTCCTTGGCCTTTGCCTACGGCATGGGGACAGCTGTCCCCACATACACAGAAAAAAAAAAGTAGTTCTGGTTTCTTTATTGCAACACATTAAAACTGGAAAGTAAAGGGGCGTGGTCTCCTCTGACACAACTCGTCACTTTCTCCTGACACCACTACAAGCTTTTGAGGCAGTCCCTGCTCTAAATTATGTGAGATCCACCACAACACCTCACTGTCACCTGCTTTACATTCAGCTGGGTCACTACTGAGAAAGTGGCAGCTCAGCTCTAAGTGAAGTAGAACCTGCCACCAGCACCTTTACGTTGGTGGGGCTGCTCCCAGAAGCGAAATGCTGAACATCTCACTGCTCCTGGTAGGATATTGACTCCTCTCTATGCCAACTCTAGGACACCAAGACATGGATTCTTGAAAAGGGTATTAGTAAGTGGAAAATCAAGAGTCATAGAATGGTTTGGGTTGGAAGGGACGTTAAAGATCACCTAGTTCCAAGCCCCCTGCCGTGGGCAGGGATCCATCCCACTAGACCAGGTTGCTCAAAGCCTTATCCAAGGTAAGGACATGTAGGCACCCGAATCAACTCCTGAATCAAGGTCAGAGGTAGAGATTTAGCTGGAAGGATGTTGCTAGAGTCGATCCTGCATGAGCTGAAGCGTGTGTTGAAACCCTGCTGACTGAGGAGGGTGAGGGTGATGCGGTTGGCCTCTCCCCATGACTGCAAGCTGGCGTCAGTGTTTAGACAACTGCAGCCCAGATTTCAGGAAACTGAGAGCTTTCTATTTTTGGAGGCTGATTTTCGGAAAAAAATCCACACACGCGAACACTACAAGGGTTTCTTATTCCAAAAGCCATCCAAGCTGGACAACTGTCTCTGAAGAGCCCGTCTTCCCCAGTGGGAGATGGGATCTACCTGAACCACCTCCCACCTGTACCATGAAGGTTAATGTGGGTTTTAAAAATCAAAACTAATCTCCAGGCTCTGACAGCAAAGCAGGAACACCCCGGGACAGGGGAGCCCCTCCACCCCCAGCAGGTTAAGCAAAGCACCCCAGGCTTGGAGTGGGGTGCTGAGGATGCCTGTGGGTGGGCAGCCATAAGGAGTGAAGCTGTGGACGTACCTGTTGTGGTCCCATGTCCAAAATTGCTTAAATACCCATACCAGGCAATTCCAGGTGGCTGAAAAGAAAAGAAAGGAAAAGAAAAGAAAAGAAAAGAAAAGAAAAGAAAAGAAAAGAAAAGAAAAGAAAAGAAAAGAAAAGAAAAGAAAATTCAGGTTGGGCTGGATTGAAATGTTTTCTTGCTGTCTCACAGTTTTTTCCTGAGTGCTGTAGGGCACTTCAGACGGAGCAGCCGTGGAGAGCAGACATCTGCCAGGGGAGAGTGCCAGAAAAATCCTTTTCTAAGAATGAGTTTGGGTTTTTTTTTTCCTGTTTCACATTTTAAAGGAAATTTATCCTTAGGCATATACAGTTCTAACTGTATACCTTCGGGAAGAAATGGAAGCTGCCCACTCTTCTGATAGCAGCAACACCCAGCCAGACCCCTAAACACCTTCCCCCCACACACACCCCCTCTGCACTCACATCAGGACAAGCCATCCCCAAAATTTCCATTTCTGGGTCTCTTCCAGCCCATTGAGATGTCTCTTCTCCCTCTGCCGAGCCTTCCCCTCTCTGTATCACGCCGGCACTGACATTCTCATCCCCGTCCCGTAGCTTATAGTGCAGAACTGATGAATGCAACGTGGGCTGAGCTCAAAAATTAATCCCAAGCCCACCGGAGCACCGGTGCTTATAAACTGGCTGACTTTCAAGAAGAAAAGAGAACTTCTCCAGGTTTCCCATACAGCTTTGTCTACATGCAAGAAGCAGAAAAATGTACTTACAGAAGCTTCTTTTCTCCCGTGAGCAGCTCCCATCCTGCCAGAGGTTTGAATCAGGCTTTTGGAAACCTCTTTCACTTGTGTAAGAGGATGGACAGGAAATGTGAGCTCAGAGTGACCTCCCTGCTTTTGTTTTGCCTTTCCTCACGTTGATCAGCGTGTGATAGCACTGGAGGAATCATCTCAGTGTCCATGCATGTGTCCCTCTACAACGTCTACAACTGGTGCCTGCACCCAGAGCTGAGCTTTGCCACTTGAGATATCCATCAGGACCACAGGACTTCTGCCATGGGTGCCACGGGTGCCACAGGGACCCAGCACCCCTCCTTCAGAAATACAGCCTGCTCTTGTATAGCTCAAGTCAGGCACCACGCTAGGTATGGGCAGAGCCACTGGGACCAAGGACCCAGGTCAGCACCAGGTGACGACCGCTGGTGGATCCCGTCCACCCAGCATGCACAGGCTGGGTGGTGTGACCACCCATAAAACAGTCTGAAGGAGGTTTTTCTGGGATGTGCCAGACCAGGGTCGCCCAGACAAGCACACAGACCAGGCATTTGCTTAAACTTAACCAGTTCCTTTTGGCCCTTCTTCTCTCCATTTTTCCATGCACGCTTTTCCTCCATCCATCTTCCCCTTTCTCCACCCCATCTCCTCCCAAACAAGTCCCTAATTTCTTTTTCCCTGTTGATTCTGGGTTTGCTGCATCCTAACCCCAGATCTGGCAACAAGCTCCCTCTTGACATTCTGCTTTGTAATAATTAGTGGAAACATCCGCTGTTGCCTGACAGATGGATATTAAGATGTTGTCTACCCTGCCTACTCCCAGCTCCCCCCGGCAGGATTGGACCTGCTTGGTCTCTGCGCTGAGAGGCTCCCAAGGTTGAGACACTGATGTAGAAATTTGCATCTTTTCCAGGAAATCTGAATAAGGCACGTGCTACTTGGATGCTGCAGGAACTTCATCCCCTGAAAAAGCAGAAACGGCTACCAGCAGGGGCACGGCTGGGGCCAGCAGGCACTGGCAGCTCCATGGGGACAATCACATGCCTTTGCTGGCAGCAGTGAAACCTCGCAAGTGGTACCAGAATAAGGAGCTTATTGCCATGGTTGAACGTGCAGAGATTGACCACAGCAGAGGTGATAGGCTCCCGGCACGGACACAGGGATGTTTTGGGGACAGCTTCATGGCACAGCCCTTCACTCACCGGTCAAAGGTGTCTCTGATAAAGTGGTTTATTGGAGAAGTTTTAGATCACCACCGTGTATGAGTGGCCACCTTCTGGCTCATTTTCCTTGTCTCTCCACTAAACAGGGCCATGGGGGACACCCTGACTGTGCCAAGACCATCCCCTCTACTAAGTGGAATGCTTTATAAGCTCCAAAACGCCCTGGTAAAAACGAGAGAACAAAGCAGCAGCGATGGTCACGGCTCCACACCCAACCTGCCCCATGGCAGGTGGATCCGCAGAGAGAAATATATTCTTTTCACCCATTTCCAGGTTCCCTACCATCAGCTGGTGTACACATGCACCTGCATTTAAAAGATATCCTATAATAAATATATGTGGGCGACATACACATTAGGAGAGAGCAAGAAGCAGCTCACAAAGCCGACACCAGACACACACACAGAGACACTACAGGTGACAGCAATTTCATTAGCCCAGCAATTAAAATGAAGTAAGTTTTTTGTTTTTAATTGAGTTTCTCCCCTGAAGCACATATCGCGCAGGAGCTGCAGGGAATTAAATGCGCCTCTGAGAGTCACTGGAGAAAGTGGCTTTCACTGTAATTTATTACAAGATTTTAACTCAATTCGGGAGCTGATAATTGCATAATTTTTTTTCTTTCAGACTGTGCAGAGCCGTAATGGCTTTGGCAATTAAAGTAGCCAGACTACCAGTAATGGAAAGCACATTTAGAGAGAGATACAACGGTACTAACAAATGGTTATCATCTAAGTGTCCCGGTTTGAGGTAAAACCGAATCAATTTTGTGTTCTGTAATTTTACATTTTAGCTAGGCCTCCTCTAACTCTCTGAAATTAACGGCATATTGTGGAGAA
>JAOXNO010000013.1:2811629-2823555 GCA_028565335.1 Limnodromus scolopaceus
TTTCCAGTAGCTCCCTGTCCCTCTTGAACTGGGGAGCCCAGGACTGGATGCAGTATTCCAGTTGTGGCCTCACCAGTGTAGAGTAGAGGGGGGAGAATGACTTCCCTTGACCTACTAGCCACACTTTTCCCTCTGCAGCCCAGTTGGGTTGGGCTGGTCTCTTCTCCCAAGTAACAGGCGATAGAACACGAGGAAATGGCCTCAAGTTACGCTGAAGAGGTTTAAATTGGGTATTAAGAAAATTTTTTACACTGAAAAAGTTATTAAGCATTGGAATGGGCTGCCCAGGGAAGTGGTTGAGTCGCCATCCCTGGAAGTATTTAAAAGACATATAGACGTGGTGCTTAGAGATATGGTTTGGTGATGGTTTTTGTCAGTGTTAGGTTCATGGTTGAACTTGATGATTTGAAAGGTCCCTTCCAACCTAAACAATTCTATGATTCTATGCTCCCTGGCCAGTTTCATCGAGGTGAAGCCATGGCTCAGGGGGCAGCGTCTGCCAAAGACTGCTTCTAGTAGATTGTGTGGCATCACCACCCTGTATCTGGAAGGAAGAGAGTTTTCCCTGTGGAGAACAATGAGACAAATGAAATAGCAGGAGCATACAGAATTAGATTTTAACCCAAAATTACCATTTGCTCCCTGGCACATACTGAATCAACCTAGACCACTTGTGCTCCTGAGCAGACAGACCTTTTTTGATGCTGGTAAGAAGGCAGTGGGTAGTAGCATTTTATAATTTCTACTTACCTAGGGATGATACGGTATGCCAGTTCCACTTTTTGGATTTCTACCTGACAACGTGTGATTTCTTTAACTCACCAGAGCAGCTGGGGCTTGGTGATAGGCGATAACTGTTGTTTCCTATAATGTGTTTGCATCGCTGCAGAAACTCGCTGGGGAACATGATGCTCTCCAAAAAAGTCATGAGGAAGTGAAAAAAAAACTTGATGCATCAAAAGCCAGGAACAAAGTACTGTGCGGCGAAGTGAAAACCCTGAAGGGACAAATCGTAACCTTGCTGGAGAAAGGAAAACACGACGATGAGCTCATAGATGCCTTACTGGTACAGTCTGACTATTACTGCTGTCCCAGCCCCTGCAGATCAGCCCTTTTTCAATAAGCGATGAAACATGATGTCGTTTAATGACACGATGACACAGACAACCTTAAGGTATATGGGGGCCTGATGAATCGGACTGTGACAGCCAGAGGTTTGCTAGTCAGATAAAACCCTTCATTTTTGATCAGATCATGTAAAGGCTGTGAGACAGCACCAGACACAGTTGCAGGCAAGTGGCTCTAAGCGGTAAGTGTTGTAAGAACTATTTTGCAGAAGGACTGAAATAGAACTGTCTAGTACGTAGAAGAAGGGCTTCATTCCTGAGCCATGTATTCTCTGTTCTGCTTTCAGCTCCGTTCGTAGATATTTTTTTTTCCTTAGAATGTCTGCAATCTTGTACTTTAATTTGTTGTGTTACACAGCCCAAAACACACAAGCTGAACCATGAGTATTAAGCTGTGTAGACGTTTACTTGCAGTAGCTGGAGCTGAGAGGAGTTGCCCCCTTCAAAACCAAGAGTATTAATGGAGACTCAAGATGCAGTTACGCTGAAATAAATGGCTGCTGTCATGGTTTTGCAGGATTCTTTGATTGCCGTGGTTCTAAACAGTCTTGCCCAATTAAAATAATGAAAAAAAATTAGAAAATATGCCACTTCCTAGTGGGATTTTTCCTGATACAGCTCCTCAGAAGTTTCAAATCACATTTCCTTGCTTCTGTACGTAGGTTTTAGCCAAGACATGCTTGTGACTAAGCTGGTGTTCACCTTTCTTCGCGCCAGGCGGCCATGGGGAGTATGGGCACTGACCAGCAGATTAGGGAGATCACAGAGGAGTCAAAGAACAGTTGTTACTCTTGCTAACTTTTAGCATTCTCACTCAAATTGTTACAGAAGGATGTGAGTTTGCTTGAGAAGGAATGGTTACCCTGTTTTATCCCTTACACCGAAGAAGCACCTTTCTTGCAGTCTGTTGGCCTGACAGAACAAACTGTCTGGCAACTATTAAATGTGTCAGTGTGAGGAAAAACTCCAAAATCCACTGGTAAAACAGCCTGGCCTCGCAGCTAGTCTCTCATAGCACCCTCATCTTTTAAGGTCACTATCACACAATCTGAATGTGTTCTAATTTCCACAAAAGCAAATTGAAATCTTTACTTTTATCCAATTTAGGTGAAAAAGTCACCTTCTTTGACAAAAGCCAGCCTTTTTTTCTCTCTTTTCTGCTACACTCAGGAGCAAAGCTGCCAGCAAATGGAATCTCTCAGCTGCTCAGGTCTTTTCTGCTTGCACCATCCAGTCACTGAAGTCTTGATACGACAGCAAGAGCCAGTGGGGACAGATTGTCCTTACCCAGCCGCATCTGTCTGGGCGTTGCAAGTAGATGTGCTGTGCTGTCTTTTCAAGGAGAACAAGGCAAGGTGATCTCATGCTTAAAACAGAAGGGACCAAATTCTTGGAGTAGCGCTAGTGACATCAGTGTGCTTACACCAGGGCTTGGCAGGACAGTGGTTTGCCCTGACATTCTTAAATGGGTAGTTGTCTTGGAGGGTGTAGAACACCCAGGGGGTCTTCATAATCATAGTGTGCAAAAGTGAAGACCGCACTCATCGTTTCTATTTTCTCAGAGCCAACAGAAGCAAATGCAGGAGATCTTAAAGCACCTGAGTCAGCAGGATGAGAAGAACAAGGAGACCCAGCAGATACTGGGGCAGCACTTAAACAGCGAGGCTCAGAAACAAAACTGCCTTATAGAGCAGCTCAGGCAGATGGTGGCTGAACGAGAAGCAAAGGTTAAAGAGCTGGAAGAGGAGATTGGGCAACTCTCACTTCAGGTAGGCAGGAAGAAATGAACTGGAGGAGCATGCTTTGTAATCAGTTTAGATCTGTTCGTCCACTTCCTTCTCTCTTGTTGTTTGAGATGGTTGCTCTCTTGATACACCAATACCTGCCCTACTGATGGTCTCTCCTGGTGAAATGGTAAAGCAGGAATTCTTTCTTGTAACTCCTAAGTTTCCTTCCTGTTTGTATGTAACTTTTCTTCAAGATGTTTAAGCAACAGAAAATATAGAAATACCAGTCACATCCACATGTAGCTTTGTGCCAAGACTGTGCCACAGGACTGACAGGTTGGGCTCAATAGGGACTTCTCAGTATTCAGCATCCTTGGCTGCTGAAGGAAGTAAGCAAAGAAACACAGGTGAGGCCAACATCAGCAGGCTGCCGTGGCACCCAGCTACATCCCCTTATGGGGGTGTTAATGGATGAGAAGGTCAAAATGAGGTGGCAACATGCACTGGCACTCCAGAAAGCCAACCGCATCATGGCTGCATGAAAAGAAGTGTGGCCAGCAGGGTGAGGGAGGGGATTCTGCCCCTCTACTCTGCTCTGGTGAGACCCCACCTGGAGCACTGCATCCAGGTCTAGAGTCCTCAGCATGGACCTGTTAGAAAGGGTCCAGCGGAGGGCATTGAAAATGATCAGAGGGCTGGAGCCCCTCTGCTGTCAGGACAGGCTGAGAGAATTGGGGTTGTTCAGCCTGGAGAAGAGAAGGCTCCGGGGAGACCTTAGAGACTCTTCCAGTCCCTAAAGGGGCTCTAGGCGAGATGGGGAGGGACTCTTGATCAGGGAGTGGAGGGGTAGGATGAGGGGTAACGGTTTTAAACTGAAAGAGGGGAGATTTTAGATTAGATCTCAGGAAAAAATTCTTTGCTGTGAGGGTGGTGAGACGCTGGAACAGGTTGCTCAGAGAAGTTGTGGGTGCCCAATCCCTGGAAGTGTTCAAGTCCAGGTTGGATGGGGCTTTGAGCAACCTGCTCTAGTGGGAGGTGTCCCTGCCCATGGCAGGGGGTCTAGAACTAGATGATCTTTAAGGTCCCTTCCAACTCAAACCATTCTATGAGCGATGAGAGCCCTAATATTATTCTCATCTCCCACCATAAACCACTTCAAAAACTTCCTCTCCCACAGACCTCCAGGCTATTGATATGAGTCTGAATGTTCTTGGGCATATGGAAATTTCATTGTACAAGTGAAAGATTGGGAAGGTTGGTGCCTTATGGACTAGGATGTTAAAAATGTTTTCAACTTTTATGCTCTAGTGTTGCAAACTGACAGATTCAAGATGATCCTATTGCCAGAGCAAAAAGAATAAGAGTGGAGTCCACTAACCTGCCAAAGGCTCCTCGTGTGGTCTGGAATCTTACAGTCAGGTTTTGTTAGAGTATTTAGACATCCAATTCCCGTTGATATAAAGCCCTCATAGGGTTATGGTGAGATTGTGAACCTGTCAGATCCCTCCGTGCTGGGGGCTGGAGCATTGAACCCAACTTGGGTTAAGGACACAAACCAGCCATGCAGGCACTGGTAGTGGTGGTGCTGTGCTGTGGGTTCTCTAGCAACGTTGTGTGCACCCTATGGTTTCATATCAAACTGCACTTTTTACTGACTTCTGCTTTGTTTCCATCCTGCAATGGATAGAAACTAGAGAAAAGTTTCTGACAAGGTCCTGTAAATCAAAAATTCTGGCATGCTTGTAGCAATAATCATAAGCTGCTGATTAGGCATCGATGCAGCTATTTTCCTTTGAACTGTGTAATTGGTTTTATAACCTGCTCCAACATTAACAGAAGAAATCTGCCCATCAAGGGGACGGTTCGGGAGCTGCTGAAACATCACCTTCTGAGCGCTCAGAAGATCTGAATTTTACTGTGCTTAAACCTCTGGCATCAGACGGCAATCAGGTTGGAAGGATTGGATCTGCTCGGTAAGATGACCCTAATGTCAGTGTTTAAAATTGTTGATTTATTCAGAAGCATGGTTTTCCCAGACAATTGTATCAAACCACGAGTGCTGTGTGCCAGCAGCTGTGGCAGCCTGTTTACAGTATATGGGAATCTCTAATCACATTATCTCTTGGACTTTTCATCCTGGAACAGAGAAAGATACACAGACTCGCAGACATTACTACATTTGGCATGATGGTAGTGCAGCTAATTCTTTTTCTCCAGCTCAGATAATGTTTATGTGGTTAGCTTAAGTGCCTGTGATTCTTCTCTCTTATGAGAAACGGGGCTTCTAATGAGCAGACTTCTGAAAGCAGGGTGGCGATTTAATGCAAAATGCCATTTTAGGTAAGCGCTAAATCACTGGTGCATTATTTAAATCAATAAATACGCTTTGAGTAGGATTTACTTGCAGAAATGTTGAAAACACACCACATCATTTGTTCTTAACAAACACCCTTTTTAAAGCCTCGCTGAGGACCATGTAAATTACACTAATCTTAATACAGCAGTAAATCTGGTTTTTGTTTAGACTGATGTGACTCTGGGTCACTCTGGTGGTGTAACGAGACTGTAATACCAGAGCAGGTTGTATCCTTTCCTGTTGAAATGCTGGTTTTGTTGCTAAAGAGTTCATGGTCTAATTGACAATGAGGATTTGAGACCTTCTGAGGAAGGAGGAAATTTTTCATCAAGTTAAAGTTGGGACTGTTTTCCTCTCTGTAATTTTAACTCACCACATTGCTGTAGACACTGAATTTGGCTTTAAAGTTGTCAGACGTGTCCCCGAGTTTAAGTAGAGCATTACTACAAAATTTAAGAAAAGTGTTTTGCAGTTAGAGTTAAAACATCTGAAATTTGGAAGTTTCCACATCTCCATTGCTATACCCTTCTGACTGACTTGACTTCTAACTCTGCAGAAGCCGTTGCTCTCTCATGGAGCAAATCTATATTTTCTCCACTTTTTAACTTCACGTGTCTGCTGCTGGGAAGCAGGAAGGCAAGCGGGAAAATGAGGTCGGGTAATGGCTTTGTAGAAGCCACTAAGTGCAATGCGTAAATTATTGCTTGTGTACGTGGCTAACATAGCTCTGTCATGAAAATAGCTGACATGCCAGGTGGGCAATGAATGAGTCTGAAAACTGCAAGAGCCGTTAATAACTTGGTCAGCAGGGCTCGCTCATTCCATTAACTTTAATATGCTGATGAAGTCTCTATTCCATTTTACTTTAGCGAATCATCTTTTCCTATCAGGAAAGATGAAATGAAAAATGCTATAAATAGGAACTAAAGCCCCTTGGAGATGTCGAAGTTAAAATCTGCATTTTTAGACTGGGACACTTCTGTCATTATCGACTTTAACTTGATTTTAGGATTAACCACTCCTAGCCTAGAAGGCAGCTCTGCCTGTTCCACAATATTAAGGCTTTATCCTCCGTCAGCTGCTGCCTAAAGACAAGGAAACAAGGGCTCTGTCTACAGGGATTTGCCTTTAGGCAGTTGAGCTCAAGTTTGGAAAACAAACACGCACTGGAATTTGATGTCCCACGCACACATATCGTTATGTATAAAACTCATCCAAGCTGGAAGTGATACTCTGGTGTTATCAGTTGACGACTCCTCTTACAACAGTGAGCCTGCCACATCTTCCTGAGGGTATCCACAAAGTAGAAGGGTTCAGAAAACTTTTTATAAAGTATATTTTTTCAAAGGCCCTGTTGCAGAACAGGGGTTCCATTGGTTGTGAAAGCATTCCACGTGCAAGCACCATCAAACGAGCACAGGAACCTGGGCTTGTCTCTCACCCTGGGTGCTCAGTGCAAGGGTCCAAGGCAGTGCCTGCGAGGAAACAGAGCTCACAGGTTGCTGTGTGGCTTCTCCGTGACGTGAAGCTCCACAACGCTGGTCTGGAGCGCCCAGCAAAATATCCCCAGAAGCACAAACAGTGTTAGGTCAAACACTGAGCTATAGTTTTTTACGTGTTGGAGACACAAGGTGTTTTTGCAGCCTGGTTTGGAGTCGGGGAGGAAGCTGAACTATTGTGCATGCGGAGCCTATGTGATCCCCACTGAGGAGGCTCTGAGAGGCTTTTTCCCTACAAGGCAGCAATAAACATAGACACTAGAAAATGACCCGAGTTCTTGGAGGGCTGCCCTCTGTAGAGCTCACTGCCTGACAAAGTTTTCTTCCTCTCAGCAGAGTGTCCAAGATGGGCCATACCCTGGTAGAGTCGGCAGCTACTAAGCCTTCCCTTCTCGGTAATAACATCCCGCCTGGAAGGTACGTATATCAACTTCATCATAAACAAGGGAGGTTTCCTGCCACGCTCTGCAAGCTGCTGGCAAGCCTTGTCCTCATCTGCCTTGTTTCTGTAACAAACAGCTCCCTTCACCGTCCTTTCTACCTGATAACTGCCAAAGAGCTCTGACACAGGCTTGAGCATCTTCTTGCTATCTTACTCTTTTAATCGATTGCTAGTTTTATGCCCCATAAATCCCTTTTCACCCCCAATCACCAAGATTTCTCCTGCTTTTTGCTCTAAAGGAGATATTCCCGAATATTCCTGTCCAAAGAGGTCAGAGAAGTAATGAAGTACATAATAACGGGATACATGGGAAAACTGCCCCTTCCTTTCATCACGTATTAGGCACAAGAACAGCCTTTGTGCTAATGCTGCCTGAAGGCTTTCAGTGGGAGAAAATCAATACCGTGGCATTTAATAGCTTAGCCCAGCGCTTTGGAGAATCCACATACAGGCTTCTTTTACTTTGGCAATGGGAGGAGAGTCAGTGATAATGCATTGAGCAGAGGTGGAAGTTTGTTTTCAGGGGTGATGGGAAGAGAGAACATCCTTGCGAGGGAAAAGACCTTTCTAATGAAACTCACGGTGGCTTTATTTCCAAGTATTTCTATTCCATTTATTGCAGTATAGAGGTTGATGCTGGGGGGAGGTAGTGAGCCCGGCTCTGCGTTCTGCCTTCTCCTTCAGACAAGCGTATTTTGATATGTTTTTCGAATCCTGTCTTTGTTTCATTTCTTTCATTTGTGAAATGGGAAACAGACTCTCTGCGCTTCTGCTGCTTTTAGGCTTGCTGGCACTGACAGCCCGGATTTGAAAGCGCTGCAGACACAGATCACAGAGCACAGGGCTCTCTGCCAGGCTGCTGAAGTGGAAAGAGACAGGCTCCTGGAACTGGTCACTGTGCTGCAGAAAAGGTAGCGGCTGATTCTGCCAGTATCCTTTGTGGGATGCTGTGATTAAGGAGCCCTTGAGACGTGGGAGAGTCTATAGCGTGTAGTACAGTAGGCCATACGCTGCCAGTGTGATCCTATCCCTAAATAGAGGCTTTTAAATTGTTTCTGCTCAATTTCCCTGCCTAGTTGATGATTCATTTTTTTTTATTATTCTTTTAGAACAAAGAGCAGAAACAATGGAGTCATCTTCAAACTTGCTGCACCTAAATACAACTAGAACTCACGTATTTATATATGTGTGGTGTTATTTAGGCAGCAATATTATTCATCAGTAGTAAATACTGTAATTATAGTTATAATCTGACACCTGTTCCAAAAGCTTTTCACATTTTTTTAAGTTTCACTGTATCCTCTTTTAAATGAATTTCTTCTGGTTTAACTGAAGCATAGCGGTGATATTTTTTTTTCTATTATTCAGTTCAATTTAATATGATGTTAAAAGCCAGCTATGTTTTAGGAGGGCAGGGGAGGCAAAGTCTTTTAGGTACTCCTTCTTTTCTCAGTTAGAGAATGTATATTATTTGATTCCCATATCTGTGTTCCAGCTTGTGGGAAGATGCACTTTTGTCTGCGTTCTTTTGAATACAATAGGCACTATTTGCTCGGTTGCTTTATTTTATGCTAGTTGTCATTTCTCCCTTGTCTAACTTTTGTCCTGTACAATTCATCGCGGTCCGAAAAATGCAGTTGCTTGTAACTGTGGTTAAAGATGTCATCCCCTGTGCTTTTAAGGGCTAAATCCTGGAAATACACGCTGGGAGAATTTTATTCGTGTTTGTAAGCCCAGGGACTTTAATAGAGCTATGCAATTAGACAGGGATGGAGGTGTGAGTGATAGCTGAAACGGGGCCATCACGAATATGGGATAATGAAGAACACAGAGTCAATGAAATGCACAGTTGCTTGTAAAATGTACCATAGACTGATGATTCAGCAGCTCCACTGTTATCACACATTTATCAAGAGCTCCTGCAGGTAAAGTAAATCTTGTGAGATTGCGTGCAATAACTCTCGGAAGACCTCAGGTTAATATAGCATCCAGTCATATTTCAACATGAATATATGTACAAAAATCAGACGTTCCTCCTTTTCCCTTCCCTTCTGTTGGAGTGTGGGTCAGCAAAGCTCAGGTAACATATATAATGCTTAAGTCCAGAGAGGAGCACTGGGAATGGTTACATAAATGGGATTTTTCTACAGCAGCTGCCAGAATTTAGGACTGTGTTTCACCGTCACTTACTGCGGAGCAGAACATACTGTCAGGAAATACTCCCTTGTAAACGGTTTGTAGGATTGGGCCCTGCTGGGGGAGGGAAGAGCTAGAGGAACATTTTAGTTTAAGTTATTCATATTGGCAGAAGGTTTTCTAAAAAACCACCAGTCTTGTCATTTTTCCTCCGCTGTTTGTCTAACGTGGATGCCAGGGGAACACCTGGTCACGTGAAAGTGTAGTGAATTCAGAACCATTCAGAGAAATAGAATTTCTCGTAGCGTGTCACCAGCCTGGGAATTCACTGCCACAGGAGGTCAGAGTCTTGCCTGTAGCTAGATTTTTAAGACAGTGATATAATTTTATTAGAGTTGTAATATTTTTTTTTAGTTATGCCAGCTAGGAGGGAAATTAGACTAATCAAATCTCTTGATTCAGGGAGTAATCAGCAATCACCGTGGGGTCAAGAAGGAAATTCTTTTATTCTGCAATATACAATACAGTGAATCAATTCAGGTTTCTCTCTCGCTTTAAACTCCTTTAAATCATTTGGCATCAGGCACTGCCCCCCACGAGATGCCCCGCCGACTGCATCTATGGGTGCACACCGTATTTTTGTAGTTAATTTTCTAAGATGTTGTGTGGGGTGAAGAGAGAGGCACTTTGCTCTTCCATTCTGTTCTGCAGAGCCAACCGTCAGTTTCTTTTCCTCTCGCTTCCTTCCACGCTAGTGTCTAATGGCCAAGTTTATTTAAAGCAACATCACAAGTTTCTTTTCTTACTTGCAGAACACTGATGCAAAGCAGCTAAATGCTAGACAGTGTTTTTATAAACCGTTTTCCATCCAAATTTTCCTCATCTGTTTAAAAAAATACAATTTATTTTCCCTGTAATAAAAGATCTCTCTTCAGGAATCTGCAGTTTGCCTGCTTGTCTGAGTGGTAAATTCACACAAGCAGCCAGTGTTAAGGCATCTAGGCAACCTCTGTTAATGAACCCATTATTTCCAACTGTACTCCTTAATTAATTATGTTTTGCAAATTTGGAGGATGTCATCTGGAACGAGTGCACTGGGATTTTTGGGAAATTCTCCCTTTTCCCTCTGTTGGGAGCAGGATCTCCCACAACACAAAGCAGGATTCAGTATCAAGACTAACTGATCCTTCATAGTTGTGGCATAAATAAGCTGAACTAGCTTTTTTTTTCTGCTTATCAGGGTAGAGGAAAGCAGCGATAAAATCTTGGAAGTTGAGAAGAGGCTTCAGGAAGAGCGGCGGCGATGTGTCATTTTGGAACAGCAGCTGGAAAAGCTGCAAATGGATCCAGGGAGGAACACAAGCTCAGTGAAACCTCCCCTGAGGAGCAAAACAGGTAAGGTAGAGCACCTGTCTACAACTGCGTCCCCTGTCCCACCTCTCTGGTTGATAGATAGCAACCACATTTGGACTCTTATCTATCAAACCTACCCAAGTTCTTGACCCTACACATGGCCGTTTGGACCTACTCTGACCGATGGACCGATACAGAAGGTGAAATCCTGGCCCCCACTTAATTCAAAAGGATTTTCCACAGATTTAAGTGGAGTTAATCAGGAGTTTTGCAATTTGTTGTTTTCATGGGATGAGAGTCTACAGGAAGAATAACCTTGACACTGCTCTGTGTTGCCACCATGCCCACCGCTGTGTCCCTTTTGCGCTTCTGCCTGAGAGATTCATCTGAAGGTTAAGAGCAGAATTAAAGGACGCATCCCAATTTAAGGCCTGTCAGTGTCTATGAAAAACTATTGCTGGTGATGAAGTAATTAGATCTGTTGTAATTTATTATCCCATGAACATGATAATCTCCTGCTATAAATATGAAAGCCTTGCTAGCATAGTTAAAGGAGAAGAATTCATGGTGGATGTTAAATTTTTATTTCCCTGATCAGAGCCTTTTATTGCTTAAGGACTCCGATTCTGTAAAGTGTCTAAACCAATAAAATGGCACATATTCTTAAGGAAACTTTTCCAGTGGTTTCCCTTTTTATCTGTATTTTCATAAAGTAAAAAGACTTTAAATGCCAGGATATGAACTGTAGGAATAGGAATTTCAATTTGACAAATACTAGGATGCCGTCAGGCTGAGTTACGGGGATTAGAGAGGTCACAGGCCTCGTCAGAGACCTTGTACAAACTCTTGGCCTGCCCCATGCTGAAACGCATGATCTTGGGGCATAGGGGGACTGCCCCACAGTTCAGTAGATGCATGATGTGGCTGTCCATCATGCTTCCATCCAGTGTTACGGTGTAATAAAGCTACCTCCTCACCTCAGAGCTGACCTGTACTGAGCACTGTCACCTCTATAAGCAGACACCTCCCTTTCCACCTCCACTGGTGTCTTCTCTCTCCTTAGACTTGGGTCAGACTGAGGTAAGAAATGCTACTGGAACTGTATTGCATTTCTTTGTATCTCCCATCATAGTCCTCTTGGTCATATCCATGTTTGAAAACAAGTTGTCTCTGGAGCAGGACCGTGATGCAAGATACTGAATTTCACTGATTTTTTTTTAGAGTTGGAAGGGACCATAGAGATCATCTAGTCCAACTCCCCTGCTGAAGCAGGATTGCCCAGAGCT
>JAOXNO010000013.1:2835371-2848777 GCA_028565335.1 Limnodromus scolopaceus
CCCCCACCGGGGCTCTGCCCAGCCCGGGGAGAACGGCCCCTCCCGCCGGGAAAAAAAGCCTTTTCTCCAGCTCTGGGGAAGATGGGCTTACCCCCCAGCTTTTAAAAAAAATACCGTGACCATGAAAAAAAAATAAAAAAAATAAAAAAAAAAATAAAAAATAGAAATGAATTAAGCACCCACGGCAAGAGCTTTGCGACGCGGCTGGGAAAAGAAAAGGTGACCGGGTCGCCTTTTTATTGCTGCCTAAAAGCAGAGTTTCGCTCCCAAATTCCCCCCAAGGCGCCCCGCACCGTGGCAGGGGCTGTGTGTCCCCCCCCGCCTCCCAGCGCCCCGGGGGGGACGTTCGCGAGTGGGAGGAGGATGCCCTGTCCCTGTCCCTGTCCGTCCGTCCCCCCCCCGGCCCCAGCCCCGCACACCGCCTGCTCCAGCCCCGAACTGCGTGTTTAGCCGCTGCCGGCCGCAGGCGGGAGGTTGCGGAGCTCGGGATCGGGCTGAAAGGCACCTCGCGCCGGGGCTAATTAGCTTCAGCGGGAGTAATTAGCTCAGGGCTAATTGGAAGGTTGAGCAGGGGTATTCCCCGAGCCCTGCTGATGCTGCTGGCCGCGGGGGTGGGGTGGGGGGGCTCAGCTGTGCCGGCGGGGACCTGAGCATCGTGGCTGGGAGGAGTTGGGGACCGCGGGGCTTTAGGAGCCCCCCAAAAGCTCAAGGATGGGAAAAAGGCCAGGAGAAGGTGAGGAGCAGCTCAGGGCAGGGACATCCCATCACATCCCCTCCACGGGCGTCTTTGTGCTCAGTCCTGGGTCCTCTCCAAGGATCCCGTTAGCAATTAGAGGGGACATCATAAGCACCCCATCCTGGGTGGCTGGTGTCCCGGAGCGTCTCCGAACATTGGGATGGGTGCAGCTTGTTGGGAAGAGCCCTTTCCCAGGACCACCTGGCTGAGATGCTCCCACAGAGCCTGGCTCCTGGGTGGGTTTTGCCGCAGGACTCGGCAGCAGCCTGAATTGTGTCCGAGGGTTCAGCCCCAGGCGCCACCATCTTCTCCTTCTCTTCAGCTACCGGCCTTCAAGGAAGCCCACAGAGCAGCGCTGCTGGGGACCGGCAGCGATTTGGGGTGTTTGAGGGGTGGGAGGGCAGGTGAGCTCTCACCCTTGGTTTTCTTCCTTCTTCTCCTTCCCTTTCCCAGGTCTGGATCTCCCCCCCCCTGCGCCGGCTGGGACGGTAACCTGCCACTATGGGGGTTAAAACCATGCTCCCCAGCTACGAGCTGGGGTTTTACGCTCTGGTCGTGACCTGCGCCGTGGTGTACAGCGGCACCGGCATCTTCGAAGCATCCCGAGGTAACGCTCCCCGTCGCATCCCCCCCCACCCCAGAGGGGGCCCTGGGAGGGAGGATGGATGTACGGTGGCTGCTTTTACAGCTGCCCATACCAGCAGGAGATCTTGAATTTTTGGCAGAGAACAGCCCGGGCATCCTTTGCAAGGTTCAAAAAGGATGGGTTTTTTGCCTGGTTGTCCCCTTGTCCCCCTTTCCATGGCTCAGGGCAAGAGGCTGTGGAACGTCACAGCTCTCCAGCCAGTGCCCAAAATAGGCACGGGGGCTGGTTCCCAGATTTTTTTGTCCCATGAACCTGAAAATTTCATGGCATCGGCCGAGGGTCCCTGGGATGTGGCACCGCATGGAGGTTTTGCTGGAAAGTCACGCCGGAATAGTTGATGTTCCCCGTTCCTGTGGTTGCCCGCTTTGGGGATGGGGTGCTGGAGCCCTCATGGCTCATCGTCGCGGTGAGGAAGGCTCCCTGCCTTGCCGCGACCCGGGCCCCTTTTCCTAGAGGTGTTTCTCTCCCCGTAACTCTCATTCTTTTGCAGACAGCATGAACAGAAAGGCTTTTCGGGACGGCATAAAGCCGGGCTGGCACTACTTCGGCAGGAAGATGGTAAGCGGAGGAAGGACTCAGTCTTTTCTAGCTGCCGGCGACGTGGTCAGTGGTGACCCCTGGAGAAGCAGAGCTGGTTTTTCTGCTGCTGTGACGCGCTTTTGCGAAGTCCACGCGACTCGTATTTGTCTCTCTAAAGAACCAGCCGGGGAAATATCAGCCCTGCAGCGCCGTGGATGCTCTGCTTTGCGTGCACCGAGACGAGCAACCTCCGCACATCTCTCCTGGGGGTTTTTATGGCCAAGCTAAAGTGCTCGGGAGCCCTTGGGTGGAAAATGGGAAGAAAAGGCTTTGAAAGCTGTGTGGTTTCCCCCTCCAGATGGGTGTTGGGGCAAGGGTTGCGAGGGCTGGGGGCAGTAAGGCGCCCGGTGCTGCTCCCGCAGGACGTGGCCGATTTCGAGTGGGTGATGTGGTTCACCTCGTTCAGGAACGTCATCATCTTCGCCCTCTCAGGACATGTCCTCTTCGGCAAGATCTGCTCCATGACGGTGCCGCAGGTGAGCCAGGGTCGTGGCGGGATGGATTTGAAAGCACCAGGGTGACGTGGGGTCTGTGGAGGGGCCTTGAGGGATGCTCTAGGGTAGGGGGAGCAGGGTTGGGGCTTTCACCAAGCTGACCGTGGGTTGTGGATGCTCTCTTCTCTCAGCACCGGGCCGTGATGTACATGTTGTACGGGATCTTGGCCGTGCTGGGCAGCATGGGGCTCGTCTACCTGATGATCATCCTTTCCCACTGCCTTGTCCTCTACTCCGTTGCGTTGGCCAAGCAGAAGTGGCTCTGCTACGTGGCCGGGCTTTGCTGTCTCGCCTCCTTCAAGGTGGAGCCCTTCAGCTCCTGGCAGGTAGGTGCTGCCTTGGAACACCCATCTGCCTCATTTCCAGCCCACTTGTGTCCCTCTCCTTGGGTTTGTCTCCAAAAAGGGCTCCTGGGGCACCCCAAAACCCTGGAGACTTCTGGCTATGTCAAAGGTCCACAGGGAGGGCACTTGTGCCACTGAACTTGGAGTAATCCCACAAGGGGATATGTCATGTTTTGGTGGCTTCATGCTGGACACCCAAGTCCTTCTTGCTGCTCAGGTGACAGCTTCTCAGCCAGATGAGACGTGTTCCTTCCCTGTGCCTCAGTTTCCCCATCTGTAACAAGCGCTGGGATGGGTTCAGCGATGCCCATGCCTGTCTCTGCCCAGTTAAGACTTTCTCTCACTGGTGGGTGGAGAGAAGCCCAGGAAAGACATTTACAAAGCTATTCAGTCCCTCTGAAGGACAGTGCTGCCTGTCCTTGCCTGCTGCTTACCTCCTGAAACGTGTTCCCCTCCCCCCTCAGGCTTGTGCCATCAGACTTTCCTTCACCTCCTGGGAGGGTGATGTCCCCGTGACAGGGTGACATTCCCACCCCAGACCAAAGCCTGCATGGCCCATAGCTACTAGGTCAAGACATGGCCAAGAGGGTCTACCACTTCCCAGCTCCTCCAGGATGCAGGAGCCAGCTGGGAAATCGAGCCCCAGTTTTCTCTTTCAAACATCAAGGCTCATTAGCTCCAGGAACAAATGGTAAAGAGCATAATTAGAGGCTTTCCCTGCTGTCCCAGGAGTGATGTCCTCCACAAAGTGAGGGAGCACAGAAGTGACGCTGCCTTCCTGGTGGTAACTTTTTGTTTCTCATCCAGAGTGGGTTTGTAACGGGAGCTTTTGATCTTCAAGATGTCCTCTTCTATGGAGGAAGCTGCTTCACCATCATGCGCTGCATGAGCTTTGCCCTCGAGAGCTCTGAGAAGAAAGAGGGCATCTACTCCATCTTTGACCTTCTCAAGTACAACTTCTACCTCCCATTCTTCTTCTTTGGGCCTGTCATGACGTTTGACCAGTTCCATGCCCAGGTGAGTGCTCCTGAGGTCAGGCTGGAGAAGGACCTCTCCCTGCATCTCTTTCCTTGAGTTTAATGCCTACAAAACCCCACTTTTTGCCACAGTGAAGGTGCCAAATGGTTGTAGAGCTTCTCGTGATCACCTATAGTCTGTGGCCACAGTCTGGGCTGCACAATGATGTCGTGATTTTTGTGGGGAGGGGCTTAAACTGATGGGGTTTTAACCTTACCTTTTGGGGCTTTGGCCACTTCCACTGATCAGTTCAGAAGGGAAGACATTGCTGTGGTGAAAACATCATGCTGGGATGAGGAGGGGAGGGTTCAGCTCATGTCCTTCCTCGCTGGGCACCTCAGTGCCTCAGTTTCCACGTGCTGTCACCCCAGCAGCTCCATGCTGCCCTCATTGTGCGGTGCTGGAGGCCACGGTGAGAGCCGGGCACGTGGTGCCTATCTATGGGACCTCTGTGTGTTGGTGGCTGTGACAGCAAGAGCAGACCCACATGTCCCTCCAGCTGGTTCGCGCAAGGAGCACGAATTTCTGGGGATGGTCTGTGTGTCTGAAGATGAAGCTATTTCTCTAGAAATAAGCAAGATTGGGTGGAAGGCTGCGCTTCAGCAACCAGAGGTTTCCTCTGCTCCCCATGAGATACCCTGGTGCCCCAAGTCTTTACCCGTGTCACACACAACCAAGGGGACTTTTTGAAAAACAGACTCCAAATAGCACTGGAAAACATCAGCAGAAGCCCGGGCTGGGACCAGCTGGCCTCTGGGGCTCTTCCACATCCAAAGATGATGAAAAATGGCAGTGCTCTCTCCCTTGTCACTCTTCCCACCTCAACATCCTTTTACACCAATGATCAACCTTGGTCAGCAAAGCAAACTGGTACTGCTTGCTAAGGGAGGGACCTCTTGCTTGGTCAGCAGTGTTGCTGGGAAGGATTGCCACCACCCCTTTGTTTCCTTTTAAAGAGGAAAAGCTATGCTGAAATTTTGGACTCAACTTGACCACTGGGTGAAAGAGCATTTTAGAAAAACATTTGTGAATTCAGAAGAAAAACCAGCTCTGGGCAGGGGAAAGCAGCCAGAGTCTCCTTGGTGAGAAGGAGACCAAAGACCCACCCAGCCCAGTACCTTCTCTCCAATGTTGGGCTGGTAGTGATTGCCTAAGGAAGGATCCACACTGCTCTTCCTTCCTTCAGTGAGCAGAATGAGCCCAGAGGCAAGTTCTACTCCATGTTAATTCCTTCACCTGGGGCATTAATAACCTCATGCCGCAGGCTGAAAGGATGAGAGTGCAGGACGGAGATCCCTTGGGTCTTGCAGGATCTATTTAAAAGGACTTTTATAGCATTTCACTCTGAAGATCATAAGGTCAGTTCTGATGTCCCCCATGAGGGATGTTCACAGTGCATTGAGTCCACCAGCAGCCCATTCTCAGCGGACAGGCCCCAGCTGGACCCTTCTCCCCAACGTGCTGCAAGACACGTTTCACCCTAAGGCTTCATCTTTCTAGTTGTCTTATCTGTTGGGCTGAAGTCCAGGCGAACATGGCTCTAGCAGCACTTCTGGAGGAGGTGCAGTGCCCCGGGCTGCCCTCTTCACCCCATGATCCCCTTCCTTCCCCAGTTTCCATCAGTTTTTCCTATGAGGTGGGCAGCCCTGGCTACTTCTGATGCTGCAGCCGGCTATCTCTAAGTCAGGGCACTAAACTGCGGGTATCTCCAAGACCTGAACTCCCAACACCTCTACAAGTCTTGATCTGGAGGGTCCTGTTCCTTTTGCACAGCCCTAAACCATGAGGTTTGTAGCCACTTAATGAGCAATTCCCTCCTCTGCTGCTTAAAACACTCATCCTGAAGGCACAAGGAGTAAGTCCCCAACCCTTTTCCCACGCCCCGGCCAGGGGTCCTGTCTTGGCCTGGCCACCACTGCCATCTCCTGGCTAGACACCCCCCTGCACTGCTGGAGCTGCAGCTAATTGCAGAGGTGGATTCCTAATTACCCAACAGCAATTATGGGGATGGGCAGGTAGATGGAATGCCTTTCCTGGCGTGGGGTGCAGGGCTCAGTAAGGGAACATGGATCTGTTTCTTTGGCTCCTACTGGTGCTACGTCCTGGTGGACCCCCCCTGTGTGTGGCGGGGACCCTCATTTGTACCAGGGCTTGGCCAGCCCCATTTCAGCTGAAAAGCATCTTCCTTACTGGGATTAAGGGAATTAATTCACTTCTGTAGGGCTGGAAATGTGGTGAAGGCAGCCCCGATGCCAAAGGGATGGAGTGCTGCAACCACGCACAGGCACGAGGATGGGTGGGAAGCAGAGGCTCCATGTCCTCTCGCGTGTCTCCAGGCCTGTTCTCCCTCAGGTTCTCCTCCAGCTGAGGGTCCGGGGGCCTCTCTGTATCCTTAGAGCACTCGGCATATGATAGACAGGAAACGAATCTGGCAACGGCTTTAATTCTCAGGAATGGTCTGGATTTGACGGCGGGGCTGGTGAGGCAGCCTGTGGATTATGTTGGGAGAGCTCCCACCTCTCGCGGGGAATAAAGGGAAAGTAATAAACATATAAGAGGATTTTGAATACAGCAGCAATTTTTACGGCGATGGGGGGAAGTGAGGACATCAGTCTGCCCAGAGTAATCCTGAAAGCCTGCTCTGGTGATTTTTATATTACAACGGCCAAAGACGTGACAGCTCCTGGAGGCAAAGCCCAGCCCCTGTTTGTACAAGACACAGCAGAGACGAGGTCCCCATCGATTGGGTCCTAACTGATTCAGGATGGCCCCTCGGGCACCTCTCCCTCTTATTGACAGCAGGTGTCTGCAGCAGAAGCTCCAGAGACCACCAGTCATCCTCCTCCTCTTCCTCCTCCCAAATGACCCTGGCCAAAAATATGCATCTGGCCCTGACAGAGCTATCAGGTGGGATTCCAGCCCTGCTCCCAGCCTCTCCTGGACGTGCGAGATGTCCTTCTCTACAGGTGATGGCACCCTGTAGATGTGATGGGTATGGGCATTTTCTCCCATTTAATGACCTGTTCAAGGGGCCACCCTTAAGCAAAGCCAACTTTCTGAACGTGTCCCTGCAGAAAGAGAATAAACCCAAGATCCTTGGTCAGTATGGCTTTCAGCCCACCTAGGGTCCCTTAGGTACAGCCAGACCTGTCACAGCTGTGTCACACCACATGCCTGCTCTGCTGGGACCCCAGTGATGGGAACAATCTTTGCTAGGAGGGTGATCCAGGAGACACATTGCTGTTGTGCTCAGCACTGAGGTGGACATGTTGGAGGGATGCTGTGGGTGGGACATGTCCTGCTCCTGGTGGATGTGTTCACCTGAGCTAGTCCCTTGGGTCTTCATTAATCAATGGAGTTTTGGGTAATGTAGTCCATGGTGTGATTTCTAATGGGGAACGTTGAGTCCCCATTTGGACCTTGACCGTTTCTCTGGATGGAGGAACATGCTGCCCGTCCTGTCTCTCAGCTTAGCCTTTTCCTGGTTTGCCATCACCTTGTGGCAGGTGAGCACCCGAGAGCTGAGACGCAAAGACGATGAGATGAGGAATATCCGGGTCCATGCTCTCTTCCATGTGGGGGCCATCATTGCGGTGGACATCTTCTTCCACTTCTTCTACATCCTCACCCTTCCTTCTGACCTGAAGTTCGTGAACCGCCTCTCAGACTGGTCCTTGGGTGAGTGGCCATATTTGGACATTCTCCTACCTGTACTCAGCTTCAAGGCAGTGGTGAGTGATTCAGATCTCTATCCATCTCCATGGGGAGGCTTCATCAATGGTTATGTTGGACAGGTTTGGGTAAAGCCCTCCCTTCTTCTCAACCACAGTGCAACACAGCTGGGGTCTGACAGACAGCGTTGGCTTGACACCCTCATAGGGTCCTGGAATAAATTGTTTGGCTCAGGGTTTAAGAGGTTGAGCACCAAGCCGTTCCCGTTGCCTTTGTCTGGACTGGAAGGGGGTTCAGAACCTCCAAAAATCAACCCCATGCTGTTGGAAGAGGCACACCTGGTATCTCAGATGCCTTCACAGGTGGCCACCCATTATGCGTGTTTGTGAGCCACTTAAATGGCCGCAGGTTGTACGTTGCACAGAGAGCAGCTCAGGGGAGTTGTAGCTGTTGTCTTCAACTACCTAAAGGAGGGTTGTTAGAGAAGATGGACTCTTCTTGGAGGCTGGCAGGGAAGAAGTAGGACACAATGAACAAGGTGCTGCAAGACGAAGTTCAGTTGCATGTAAGGATTTTTTTTTTTTCTTAGAGTGGTAAAACATTGAAAGGAGGGCCCAGAAGGGTTATAGATTCTCCAAAAAAATATAGATATTCAGTGCTTAAATGAACAAGTCCAGAGCAACTTGATCTCCATTCAACATTGGCTGTGGTCTGAGCAGGGCTGGACTAGAGACCTCCAGAAGCCAAACTCCTGGGATGAATAGTGGCAACAGCACTGGCATTCAGCTGGCAGCTGGATGGAGGATTTCCGCTGGCCAAATACATGTCTGATGCCAGCATTTGAGATGCTATAGGGTAGCTGACATCCACATGGGCCTGGCACAGGGCAAACGAGGGCTGGAGAAGCCCCATGTCTCTCCAGAGTGGCAGGTGGAGGCCAGAAGAAAATCCTAATGCAGCTAGAATGGCACTAGCACTGATTTAGGGTGTCCTAATAGACCTGGGTGGACTGACCAAGCATATGTGTTACTCCAGAGGGAGCTGAGCTCCTCTGAAGACTCTGCTGACTGTATTGACTAGATCTGCCTTGTCGATGGTGGGACCTCAGGCATGGCTCACATTGAGGCACTGTGTGACCCATAATTTGCATCCTGAATCCAGGTTGCAAAATGACCTGAAATGGGGTCATTTTGGCATCTGTTTGCATAGAAATTTGAAATCTTTAGTCTATGTTCCTGCAGGGATCGTCTTCTAGTGTCAAACATACCTCCAAGACAGAGGTTCTGTTCCTGGCTCTGCTGTGGCATCAACATTACATCTATGGCCACAAGGAGATGGGACAGGGTGTATTTTGATGAAGGTGTCAATAAAACCTGAGAGGTCAGAGTCAAGAACTGTGATGAGTTTGTCATAGGTTAGCAAGCCTTAGAGGGGAGGGAAGAAACGATGTTTGTATGAGTTTCTTTGACTACCAAGAACAATAAACAGTTTGTTCCCAAATTCCCCAAGATATTGTCCTTTGGTTCAAGCTCCTTAAAAAGCTACTTAGTTTTAAAAGCTTTGAGGGTCCAAGCCAGCATTAGACTGTCCTCTTGCTGTTATATTTGTTGCAACAGACTACATGCTCACATGGGACATGATGTCCCCCAAAGTCCTGAAGGCGATAAGTCCCATGCTCCTCTTCACATGTTTCATTCTCATTTTTGCTCCAGCTGGCTTGGCCTACTCCAATCTGGTGTACGACTGGGTGAAAGCTGCTGTTATGTTCGGGGTCACCAACACCATCGCCAGACTGGACCACTTGGATCCACCCCAGCCCCCGAAATGCATCACCATGCTCTACGTCTTCGCAGAAACGTGAGTACCCCACGTGCATCGACGAGGAGAGATGGCATGTTTGGCTGGAATGAAGTGTTCATGGAGGGGAGGAGGTCTGGGCTATGCCTCGGATATTAGGAAGAAATTCTCTGTGAGGGTGGTGAGACACTGAAACAGGTTTCCCAGGGAAATTGTGGATATCCCATCACTATAAGTGTTCAAGGCCAGGTTGGATGAGGTTTTGAGCAACCTGGTCTGATGGGAGGTGACCCTGTCCATGGCAGGGGACTTGAGACAAGATGATCTTGAAGGTCCTTTCCAACTCTAACCGTTCTATAATTCTGAGCTGCTGGCCTGTAAATTGGAGATTACCTACACTGATCAATCTATACTGAACTTATAGTCCAGGGAAATGTTCTTGGTCAGGAAGCAATGGATAAGATAGGTTACAACCACATTGGTAGTGGGACCCCTTCAAGGAAGGAACATGAAGAACTGCTGTGAACAAGGTTCAAGGAGTACCTCACCAGGGGACCAGGCACCTTTTATGGCTGACTGCTGCATGGAAAGGTGTCATTCCACTGCGTGTTTTAACGTGCTTCTTATCATCTCCATTTTAGGCATTTTGACAGAGGGATTAATGACTGGCTGTGCAAGTAAGTGTCTAATCAACTGTCCCTGGTCTGGGTCAGGGTCTTCTTTTTCATCACATAGCAATGAAGCATTAAATGCTGTTCATCCCAAAGCTGAGGTGTCCTCTTTTCTGGGTGAATGCCACTATGGCACGACGTCATATTTGGTCTGTTTATCCCTAAGACCATTGAATTAATCATCACAAAGTGCAGGGCCCCCCCCCCGCCCCCCTTGCCAAAGTTGAGAATAAGAGAGTCCTGTCCCAGAAAACACTTTAAGTCTGATGGGTTAACATTCCCTCAAAGGAGGAACAATCAGGCTGGTATTCCACCAGGAGGAAAGGGAAACTGAGCCCAGTTCTCCTATATCCCAGTTAACATCTCCCTCAGCCTTTCAGCTCTCTTCAACCATGATTGCACATGAGCAAACCTGTTTTGAAGGTGGTGGCTCCTCTGTGCTGAAATCCTCTGCACCAGTGACTCTGAGATGACCTGCAGCTCTATGAATCTCCACATTTTAGCAACACTTTACCTGCAAGAGGGCAAAAGGGTGGTGTTTCGTCCTTAAGAAGCTATAGGTTTGTGAGGAAAACAGGCCGCAGATAGCTGGATTGTAGCAAAAATCAGTTTATTGCTAGAACATGTCAGCCAAAACATGGGAGGATGTGGGTGAACATGGGAGGAGGGATTCCAGAGGGCTCTCCTTGACTAAGGGGAGCACCGACCACTTTCCTTGGCTGTTAGGTACGTGTATGACCACATTGGAGAGAACCATGACAACATCATGAAGGAGCTCATGGCCACCATCGCCACCTTTGCCGTCACCACCCTGTGGCTGGGACCCTGTGAAATCGTTTACATCTGGTCTGTCTTCAATTGTTTTGGCCTCAACTTTGAGCTCTGGGTGCAGAAGTTCTTCCAGCTGGAGCCTTTTGCCAAACTGGAGGTGAGGAGATGTGCTGCAAGCAGATGGGGGGAGATCAGTGGGTCTGGGGCCAAACTCTGCTGCTGGAAAATATCCATGACTGTAGGGAGCTCAAACTTGCTTAACCAAGTCAGGTCCACTTTCAGCTGACGCTGAAGAACAACATCCCTAATGATGCCCTGCAGCTCCATGTCTAGGCCTCCTGCATGGAGACCTGAAGGTGTCTCCTGTGTCCTTCAGCATCTTTGTGATCAGCTACTCGGCTCTGCAAAGGAAGCACAGTCCTGGTGCTCTGTATCCCTTCATTCTGTACATGGTGTCACCCACCCAGAGCTAATTCCCACCAGCCCCTATGATGCTTCATGGGAAACTTAAGCTGGGTGTGGAGCTTTCAAAGGGAAAACAAAGGTCCAAGAGAATGAGGACTGCTGCCCCAACGAGGCACTGAAGTAGCACAGATGGACAGGAAATCTGAGGTCTGTCCATGGGGAAATTTCCATATGGAAATAATTTGGTTTTCTTGTTCTGCAAAACATCTTGGTGTTCTGAGTGGGTTTCATCTGATTTCTGATAAATGCAAGTGTTTAGGTACTAGAATGAGTTATTTCTCAACCACTCCAAAGCTTAGTGCCCCATCTCTGTTTGGGATCAAGGTGACTCAGTGACATGTTTGAAGAAAAACTTTGCAAACTCCATCCTGGAAACAATTCTGTTGCTTATTTGGTTTGCCCAACCTTAAGTCTGGAGGTCCTACAGTGGTTCAGTAAAGACCCCTTTTGAATAAAAATTTTGGAGAGCAATCCTCCTGTTTGCTCTTCTCATTGAACTTCTAATGAGATTATAGCACTCTCGGGCAGTGAAATCTCTTTCCCTGCAGCACCACAATTCTCAGCCCTAAGTGGCCTGGGGATTCACCGTGCTCTTTGAAGATTGCTATAAACCTCTTCCCCGCTCCTCTCGCAGCAGCTGCTCCTGAGGATTATGTGCCAGTGACAATTTCACTCTGCTGCTGTCACGAGTTCTCAGCTCTTTTTTTTTTTTCTTTTTCTTTTTTTTTAATTCCTAAGAAACAATTTCTACCAGGAGCTGGGAGTGATTTTCACATAGGGCTAATAATAATCCTGGTGTACAACAGCATTTATCTGCCTTGAGGAACGGCTTACCCAAGGCAACAGACGAAGAAAGCGGTACTCAGCCATTACAATTGGCATGAAACCATTCAGAACATCCTGCTCCTACCCATGGGACCGTGAAACATCAGTCTGGAGTCCCAAATGCATCTGAGTCCAGTAGCAGAGCAGAAGTTTTACCTTGTCCTTACGTTTCTTCATCTCAGAGGCGCCAAAGGCTGCTCTAATTTTTGCCTACCCCCCTGTGATCCCAGTGGGAGTTTGACTGGAGTTGGCCCAGTGCATCTTCTTTCCTTACAGCCCTTTTTTCCTCACTCTCTGCTCCTCTCCCTTCCACAGGCCAAAATGCCAGCCAGCATGTCTCGACGGATTAGGGCAGCTTTTGGGGCGGCAAATTTCTGGGCCATCGTCCTCTACAACATCCTAGCCCTCAACAGCCTGGAGTTTGCACTGCTGGTCACCAAGAGACTTCTTCTGACCGGTAAGATGCTACCAGCCTTCCCCATTGAGGTGCCCTTGTCTTGACTGGGGGGACACTGGTAGGGGAGCCAAAGACTGGGACTTCTGAGTCCTTTTTTTTTATGGTCTGGACATTGGCTCGTTATGTGGCTGCTCCCAATGTGTTTGATTATTGTTCAAAAGGTGCAGGGAGCTGTTTCTTAGCTCCCGCTCTTCTCGTGTGAGCTCTCTGGGGTATGAGCTGTCTTCCAGGTGTTCTTGTACACCTCCTGGCACAGCCTGACGCTGTGATTTTGACTTCTTGCAGCAACACAAAGGTCACATTTGCCCCACCAAGGTGGGCTGTGAAATGGTACCCTTGCTGGAGAAAGGGATTTATCCTACCTCATCTCCTTTTGCTTTAGCAATTACTCCTGCATCAACCTGAGGGAGCTGGGATTGTTCAGCCCAGAGAAAAGGAGGCTGAGGGGGAGATCTCTACAACGCCCTGAAAGGAGGTGGTAGGGAGGTGGGGGTCGGTCTCTTCTCCCAAGTAACAGGTGATAGGACAAGAGGAAACGGCCTCAAGTTGCACCAGGGGAGGATCAGACTGGAAATCAGGAAGAATTTTTACACTGAAAGGGGTTTTAAGCCTTGGAACAGGCTGCCCAGGGAAGTGATGGAGTCACCATCCCTGGAGGTATTTAAAAGACAGGCAAACGGGGTGCTTGGAGATATCGTTTAATGAGTGGTTTTGTCAGTGTTAGGTCAATGTTTGGACTCCATGATCTGAAAGGTCCCTCCCAACCCCGGCAATTCTATGATTCTATGAACCTGAAGGTGACAGTTACAAATCCTCATTCTACGGTCTTATCTGTACATTTCTAATCGGTGGACAGTAGCACTATTTTGAAGTCTTCTTGAGCAGCCCAGGGTATAAATAGCCATCAGAAGCCCATGTTCTCCAGCCCTCGC
>JAOXNO010000013.1:2862427-2873516 GCA_028565335.1 Limnodromus scolopaceus
TGCTTCAGCAGGGGAGTTGGACTAGATGATCTCTATGGTCCCTTCCAACTCTAAAAATTCAGTGAAATTCAGTCAAATTCTGTGTCTGTCTGGTAACGCTTGTAAATGAGATGAGGTCCTGGGAGAAGAGGTCCTTTGTGCTGCATATACACAAAGCCCAAGAGTAGGGGATGCTGCAGAAAATAATGAATATTAGCATAAACATTCTGCTATTTTATTTTCCCCCTTTTTTTTGGATCACAAAATTTACTGGATGAGCCCTATGTCATTGAAAACTACATATTTTTTGAGATTGAGTCAGGGTCTGTGCTCACCTCTAGGTCTGGAAAGTGCCATGTACTTGGGGCCTTACCCAGAAAGCTGCAAATCCCTTTGCTTCCCATCTTTCTCTGACCCAGGTCCTTCAAGTGGGGTGAAGCCGATTCCCTTCCCTACGCAGTCTACGGCCACGCCGTGGTATCGCACAAGGACCTCGTCTACGTCATTGGTGGCAAAGGAAGTGACAAGTAAGTCAAAAAGCAGGAGGAATACAGAGAGCGCTCCTCAAAACTAGCGGGAGCACAAAGCATGAGTTGACACCTCCCCAACCTGCACGCTATGGGTTAAGGAGGATTGGTTGGGGTGTGAGATGTGGATCTTCCCTTCTCAGCTCACCTTTGTGATTCCCAGCCACTAGGACTCCTACAGGGAGATCAGGGAGATGGCACTGTCCTTGCAGGGGAGGGAACGTATCATCCCCTTTACTCACAATAAATAAATACCACACAGATTGGGAGAGGCGCTGAAGAGCAAGAAACCCCTTCACATTGAGGGTCTCCTGCCTTGGACTTGTGGAGCAGCGTGGTCCTAGTAGTCAAATCCAGGCGGGTATTTGCAATAGGGGTGAAAAACTTCATCAAACCTGACCCCCATCCTGCCCTCCTGCAGGAGATGAGCTCAGCAGAAAAAAACCTCTCTTGGGGAGCATTGAAGCAATTTCTTTGCAAGCCAGAAGTGTGACTGTTTGCAGAGCAAACATACCATAATCCAGCAAAGACAGGTCCTGCTCTGAAAGGATTATGGTCTGGAAAGTGTGAGCGTGCATACATTCATGCACCTTACATTGCTGTCCCGGGGAACGGGGGCGTTACTGATGATATTTCACAGCTTCAAGTTGGATCAGCAGCACAGAAAGACCATCTGATGGCCATGTGCAAAGTCCTGAGAGGCACTGAGCTACATGGACCTGTATCCAGCCATGTACGTGTAATGTTGAGCTTTTAGGACCCCTGTCCAAAGCAGACACAGCAGGAGGGGATGTGTTGTACACACAAATGATGTCTCCAGCCATGGGCATCCTGGAGTGCACACCCAAGTAAAGGCACTCACCCAGATGTGGAGGAGCAACCCATGTTCATCCCAGCAAACATCCCCCGACTCCTGCAGTAGAAAGCTGCCCCTTGGCAGGCGATCAAGACTCCTTCTCTCTCTCCTCTTCCTCTAGGAAGTGCCTGAAGAAGATGTGTGTCTACAACCCATCCAAGTTTGAGTGGAAGGAGCTGGCTCCCATGAAAACTGCCCGGTCCCTGTTTGGAGCCACTGTGCACAAGGACAAAATCTACGTGGCTGCTGGTGTGACCGACTCTGGCTTGACCAACTCAGTGGAAGTGTATGACATTGCCTCCAACAAGTACGTACCTTTGGGGCAGCTGTAGGTGTTGGACAAGGAGCAGCTGTAGGTGTACGTTAACCAACCTCCAACCATTTTGGAGTTTGCTTGCAACTCCTGATACCAGTTCCTCCCAGTCCGTATTCCTCGGACACCTGGGCATCACTGAGGCCACTGCAGTTGGGCTGTGGATCATCTCAGGCTCAACTTCAAAGCAGTTTCACCAACTTGTCCTGCCCTTGAGTTCCCTGCAGGGCTGTAGCTTCATCTTGGCAGCTTCACCCAATACAGTAGTCTCTCTGAGTTTGGGTGGCCCTTGCAGCTGTGGTTCCACTGCTGGAACTTGCTGGTCCATGCCAGGTGTGCTTCACAGATCATCTACTCAATGCAAAATGAGGGTTCATTGTGATGATGGAAGCAGATCTCTCTGACAACAGTCAGTGTATGATCCCATCCCATGTAGACTTACACAAGTTAATCCGTCACTAGCTAATTCAGTTGTTGGTTCCTGATTTAAGGCCAGTCTTGGCGTGGGGGTAGGCAGGGTGCCTTAATGTGTGTCCTCTCTCATCACGGCAGGTGGGACACTTTCACTGAGTTCCCACAAGAGCGCAGCTCGGCCAGCCTGGTGAGCTTGGCTGGGGTGCTCTACCTGCTTGGAGGGTTCGCCACGGTGGAGACGGAGTCCGGAGAGCTGGTGCCAACGGAGCTGAATGACGTTTGGAGGTGACGATCTTCCCTGGGGCTGTCCAAGGGAGTGTGGGAGGGATGTTAGTGAGACCCACTGAGGGAACAGATAGCTTCTGTCTTGATGCCTTTGGCGTGAGACAGATGTTGTTACCCCAGCACAACAGGGGTAACTCAGGCTCAGCACAGGGTCTCTGGGTGAGGTTTGCCCTGTGCTGTGCTGGAGGGCACATTAGGGGATTCAGTGATCTCTCCCAGCCTCATATAGCAAGGGACCTGGGAATATCTGCTCCTTCAGCTTTGTTGCTGCATTGACATTTTGTCTGGAGCTGCTTGCAGACCTCCCTTTTGGCGTGAAGCAGTGTTTGTGCAACGGATGCTCTCCCTGGGAAAAGCTGGTGCTTGGGCTGGAAATCAGATTGTCTCTATGTACGGGCAGAAAGTGCTTTCTAATGGCTGCTAATATAGCTTTAACTGCTCCTGTCCTTCACGTCTGTGGCTCTAGAGCACCCTCAGCAGGCATCTGCTGGCCTTCACCACAGATGTTCAGTCTTGGTGCCATCCACCCACTTCCCAGGGGAAAAATAGACCCTCCCCTGTGAGACCACACACTGATATCCACGTTCCCCAGCCCAGTGCTGCAAACCAGAGCACACCAGGGCTGCAAGTGCCCACGCAGCTCCCTAACACTCCCACAGATACCTTGTGGCCAAATGATGACTGTGGGACAACACACCGAGCGCCAGGGCTTCCACCACTATGGAGAGCAGCTGAAGTGAGGGAGACGAGACACTTTCCTCACCACAATTGTCCGTCTGTCTCTCCTCAGATATGATGAAGAGCAGAAGAAGTGGGAAGGGGTCCTCCGGGAGATCCAGTATGCCTCTGGTGCCACTTTCCTTCCTGTGCGTCTCAACGTTTTGCGCCTGACGAAGATGTAGAAAGGCGTGATTTTTACGTTTGGTTTTTTTTTTTTTTTTTTCCATGGGGGTCTGGGGCAAAGAGGGATGGGAGGAGGTGAGGTCATGCTTATCAGCACAGACGTGGCAGCTGGATACTGTGTAGGACATTGCATCTGTGATTGGTGCCTTTTTATTTAGTCAAATGGGAAAGGGGGGGAATTATCTTGAAGCCCTATGGAAACTTGAAGATGCTTACAAGATAGAGAAGGGATCTGGAGCCTGCAAGGATCTTGGGTAGACTGAGACGCATGGAGCAATGAGTCGTTCCAGTCTCAGTAGACAGGACAAGAATCATATAATTTGTTCTGCTTCTTTCTCCATATTTTTTCCCATCTTCTCAACTGCTGTTGAACCTCCCCAAGCAACAGTGGGGGCAGAAAGTGGGTCCCAAGGGACTAAGCTGCTGTTCCCCAGGGAAGGGTGGGCCTGTAAAGTATTTCCCCATCTAATGTAGCTGTGAGCATAGTACTAGAGCCCACCTTGGAGGGGAAAAGGAAGGATCAAAGTCAGGTGATACAGGAGAGACTTGGGGGTAGTGTGATGAGTTCCTGGGTGATGAGAGCTGTTGGGATGCGACAGTTAAAAAAGCATGTGACCGTGGGCAGCAGAAGCACTTTGGAAGTTGTAATGAAAAGAAAATAGTCTTAGTTCTTTGCCTTCACCTTGACTTTGGACTGAAGAGACACCAGGAGCTAAGGTCTGCAGGAGGGGAAGGGTCACGAGCGGAGTAGGATAGAAAAGGGGGGAGAGATAGGTAGGGAGGGCCATGGGGACTCATCTCCAACCTTTTGGGCTCCTCATCTTCAATCACAAATCACAATGTCCTCATATCCTCACCTGTGGTTGGACAAGTGCTGTTTTTTCAGGGAAAAGTTTTATATTTATGCTGTTTCTCTTATTTTTAATGTTCTGACCTCTGATATTTTTTTTTAAGAGTATTCTAGTTTCTAGTTTGCTAAATACATGGAGATCTCAGTTGTGTTTGGCTCAAAGAGAGCTTCCCACTGAGGAAAAATGCAATATTTTTTTTTTTAAGTTATCCATAATGATGTTTTGATAGAAACACGATTGTACTGGCAGCAGGACAAAGATCTGCTAGAGCAAAAATCTCCTGATGCCAACACCATCTGACCAGTGGTTTATTTAAAAATAAATTATTAGGCTATTTCAAAAGAAATCCCCGTGTTTGTATGTTGATAGAACTGTAGCTGAATGTCCACAGCAACCAAACACAAGGACCAAGCAAAAGCTGCGATGAACACACGCAGCAAACCAGCCTCATGGAGAGCCCTTGCGCAGCCCCAGCTTTTATTCTTCTTATTTCCACCCATTTGGCAGCTGAACAGAGGTGATAATCAATAGCAAAAAAAACCAACCCAACCAAATACAAACCTTGCAAAATAATACCTTCAACGTGGCATGAAAATTATGGTATCAAAAATCATATCTGGCTGATTCATCTAGCTCAAAATGCACTCATGGAGAAACTAAAACGTGTTTGGAAGGAAAGACAATTTGGCAGGAGTAAAGGAACCAGAGTCTTGTCCTGGTTTCATTTTAAGGATTTAAAAAGTTACAGGATAATCTCCTTAGAGGACAGTCATATCAGAACAGTAATGAAACATTTTTCACAGGAAAAATAAATCCAAGGTGACTGGTTGGTACAAAACAGCTTAAAAAAAAAAAAAAGGCAACAAAAAAAAACCTGTGAAACAATCAAATGTGTGAAAAATGCACTGCAAAAAAAAAAAAAAATACCTTCCACCCAGTTCTGCAGAAATTCCTGTGCACGACTTCCAAGGTAATTGAAGATGAATCTACCAAGTGTAGAATAGCTTGTGGCAGAAAAGAAAAAAAGAAAAAAAGAAAAAAAGAAAAAAAAATAAGAAGAACAAGAAGAAAAAATAATCCATGCATAGAATAATAATTTTTAAAAAGTCATTTATTGTGGTGGCAGGATACCACCTCCTGCCTGGGATGGGAAACCAACAGACACAGAATGGAAAGCTGTTGGCACTTGGTCTGAAGAGAGGGTTAATCCCTGCGTACCTGATGGCACGTTGCTTGGCTCTCCAGGGGGAAATCTGGGCCCTTTGAAGTCAAGGGGAATGTTTCTGAGCCTCGAAGAGTTGGTACAGTCTAGTTCATTGATAATGGCCTGAGAGGTGGCAACTAAAACTGGTCCCCATCCTCGGTTGCTCATCTCACAACTGCTCATTGGTAATACAGCTGATAGGACCTTAGTCCTCCTGTGCGGTTCACATCCATTATAAAGCTGTGGGAGATGCCGTCACTGGCACAGAGAAAGAAATCGTAAAAGGAAAATTAGCTGTTGTATTAAAGGACCCAGAAGAGCTTGAAATATCCCATTACTTGAGCAACAAGGGCCAAATCTCAATGCGTACAAGCCAGTGTTGGCCCAAGCAAGGCAGCAAAGTTGCACCTCGCCAAGTGAAAGTCTGGCCCAGAGATGTTCACCACCACTTTGCCAAGAGGCTTCTTCAGTCCAAAGGCAATCACAGATAAGAAATGTCAACATGAATACTCTGAGAGGCATCACTCCTCGCTGCTGCTCAGCATTTTCCCAGCTCAGATGCACACATTTTCAATGGCACAGGTCTCCTGTGGGTATCTTTTCCAGGCAATGCCAGCAGCAAAGGAGCAGGCGCATCCCAAGGGTGGGAGAAAATCACCTCTTCTTCCATTAGCTTTCCAGCATCAGTGCTGACAGTAGCTGGTGAGGTTCCCACCACTCCATTTTACATCAATAAAAGCCCGTGCTTTTGGACGGGCTCCTTGGTTTCTCCACTGCTTAGAGAGGAGCTCATGTAACCTGAGCTCATAGCCAAGGCAAATCTTATGGAGCCAGTAGGACTCAGGAGCTTAGCCCTCATCATGCCCCTTCTTGCACCCACTCATCATCCTTCCCTGAAAAGCCCTTTTTTGTGGGCCCCACAGCAGTCCAGTTGTCTCACACATATGCACACACCTCCCACCAAACCCAACGCAAAGACCATATGCGTGAAGCAGTGGCAGCGGTGATGCCCATCCTGCTGGGCTCTGACTCCTCTCAATTGCCTGAAAGAGACTTAAAAAAAAATTTAAAAAAAGCAAAAGTAAGGCAACAAAGACAGTGGTGGAGCTTTAGGTTTTCTTTTATAAAAGACAAATCGTTTATTGATTCAGTCCTTCCACTTGCAACCTCTTTGGTAACAGTCATAACACTTCCAGACTGGGAGAACGCAGTGGAAAGGCCCAATTCTGACCTCTCACCACTTTCAGAGCTCAGCGACCCCTGACATGCCTTGGTGAGAGGCCAAAAGCAGGTTTCAAAGCATGGCCAAAGACCTGGCCTCTAGGGACAACCCAAAACAGCCTGCTGTGACTCGTCCTGCTCGTGGGTGGCCCAGAGAGCAGCCCCAGCACCCCCAGACAGAAGATGGTTCGGGATGGGGATGCACGTCAGGCCCTTGCTACCAAGGCTGACTCTGAGCTGTGCCCTGGAAGGCAGCTTTGATACACCTCTTGGGACCTCCAGGACATTGGCCAACGAGGCCATCAATGAAACAAGACTCGCCTGTTCCTACGGTAGGCAATGACTTGCCCCAGTTGGCCCCACACTGATGCACTAACCCAACCATCTCAGCCTCCCCCTCATTACACCATCCCAAAGAGAGTAACTGCTGTACTTGGAGTTAAAGATAAACATATATTGATTACACATGGTCATAAAAAAAAAAAAGTAATAATAATAATACATTTCCTAGAACATTACTTAAGACGCTTCCGAAAAGCATCCAAGCTTCCCCTCCCCTCCCCGCCTTCCCTTATCTATACAGAATAAAGTGCTTCATTTAGTTTGTTCACACTAGTAGAGCCACCGATACACTCTTAACTTGGCATGTTTGGGCAACCGATACTGAATGCCGTAAAATAATACAGAGCCGAACATCAGGCATGAGAAACTAGTTTTGAGGCAAGTGCTTGGGGTTTCATTCATTTCCTTCAAGTTCCATGCTACTGAGGTTTTTCTTACTCCTTTTTTTTTTTTTTTTTTTCCTTTTTGTTTATTATTTTCTTCCTTTGCAAATTCGACCCAACTCCCGTCGTGGTTCCGTGTCACGAGGCAGGGCTGCGTGTGGGGAAGCTCGCTCCGTCCGTGTGAACAAAGGGCGTCTGTCCATCAGTCCTTCCCTCTCGACTTCAGGCAAACCAAGAGTTTAATCAATGGAGTTGTCTAGCAGCGGATGCTCGTCTCTATTGCACTGTCACAGCCGTTCCCACCCGCCGGCCGTCCATCCATCCATCCATCATCACTTTCCCACCGCGCTGGGGTTATGGCTGTGGTCCGAAGGGCCAGCCGTGCCTCATAGACGTTATGAGGCTAACTGGTGTGTGCTACCAGGCTCCTGGGACATATAAACCAAAAATGACCCTCCCCACGTGGATCCCGCCCCTCCCCAGAGTTCAAATGGAGGGGGAAAGAAAAAAAATTCAAACCCGGAGAGGTCTGGGGTTAGGCGCGTGGGCAGAGTTGTCAGCTGAACGTTGCGTTGCGGCATATTCATGAACTGCATAATGGAAATCAAGCCCCTCTCCACCCTCGCGGTCTGTCGAAGAAGGGATGTGAGAGATTAAGGTGCAAGAGTTAAACAAAACAAAACAAAACAACAAACCCACCAAAAAAAAAAAAATTAAAATAAAATATAAAAAGCTTGAAAACAACGGACCCAACTCCCCCGCCTCTCGCCCGTCTAACCCAACGGGTGCCAACGGGGCTGACCGGGATGGATGCGGGATGAGACACTGCAGGAGTGACTCATTTGAGCTTTTAGTACATTAACGAAAACCAGACATGAAGAGACACATTGGGGCTGAGTAAGGGTGCAGACAAAAGGGCTCGGAGGCCATGTAGGACTCCTGGGAAGTGCCCGAGCCTTGGAGAGGGGAGGGAGCAGCAGGGATCTGGTTCTCCAAAGTGCTGTGTGCATGGTCACATCTCAACGCCTCCAAGTGGCTCTCTGGGCAGGCTCTCGAAGGGGATCGGACGCAGCTGGGATCAGTTGCTGGGCTTTCTGCTGGGCTTCTAGCCTCAACAAGGAGCTCTCATCTCACAGTGACATCCAAGCGGGACAGGTCCTCACCAGGAGAGGATGAACTGGGACTGGGACAGGGAAAGCCACCTCCAGGTAGAAGGGAGCACATGTCGCTGTTGGGGTTTGCTTGGGGGGGAGAACTCTAACAGCCAGGCAGGCTGATAGGGTCCATCACAGAAGATCCTACAGGCAAGGTGAGTCCTCAGAGTGCAGTACTCCCATCCCATGTCAAGGCTGTGTGAGGGGAACGAAATGTAAAGGAGCCCGAGGGGTGGGTCTGAGAGGCAGCAGAGGAGGAGACAGCATGGACTACTCTACTGAGGCCCTCCAGCACCTCAAAGGGTGTCACTGAAGGCTTCTCTAAAGCAATCGTCTTCTAGTCTGGGTCATGGTCCCTTCAGAAAGCCAATGGGCCCGAGAGCTGAGTGCCCACATCCCTTACAGGCGTGTGTTTGAGAAGCCTTTGCACCATCCCAAGGAGCCATGGTCATGGAGAAAGGAGAGCGGAAAAGCCTTTGGTACCCATCTGAGACGGTCAATATGGCGAGACAGCGCCGCCATAGCATCCTCCCTTTGCTCAAAGCAGATGGAAATGAAATGAGTGTGAGCTCACTGGTACTGATTGCGGTGCTGGGGGTCCACAGGATCCCAGCCAACACGGGGATGAAAAGCAATTTGTTGCTCCATCATGCTAACATCCACAAGAGACGTCAGGCATGGGGAGGCACCACTCAGCAGCAGGGGACACCAGTCACCTAACCCATCGCCTCAAGCAGCACCCAGGAGAACAGCAGCTGCTCCCCTGTCCCATCCTTATCAGGATAACACTCCTGCATGTCCCTGGGCAGCAAACCCACTGAGCATGTGGTTGAATCCTCCTGGCTCCGCAGGGACAGCCTAAACACTGCCCAAGTGCTGTGCTCATTTGGTCCAGGAGATGAAGCACCAAGACTTCTCGCAGAGCCAGACGTGGCTCTGACTCCAGCACCCCACTCAATGTTCTCTCTTGCCTCCCAACACCTTGCTCACCACCTTTATGACCTGACCCACCTCTCCACGCATCCACAGCACTGGCCTTGGGAGCAAGGCACCAGCTGCAAGGCACCCCATCTCTTGGCTGGCATCTCTCCGCCCATGCTGGATGCTCTGCAGCCCCTGCAGCACTCCTATCTCTCCCTGACCCCAAAGGGGACACTTCCCTGGCCAAGGAGACCACACAGTCATGGGAAGACCAATGCACGACACCCCGGCTCAGAGCACAGCAGCGAGTGGCCCGGCTTGGACCCCAGTGTCCACCAAGAAAGTAACGCAAACCTTTCCTCTTCTCCTTCCTTGGCATGAAGCCAGCCTGAATAACTGAAGCCAAAGACCAGCTCAACTTCAACAAGCACAACATGGTCGGAGAAGCGCCAACAAACGCTACGGGGCATCACCAAACCAACCACAGCCCTCACTGGTCCCCCCAGGCCAGGGCACAGCAACGGCTGCCAACCCCATGAGGAGAGGTAAAGCTTGGGAGAGCAACACGGGCAACAAGCTGGAGGATGGGACATTGTCATCAGGCCGAACACGGTCTTGCTTTAGCTCTAAACTTTGCAACGGGACCCAAACAGGAGCTCACCCATCAGTCAGGGGTTTATTCGAATTGTTAAGGCACTATTCTGGGCTGATTCTGCCTAGAAACAGCAGTGTCCTGCTCCTCCACCCGGGGTTGCCGCAGAGTCACCCTCCCACCGGTCCTGAGGCCACCTGAGCTCTCCCAGGGACACCTCACCATCTCCAGAGCATCCCCAGGAGCCCAGTTCCTGCTGGGATTAGCAGAGAGGACACAACAGAGCCAGGCTCCCTTAGGCCACCCCAAAAACGAACCGGCACCGGGCTGCCGATGCCCCGAGACGCGATGCCGCCGGCGTTTGTGCTTTCACCTATCGAGGAGGAGGAAAACCTGTCACGGGGAAGGAAGACACGGCGAGGGCTGCTAACGAGAGCGGGCTGACGGCTTTCCAGCCAGGGGACATCTGCTCGCTCCCCGCGGGCCACCGGGGCCGGCAGACGGGACCGGCGGGGGGGCTCCTCTGCGGTGCCCACCTCTCAACCTCTTGGAAAAAAAAGAGCCTGAATTGAAAGACCAGCTTTACAGTACAGGGATTCAAGCACCACTGGCTAAGATTTCGGCTTATTATAAATATCGAAGGGCCGGCAGGCATCCGCCCGGGCACGCGACGCCGGCGAGCTCAACCCCGGACGGTGTGGCACCCTGGTCCTCCAAGCCCTGCCAGCATCCCGGCACGAAGATGAAGACGATGCGGGGGAAGATGAGACAGAGAGCGACGCCTTTTACCTACACCCTTACGGACGGACAGCAGTTCCCCCCCCCCACTACCCCCCGCCAACATCCACGCTCCTCGGGGAGGGGGCTCCCTCCTGCTCCCTCTCTCCGCGAAGAATGACGGGTGAGAAAAAGGAAAAAAAAAAAGCACCCAAAACAACCCCAAAATGAGGAGGAAAAGGGGGGGGTAGAGAGCAAGCGAAGCCTTGGCTCCCCGGGGGGGAGGCGATCCCGAAGGGCAGAGCAGTCCGTGCGGGCGCATGGCCGGGGTCGGGGAGGGGAGGGGGGGCACCTAATTGTTGTTCGAATTTATCCTCCCTGCGGGAAACAGGGGAGGGGGCGGCGGTAGGTGAGGAGGAGGAGGGAG
>JAOXNO010000013.1:2905810-2915886 GCA_028565335.1 Limnodromus scolopaceus
TGGAGGTATTCAAGAGACGAGTTGACATGGTGCTCGGGGGTATGGATTAGTGTTGGGTGGTGTTTTGTGTGGTGTGGTGGGTGTGGGTTGTTTGTGGGGTTTTTTGTGGGGTTTTTTTGTTGGTTTTTTTTTTTTTTCCATTGGTTGGACTAGATGATCTTAAAAGGTCCCTTCCAACCTAGGTGATTCTGTGAGAATTTCCCGACATCAGCAGGATTAAAGACTTATTTTAATAGAAAAAAAGTGTCACTACTGAGTAATAGATAACCGGCGCTATTTTTACCGTTCCCTGTCTCCTGTCTCCTCCAGGCTCCAGGGGACAGCGCGACCTCTACGGCGGCGGGTCCGCAGCACCGGGAAGCAGCCCTGTCACTCCGAGCTTCTGCTTTCGCACCGAATATGGCCTTTTAAACACAAAAAAGAAAAAAAAAAAAAAAAAAGACATTATGCAGTTAAAAGAGAGGTTGTTAATTAACTCTTTAACAAAGACAACCGACTACTTTATACCGGAGCGAAGCACGGAGGTTGTCCAACTTTTCTTACTTATTTTTTTCTTCTCCCATCTTTGACACAGCCATTCATCCTTCCCCTAAATCATCATTTTTTACACCTTTTATCACCATAGCTCCTATCACCCGGCATTCCTACTTTTTCTTGTGCCTCTTTCCCCCCACCCAAGACACCGCTCTGAAGTTTGGGAAACGCCAGTTTAACCAGATCACAGCAAAGACTAAACCAAACAAGGAGGTTTGCCCTTTTTACCTTAGACGGAGGCAATAAACCTTTCCATTAGGACAGAGCCGGTATTTTCCAAGGAAATCCAGGGTTTTTTGGCAACAGAAGGTCTCCAAGACTAATGGATTAGTCCGCTGAGCCGTTACATCTGCTGACTCGCACTAACACCACGTTTCCAATACGCTGCGGAAAGGATGTGGGAATGTGTATCGGGGAAAGAATATTTAGCAAAGAGGTTAAACTCGGCACATTCGGAGATTTCCGCGGAGATCTGTTAAGTGTATCTTTTCACAAACCTTTTACGTATCTTAAGGAAATGGCGAGGCCTCAAATCACTTGGAAATTTCAAAATATTTGTTCCTCCAACGACTATTATGTAAACCCAGGACCAGGTCTTGCTGAGGAGTCACTCTCTATGTAGGTCAGGAAAAGGAAAGGCAACTTCTACGGAGTCTTGCGAGGGATGAAAGCGGATACAGAAATTGAAGTGCATTTTTAATTTTCCTGCCCGTTTCCCCTCAAGCAGCAACAGATTTTTCCAGATGTAGAGAAAAAGCAGCATTTGCAGATATGTACAAAAGTTTATTTTACAAACGGCAACTACTTTTGGATAACAAAATTGCAAAAACATAGACCGACATTAGAAAACCAGCTCAGGGGTACATTGTCTCTCTGAAGCACGATTTAACAGAATTTGCGAAGTAAAAATACTCCCCTCCCTCCCCAGCCATCGCCCATTTCTTCATAAAGCTTTAATTCAAGGTAGGAAATAAACAGCGGTGACATTGCAGCAATTTTGGACAACTGCAAGTAATTGATTGACCGTATTTCTGTTACCTTTTCCCAGCCTTAAAAACAAGTCAGCTCAGATCTGAAATATGACAAAGTCTGATTCTGGAGCAATTTTTTCCTCTAGGAGGTGTTGAACGGCGATGTTCATACTTGTCTGTTTTGTTATACCACTAGTTCTGTTTTCTCAGTAAGGGAAGAAACAAGTTACTTTTGTACTTAAAACTATGAAATGGCAACAAACACCACCCCGAGTTCGCAACTCAATCTTTGTTCAGGACACTGGAGTGGCTGCTACTGCTAGAAACGTGTCTGTAAATGTGTACTGACTGGAGTAATAAATGTACTGACTGTTAAAAAACATAAGCAGCTTACAAAATATTGATTGAAAAGGGTTACGTGCGCACACTTTCATCGAGCTACAAGAGCAGGAAGGGTGTAAATCCAGACTTTTGGGTTCTTCTACAAAGTGAAAAACTTATGACAAATTCAATTTTAGGAACTTGCGTACAAATGTCTTGTTCAGCTGTTCACAGAAAGGAAGGACATCATCGCCGCCTTCAAACCTCACTTTGAACTTTCTTTTCATGTTTCAGAAACGCACCAAAAGCTAATTTTGAATAGCTTAATTCAATCAAGACAGTATGAACTGACGTCTAAGCGAGAAATTACCGCTTTTAATTTTCAAAGCTGCTGGGTCCTGATGAGATTTTTTTTAAAAAAAAAAAAATAATATAATTTTCCATATTTGAAAACATTTGAGAAAATGAAAGCATCTCAAGATATTACAGAAAGTCAGTAATGAAAACTATTATAATGCAACAGTGTTCATTAGCTCTAATAAAGCTACGTTAGTCTGGTTTGGTTTTTTTCCACTACAGACCCCACTTTTCAGGTTACGTTATGCCATTAAAAAACTGTTTCTTAGTACACAACTTTCTAAACACTGAAAAACTTTACAAGTTATTGTAAATCAACTCCATTAGAATATTGCAAAAATTACTCAATGCTCTTCAGTTTAAATCTACGGGGGTTTTTTTCAAACCATTTACCTGCAACGTGGAGTCATTTTTGGTATTAAACTTTACTTTGAAAGTTTTGCCCATGCTTTTTATCAGGCAAACCAGTATTTTTGCAGTCATATCACTTTAACAATATATAGTTCAGTATCTGCGATATCAATATCCGATATTCCCTGTGGCAAAAGGGATACATCTACAGGCATTTTATAAAGGAACCATTATGGTTTGTTTTCTCAAAAAAATTATTATCATGTAAGTTTTTTTAAAAAGTGTTTTGGACAAACTCACGATATACAGAAGTTGATAACATTCAACTTCAAAACGTGTTGAAGTATGTCAAGCAATGTATTTTGAAATGAAATTCAAAAAAAGTGTTTAGAAACACCTTTTTTAGACTCTTAAGAACATTGTTGCTTATCACAAAATTAACTTTTAAACCTAGAGGTTTAGATAAGTTGGATATTAATCTCCTTCATCGCACTTTTGCTCACTTCTTGTCAGTTTGACAATTCCCACGGTGGATAATCTCCCCCTTTTCAGGAGAGTTCTGCAAGATCCCGGGACGGGAAAAAAGAAGCATTTTAATGAACTAGAAACGGCAGCCTTGGTAAGAAGTTTTCTTCACAGTTTTATAGTTGCTAACACATATTTAACAGTAACAGGCTGAAAGCCCCAAGGTGTTTATAACCGTACTTGAAGACGGTACCGATTGCTACAGCTGGAAAAGCGGCGGCAGCAAATTCACCGAAGTGTCACTCATGGCTTGGAAAATCCAATTCAAGGAAATAAAACTGGTAGGGTTTTTCCCCCTCTTTTGTAAAAGTAGCGTTTGACATAAAATAAAAAATCAAAATCAGTTGAGTTGAGCTCAGTACTTCTCTCCGTAAGTGCACAGTCAAGCGAGTTCACTGTTAAGTTTCAGCTAACTCGGTAAACACCCTTCAACTTCGCTTACGACACTGTCAAAACAGGTGTGTGGTTGGTTTTTTTTTAACATAACACTCAAAAAAATTATTAAATACAGTTTCCGTCAAAGAAATGTTTTCAGCTGTATCTGCTGCTTTCACTGGGACTTCGATTGTTAGAGTAACTGCGATCACTTTCACTGTCGGAGCCGTACGATCTACAAAGAAAAGATTAAAATGTTTCAAAATTGCTTTTTGAACTTCAAATTCAAAATTGCATCATATAAAAAAAGCTGTCAAAACAGACACACGCGACAAGAAGAAAACATACAAGTCTTTTACAGAATCATATTTCATGTAACTGAAGTATTAAGGGACACTCAAAATAATCATTAACTTCACACGATGAAATCCCTGTGTAATTCAAGTCAAACTGCATTCGTAACTACAAAATTTCTTGCTTTCTCTGATACAGCTAAGAAATCATCCAAAATGACTGGTTCGGTAAAGGCTAATAGCCCACTGAGAAGTATATTCTAGCAAATATAGTTCTATATTGCAAGTGTTTCTCAACTAAGACAATTTCACAAATCCTTGGTTTATATATCACAGTTTTTCATTTGAAGAAGGGTCTTCAGGCCCCGTACCACCACCAGGAGCGTGCGAGTGTCTGTAGAGTGGAAGCCATAGATTAAAACGTTTTGGCTTCTCCAGGAGAATCCCAAACTCAGCACCTTGGGATTGGCTGAACATCAAGATAGAGTCCAGACGGTTTCAGACAAGGCACAGGACATATTCAAATTACACAGAATAAACTTTCATTAGAGATTTTCTAGCCTCGTGCCTGGAAGGAAAGCTTTCTAAATGAAAGACGAGCATATCCTAATCCAACGTTGTTTCTCTGAAGCTTCCCAACATCCTAAACCAATGATTTTGCAAGTCTCTTCCCACATTCTTGCTTAATCTCATTAATTTCCCCTCAAACACAAGACAAAAGTTGTTTTACTGTCAGAACTAGATGGGGAAATGCGTGAGAGCAAAGTCCACTAAGAGTGGGTACAAAGTTGTAACAAAACGAGTCTGAGGACAGGAGAGGATGAAAATTTACAGTAGTCTTAAAGATCTGCCTGATTTACCACTGACTAGTATGGGACATTTTAAAAAGTACAAAACAAATCACCACTGATATTCAAAAAGACTAATCTTCATTCTGTTCCACTTCCAAACTTTGTGAAACGTGCTCCCTTACACCTATATAATTCCCCTGGACTGAAGAGAATTAAATTTATCCAAAATTCATCAGAAGCCCACTGGATTTGCAAGTAAAATATTCTTTCAAAATACATTCTAGGAAGTTAAAAATTAATTCTGGATAGCAATTTTTAATTTCCCTTCCACATTTTTTTTTTTAAATTCGCTTTTGCAGTCTAACTGAAAAGAATTTACCAGCCAATGGAATTCTTCGCATATACCAGGTAGCTTTTAATCCCTAACAGTGCACTTGATTTAAATCTTGAGGGCTAGCTCATTGTAGTTCTTAAAAAACATTTAAAATTATTAAAAAAACCCAGACATGCTTATTTTGAATGCACAGATACAATGAACTGGAGCCTTCTCAAATCTTTATAGGATTTCTAGAGAGAGTTTTCCAGGGAAACAAGGGTTTTTTCCCCATCCTCAAATTCAGTTCATGTCAGAAATTCTAATTTCCTTACTCACACACTTGCTCTAATTCTAATTGTTTTTAATTACTACATTTGGTAACAATGTATATTTTATGCTTGGGGGAAAAAACCCAAACAATTAGCCTTCACAATCATTGTAAGTATGTATTTATCATCTTCTTTTGCATAAATAGTGTCAAAGCCACGGCAGCAAAGCCATACCTGGATCGCCTATTGTAACTTCTGGATCTCCGATAGCTGTCACTCCGTTTGCTTCTACTTCGACTTCTGCTGTAGTAACTATCGTACGTGTACGACCTACTTTAAAGGGAAAATAAAGTCATTGTAAATCTACAGTTTCTTGTTTAAAATGCTATTTATTTTACAGGTATGTTTTAAAGACATTTATATACAGGGATAAGTGCCTATATAGGAATTACTTTTGAAGGATGTGGCGAACAGAATAATTCTACATTTTACAAAAGTTTAAATGGAAGAACAAGCACGTTCAGAACAACAGTAAAGATCTCGAGATTTAATCTAGAAAAGACTTAGTAAGCGTTGAAAAAGTTTTGTGTTTTCTCTACAAATTATAAATGGAGTAGAAATCTTGTTTGCTAATACTTCTGAAAACAAGTAACAAAGTGATTCTATTTATAACTCCATTTTATTTTAACAATAAAGGGAAACGTGTTTGCTATTACTGACCTCATACCATCACCTATAACTGTAATGCCAGGATGATTTGCTTATTTTCAGCTTTTGAAAGTGTCTTATGTTGGTTTTGCTTCGATTTAAGCTGGTATCACGATACTGCATTTTTAAGTACCATAGATAAAGAGGTATTCTTATACTAAGATATTTTTAAAATAAGTACATTTATTGCGGAGTTTGCATAAAACTATAATCCATACCTGGATCGACTGTGATGACCATAAGAACTACTTCTGGATCTACTTCTACTATAGGTTCGACTGGCAAAAACAAAAACAGAGAGACATTTTAAGTTAGTCAGAAACAAGCGCTGAAGAGAGCTGGGGGAGAGGGGAGCGAGAGGAGAGGACCATGAATTCCTCAGAATTCCTCATCCGTACCGCAAGCATCGGACTGTTGTGCCCGATTTACTGGTTTTGTAATACACCCCACCCACTACCTCCAGTTGGAGACACTTACCTACGACTCTTGTAACTGTGGTAAGAACTGCTTCGACTTCTTGACCGGTCTCTACTATACCATCCTCTGCTTCGGCTTCTTGTATAGCTTCTTGACCTACAAGCAATGAACAACTTTGAAAAGCACAAAGTAAAATAGAACTGAAGAGAAGAGCAGCAAAAAACATGAAGCAAAAGCAGTATAAAGCCTTATCTTTTAAGCTAAGTATTTATTCCATACTTGCTAAATGTGCCGTTTGAAAGAAAAATGTGAGTAGAAAATACCAGAACTTTCAAGTTAACAGGGTAGGCTGTGAGAATAGCACAAACTTCTTACCTATACGAATATGTGGAACTTCGGGATCGACTTCTCGAGTGACTGTAAGACATGGACCTCGTTCTGTGTCTGGATTTCGATTCAGACTTACTTCGTGACCTGCTGAGGCTCCTGGACGGGCTGTTGTCATCTCTACTTGGAGATTCTTCCTCACTGGAACTTTCTTGGTTCCTTGGCCTTCGATTTAACCGTGCTGTTTTTCTAACTTCATCAAACAGAGACCCAGGCCTAACTTTATTTTTAGCTTTTATTTCAATTCTTAAACCTGCTGGTTTAGGCTCTGGTGCTGAAGCTACATTCTTAACTTCTGCAGCAGTACTAATTGTTGCTGGCTGTAAATTACCAACACCTTGCAAAGGCTTCCATTTATTGTCTATAATATTGCTTTGTGTATTTTCAGTAATTTCACTTTTTGAACTACAGTCTTTAGCACTAGACACGGGGACAGAGTTATTTTCCTGCCTTGCCGGTTCTTTTTCTTCTTTAATATTAATAAAGTCTATAATATTGTTTCCTAGTTTGACAGCATCTTGTTCCGGGGGCTCCACCTGTAAATCTTTGTTTATACTAGCACTTAAAGCCTGAGGTTTAGCAGTGAGAATGACAGGTGACAAAATGTCCACATCGACCTTCCCTGGCGAGTTACGATCTGGAGTACAAATCTCCATGTTGTCATCTGTCTGAATAACATCTTCCAATCCATTCTGGTTACTTTCTTCAGCTGTTTTAACCTCATTCTGACAAACAGTCACATTTATTCCTGAGTTTATAACACTGCTTGAAGCATTTGTTTCAGTGCCATCTTTATTAAGGTTACTGCGATCTGGTGAGGCATCACGTAGAGAGTTTTTACCTAAAAGGCTTTCATCCGCACAAGACTTTTCACCATTTCCCATTTTATCTTTGACTATTTCATCTTTTTCATGAACTTGTTTTTTCTCCTGTATGTCCCTGATAAGCTGCTTTTCTTCTTTCTCATCCTTGGTAACGGGCTTTTCATTTATCTCATCATCATCTTCTTCACCAAACTCCAGGGGGGGTTGCCAATGAAACACTTCTTTTCTTTTCTGAACTTTGTGTTTCTTCTCCTTTTTCGCTTTGGATTTTTCTTTTGCTTTTTTGGAATGTGATTTTTTAAGAGTTTTTTTCAAGCCATGTTTGTGTTTTTTTGACTTGCCTCTAACGCTTGTTGAGCTAGAACAAGAACTCTCCGATTCAGAAGATGACAGCTGTTTGCTCGTCTTCCAGGTACCATCAGAATCCAGAAAGCCTTCTGAAGAATTTGATTGTTTTTTTATCCTCCTGGTAACGCTAAGCTCCGTATCAGATCCCGATGAGGCCTCTCCTTCTTCTTTACCAGAGGAGGGTCTGGAATCTCCCCTATTATGCCTTGCCTCTCCTCTTTCGGAGTTTGATTCAGAGTCCCATTTACTACCTGAATAGGATTTTCGTTTCATTTTTGCACCACCTCTAGGTTGCTCAGAGGATTTCTCCTTGGCTGCTTTCTTTTTGGCACGCTCAGAATCCCGCTCACACTTGGATTTCTCTTCCCTTCTCTCAGAACTTAAGCTATTTTTATCCTGTTTCTGGGTATCTCCTTCTAATTGAAAACGGCCTTCTTTTTCTTGGACAACTTTCACTTTGGCAGAAGGCTCACTGTCAGTGGAGAAGTCTGAAGATGACAGACTGTCACTCTCTTTCAGTCCTTGCGAAGACTCATCGTAGTCTTTTGTACACTTATAAGGGAGAGTACTTTCAGAGCTCGTTTCTTGCCTCAGTTGAAGAGACCGAGCTTTTTGATCACTCGATGCAGATTTTCGTTTGTTTCTGTGTCTGTCATCATCACTAAGGGAATAGTAAGACGTTGACTCACTATAACCTGACCTGTCACTCCGGTATTTACTCACCGATGGTGATCTGCCAGAAGAACGTGATTTTGTCCTAGAGCTAGATGGACTTCGAGACCTCGTATAAGATCTTGTGTATGACCTGCTTCGAGAAGACCTGCTTCTTGATCTCGGCCAACTATCTGAGCTTCTGTCACTACGGGATTTGGAATAACCGCTTCGATCGCTGTCCGAACTCCTTTGTCGCTTACGATACGAAGAAGTAGTGTTAGCCTCTTTAATGACTACTAAATTGTAATTAGTTTGTGTGGGTATTAAATGGGTTGTTTTAGCTTTCATTTCCTGAATCCGCTCATAGGATGGCTTCCACGGTTTCTGCCCAGGTTTCCACCTGGAAGGTGGTGGACTATCGCTTAAAGGGATAACGGGGAGGTTTTCTGGGACAACTGGCGGTACGACAATTTTATCACTGGGGAGTATAACTGCTCTTACAGGCTCAGCACTCTTGACCAACTTGTTCTCGTTTAACCGTGTTGAAATATTTCGTGGAGAATTGGAAACTGTCTTTTGATGCCTTGGGTTAGAACTTGACCTTGACCTACTTCGAGAACGCGACGATTTAGATGCTGATCTTGATCTAGAACTTCTCCGGGAATAAGATCTTGATTTAGACCTTGATCTGGATCTGGACCTGGACCTGTAGTATGACCGAGTCCCTCTGCTTGATAACGTTGATGAGCTCTGGTCTTCCTTATCAGATTTCGACCAGTCTCTTCTAGATGAACGTCTGGAAGACAAAGAAGAAGAACGAGATTTCCTCTCACGATCACAAGATGATTTTGTCCTCCTGAGGAAGGAATGAGAGGATTCTACATCTGACGAGGCTGATGTTTTCTTTTTTTTCGCTTGTTTGTGCTTCTTGAAATGCTTCTGCTTTTTAGATTTCTTTTTATGTTTCACCTTCTTTTTCTCTTTTCTGTGCTTTTTGTGATGGCTAGAATACCTCACAGTACTTAGATCAGAATAACCGTTATGTGACCAAGATCTTGATCTCCGGGATGCACTTCTTTCATCCCATCTGCTTGTACATGGGTCACTCAACCTAGAAAACAGGCAAACAAGCCCCACAGTAAGCAAAAATTCTTTTAAAACTTCAGATACACTAATTACTTTCCCCAATTCCAATGCAATTAATTTAAAAAAAAAAAAAATAATAATATCTGTCCCCATTTTACCAGACAACAGTGCTGTAACTGAGCTTCTTACACTCGTTTTAAGATACGGAATTACATCACTATTAAGAGACCTACTTCTCTATAAAAACCACATCAGCCAACACAAGAAGATTTTGCATACTGTAGAACACGTGTAAAGAGATTTAATGTTTCAGCTACTCTAGTCCATAGGATTTTGACCTCTACAACTATAGGATTCATAAACATCATTTAAATACAAATTTTAAAACATCATCTTATTTAGTATTTGTGTAGCTGGTACACTGTAATACAGCAATAAACTGAACCCACTCAGTATATAAAAAGAACTACGAGTTGTTCAGCCTGGAGAAGAGGAGGCTCCGGGGAGACCTAATAGCAACCTTCCAGTACCTGAAGGGAGCCTACAGGA
>JAOXNO010000013.1:2915986-2929774 GCA_028565335.1 Limnodromus scolopaceus
TCCCTGCTGACTGCAGGGAGGTCGGACTAGATGACCTTTGGAGGTCCCTTCCGGCCTGGGCAATTCTATGATTCTATAATTATTCAATGATTATATATAATATTCTTCAGTTTTCCTTTTGAGGCTTATCTATCATAATTTGATAGAAGCTCTTCTTTAGTTTTAAGTGATCAGAAATTCTGGAGAGCTGGCTTCCATCACAGAGTTTGTAATTGCAGAAAGAATATATAACTAAAGCAATACAGGATTGGTGGATTTGTTTGTCTTACTTGGTATCCAAAGCAACCACATAGCCAAGTTTGAGGGTAAAGGAAATCTGAAGTGACTAGCTGTATGGAAAGCGACAGGAAATTGAACAGGTCAATTATTTATTTCTTAAATAAATATCCAAGATGGCCCCATCAGAAACAACTCTTCTGACTTTCTGATACTTTTCAGCATGTGTATGTCTAGTGCCACATTGAGAGTTTTCCACTTCTAATTTTTGGAATTTAAATTGAACGTGTTAACCACAAAGATATTCACATTTTTTCTTCAAAATGAATGACGTGGTACATCTACACAATCCATTAAACCTTGTGTAAAAACCAGGACATTTAAAATTGTAGGATCTTAAGTAAGGATCTTACTTATCGCCTTTACTCCACTTTTCTCCACTAGGTGGTCTGTATGTTCGTAATCTCTGCATTTCCTCTTTCCAGTGCGGAGGGGTCTCACTGCTCTCATCATCATCGGATTCAGAACACGATCGTGATCGAGGTGGGGTGTGATACCGCTGTGAAAGCAAAGAGACAGTTGTGTAACATGTTTTTCTTTAAAAGAGACTGGATAACACAGAAAATATACCGTGCCTCTTCCATAGATTTTGCACGCATCTCCACAACACAAGTCAAAGTCCATGAAGAAAACACAAATTCCAGGCTTCCTGCCTAAAATACCCACTTTTGATATGCATCTATCCCACACGAGACCAGATTATGTAGCTAACTGTATCTTTTCATACTCTGAGAGCATTTCACAAAGCTTGAGAGGGGCCAACAGCTAACCCATTATTTCAAAACATGAAAGAAAAAAATCAAGGAAGAGGTTGTGGTTTCCCTTTAAGTAACACCGTCTGGAATAACACAATTACTGCAGATAATCAACTTTTTTTTTTCCAGGATACTAAAGCACAGATGTTTCACTTCAGTTAGCAGACACTTAACTGCTTGTATGAGTAAAGACAAGCTGTATTTCAAAAATTACTGCTGTTCAGCTCTTCAGAAATGGGAAACCAGTTTAAGGCACGTTCCAAGCAATAAAAAAGAAAAGATTAAAAAATTATCCTTAGGCACAGCATTTAAGTAGGCAATAAGAGCTACTTGTGCCACAGAGAAAAAACTCTAATATTGCTAACTCATTATTTTCCATTACCCAGCTGGATACACACTTCGGTAAATTCAGTGAAGAAATTAGATGCTCCTTGACTCAATAAAGAAAAACATCTGGATTTTACTCAATTATTTTGAGCCACTTCTAAAAGCAAGAAATACGTGCCCACCAGAAAAAAAAAATAAATATGCATGTATTGGTTTATTCAGTTAATTACAGGCAAAGTCTTTAAGACACCCTGTTTATACAAAAAATAAATAAAGATAATCAGCCATGAAGATTTGGAGCTTCCCTATTCTTTGTGCTGAAGCAATGAATACCTAAAAAAAAAAAGCTTTCACAGATTATTTTCATTCTTACTTTTGCCAAGAGGGTGCCAAAATGATGAAAAACAAGACATAGACACCCAAATCCCTCGCAGAAGCCAATTCCAATCAGCTTTAAGCTATTTTTCCAGAAGTCTTTTGTTTACATAGTTTTTGCAAAAAATTCCATTTAAGAGACTTCCTTCAGCGGATATCACAAGTGTCAAATACAAATGAAAGCTGTCAGAGTCAGCAAAGACAGATATCAGACTTAATGCCAAGGCTGGCAAATACAGGTTGGTTCTCAGGTGAGGCTCAAACGCTACAATACCTTGGTCTGTGCTTGGTTATCTAACCTGTTAATTTTGTGGCTTAAAATAATTGCATCATGGGGATCAGTAGAAAAGCACTTCTCAAATTCAGTGACTATCAATGTAAGAAAATCACGCCCAGAGGAGCCTCTTCATTGAGACCCTTCTAACAAAAACTGTCTTCAGCTAAAGAGATATTGTTATATATAAATGTGGGGGGTTTTTTGAGGACTTTCTCTTACCAAAAAAAACCAAAACGGCAGGACCAAGCCTTGGTTTGGTTTATGGTTACCCAAATGCCACCTGCTAAATTGAGCCAGGAAAACATCGTGAAAGGGAAAAGTATGCTCAGTCAGTTTGAAATACAGCAGCATCAAACTCACAATCACGAGAGCTGTTCTTGCTTTCTCCCTCTTCTACTGATTGAAAAACAACAGCATTGCTGTGCTGTGTTTTGGGCCCTGTACTGTGAGTTATTAGAGAAGACACAAGAAAACTTTTACTTGAGTAGAGTGGAACTAAGGCAAAAAGTCTTCAGGATACCAAAGATTTGAAGTAGAAATGAAACCCGCATAGAATCAAAGAATGGTTAGAGTTGGAAGGGACCTTGGTTAGAGTTGGAAGGGACCTTGGTTAGAGTTGGAAGGGACCTTGGTTAGAGTTGGAAGGGACCTTAAAAATCATTCAACCCCCAACCAGTTCCAACCCCACTGCCATGAGGAGGGACACCTCTCACTAGACCATAATAAACAGTGGCAGTCTTCAGAGAGGAAGGTAAAGGAAAAAAAAAAAACCACCACCAAAGGACCAAGCCTGCGCATCTGTAAAACTGCTTCACCACCAGCACTGCACAGAAGCCACTTCTTGCCCAGGCAGTGTCATTTATGACATTACACAGCCTTGATCTCAGCCAGGGCTGCTGATGAAATTTGACAAACCAGATGAAGCAGCTAAAAAAAGGAAACAAAAGGTTGACATAAAATGTCAAAAAGCAGAACAGACAGCATAAGTGACTCTGCCAAAGTTCCCAACAAACTGTTGTTTCTCAGCAGCGTATGCATCAGAAGATGCAAACACCAGACCTTGGGAGAACCAGCACTATAGATCAGAAAGGGCTGTATACACTCAGGACACTGCAAAACAGCTTTGTCTACTGTTGTGTGTTACAGTCCTAAGGCTTAACAGAAACAGCAATGACATGCAACAAGTGGAGAAGAGTAAAAGCTTCTGTCACTTCTCATTACTTTAGGTCTTGTGGCTCGCATGGGACGAATCCGGCTGAATTAATTTCAGCCTTTAAAAAGAAGTAATTTTATTCTATGTTTGAAGATTTCTCGTAGCTGAGGAGTAAGCATTTGTGTTCCCAAACAATCTTTAAGTAAAAGGACAGCAAGGATGGGGAAAAAAGCATTATAAAATGAACTACCCGACAATATTTCAACCTTCTAAGCTAGAATCTGCAACATTCAACAATAGCTAAAGTGTCACACAAAGTCTCCAAGGAATTTCAAAACTCAAGGTCAGAGAAGATATTCTGGGTGAAATAAATAAATAAATTTTATATTATATTATATTATATTATATAAATAAGTCACATACTATCGTGCCTCTTCCTTTAATTTTTCGTCCGGATTTAGAGACTGATGGTTTCTGGTCAGTCAGAGCTGGCGTAGCATCAAGAAGCTTCCTACATAAATTAATAAAATACAAGCTTACATGGAAAAAAAACCCCCAAATTAACTAATTTTAAATTAATAATGCAAAACATTCATCTTTATGATGATGTTATGAAGTTATTCATCTACTTTGAGATGGCAGAATTAAGAATTCAGTGAATTATCCAAGAAATAAAGCCAGACACCCATGCAATGAAAGGCAAATCAACATATATTTACTTTCAACTAAATGGTAGCCCATCTGAACTCTCCACATGTAAATAAATGCTAACAATGAACCTGCAAAGTACTCTGTTAAACTGGTCCATGGCTTTTCCCAAGAGGTTAACTTGTGTTTGGTGCACAAATCATGAATACAACATGGGCAGAACATTTTCAGGATCTCAGCAGTTACACAAGGATGCCTTAGGGTAGGGAATGGCAATTCAGGATAGTTTGCAGACTGTAAAGCTTTGCTTCTTTCCTAGAGCAGTAAGAGGTAATTCTCCTTTCCACACTTTGTGTAATATCCTCAAAAGAAGCAGTTACTAAGGCTTTGAAAACGTGAGCAAAGTGATGCTTCCAGAAAAAGCTTATAGGAGACTTAACTGAAATTAAAGAAACCCCAAACTGATTTTAGAGCTATCTGGCAACATAACGGATTAGCTCATCTGAGTCATAAACCAAAGAAATCTGATAGCAAAAGAACCCAACTGCAATTTAGTGGAGGTGCATAACACAAACTGAAAGTAGCTTGTGAACTCATAACTTCCTTTGAATCAAAAGGCTATTTTCTCTTATTCTCAAAATCATAGACAGGTCATAAAATTCTGGTTGACCCATTTTGAACCAAAGTTTCTTCTTCACTCTCGGAAAGATGAAAAATCACCTTTCCCAATCAAGTCTACCCTGCGATCAAATATTTGCTGTAATTCACATTGCCAAATTTCTCCTGGAATTATTCACTCATTTTGTTTGCAGCATCTGTAATTGAGTTGTAACGTACATGACCCTTAAGGACCAATGAAACTAACTCATTAGATCGTGCTGAAGAGCCCTGACACAGGTTGTAAGGAATATTGCGAGGAAAACCATAAAAAGGACAATTAAATTATCTCATTTAGAAATATTGATACTACAACCGTCACTTGCTACCAGTACCAGTAATACAATATTAGTAGGAGAATTATGGCATAGCTTCCACCAAGTCAACATGATAAGAAAACTCAATGATTCTTACGGTTCAGGCTCTACGCTGACAACAGGCACATCTCTTCTTAGCAAAAATCTGTTCTCAGGCACTGGGGGTATTTCTTCAGGACGTACCACAGGTTTGTCCCTCTTTGTGCTAACATCGGCTGCTCTTTCTGTTACATCACTCTTGTCAGAAAGGCTGCTATGGGGAAAAGTAAGTTGAGAAATAAAAATTAGCTGTCAATTCATAAACAACGTTTTTCAAAACCAATTCTGAAACAAGCCCACGTGATGCATCCATCTTTAGGATGGCTTAAAAACCAGAAAGTGTTTCACTAACAACCCGTTTTAGGCTAAAGAAATGACGATGGACTATTATTGGAAAGAAGTTCAATTCCTGCTTTATAGCAATTAATTTTGCTTTTAATTTGCCACAAAATATTTTTAAAATATAAATCAAAGATCTCTTAATTTGCCTGTCTCACTATAACATAAGCATAGCGAGTCCTAAATACTCACATACTGAGACTTACTTCAAAGTTGCTCTAGTTGTATCTGTCTACAAAGACACTAAACTGTTTCACAGAAGCGCTACCCAACAAGCTCAGCTTTCTATGGTTTGATTGGTTTTGTCTATTTATAGAAAACAACTGTCAAAATCCAAACTGAAATAAAAGCGTTTTCATATTCAGTACTTGAGTACTTCATAAAAACAAAGCAGAATTTCTCAGATTTCTCTGAAATCCTTAAATTTAAGAGACTAGTCACCGTCTTTGGCTTGAGGTTCGCTTGCACCTTGAATCCTCTTTCTTTCTCTCTTCCTTTCTTCGTTTTCTCGACTGTTTGGTTTTAGTTCTTCTTTTACGCTTTCTTCTTCTGCTTCTTTCATTTTCAGCTTCACTATCAGATGAAGTTTCTGAAGAGCTTGATGCACTGGAGGAAGAGTCTGAAGCTTCCGAGTCAGAACAGACTTTCTTCTTCTTCTCCAAAGCTTAAAAGAGACATTTTAAATTTATAGCATGTTCAAATGTGTGTTATGTTTATCGTGTATATACAAAATATACAATTTCATATATGTATAAATACACACACACTGCACCAGAGGAGCTCTCTGGATAAACTATGAATTTTTTTCACAATGGATTACATTAAAGTCTCATATAATCCTGTCCAGTCTAAACCCATATCAACAAAATGATACAAACATTTTTCAGCAAAGACAGTTGTAAAAAAAAATTTCTTCAGTTGCAATGAATTGAACTGGAAGAACTTCCATGCACAACTTCCACCCCATAAGACAATACAAGAATGTTTTGGTAAGTCACACACGGTAACTTTATAACTGAAAACGAACATCAATTTGTGCCAAGCTGATATAAAGAAAGGCTGAAAAATAAGTGCCATTTAAAGAAGGAGAATTCCGCCCGTTTTCTTCTTTGAAAATGTATTTGCGGTTGTAACACTGAATTCTCACCTTTGGGTTAGAATAAAATACACAGATAAGCAAGGATCATTTGTAGTAAAAAAAATTTTGTTTCTTTAGAAAGCAATGGACATGTTATAAAACAAAGTCAAAAACAGAGTTAGTCACATCCTCAGTTGTATATTTTTTATTTCTAAAACTTTGTCATTCTCTCCTTTCTGCATCCTCATACTGTTACATTTTCTACCCTCCTGACTTTCTCTAAAGGATGAGGAAAGTCAAAAGTGGAGTAGAAAACTCAAACTTACAACACTCCACTACTTTACAACAACTGTCTAAACATATATTTACGATCATTTATTTCCCATGAATTCTCATGGAAAGGAAAATTATGTTGATAACATAAACCACATATATTAACATTACATGACCTTAAAATAAAGCTTTGGAAACTGCAAAAAAATTCAACTTCAAGAAAAGCTTATGCTTTTGTCTCCATCTTTCAAAGTCAGAAAAATAAGTTCTAATTACTTTTTGAGTATGTCACATTAATTAAGGAGAATTAGAGGCAAGCATACATTTTCCAAGGAGTAAAGGTTTAGGTCAGAAAACCTTTTCCCTTGCTGTGCCTTCCTCACCTACACCAAGATTTAAGTTTTAAAAGCTTGTAGGAATTAATTAAGATTCTAGAGATTTAACATAATGATTTTTAGATGTCAGCGTGATTTTTTATACTCTCTGAAAACCATGTCAACATTTAATTAACTTCAGTCATATGCGTGCTTACCATCTTTTGCTGATTTTGTCACAAGCACCCCACAGTCAATAATTCGTACATCTGCGTAGGGCCTACTTGCAGTATCAGTTTTCAGATTTTCTATTTGCTCTATTACTTCAAAACCAGAAATAACCAGTCCAAAGACAACATGTACACTGCAGAAATAAAATATTTGGAAAGTACAAACATTTATATATTGCTGTAATTATTTCCCGATGAATTGCAGATTTAAAAAGTCATTCTGAAATAGAAACATTCAGCTTCACTGGCATTATCTGGCTCTTAAAATGCATTAAACTTAAATAAGATTTTTATTTCTTTTACATTTAGAACAATGCCAAGATTCCACGCAACAGAGATCCACTCCAGTTCAATTTGAGCAAAATACTCGATGTCATTCTACTCTCTCGTTCGTGGGCAGGGCAAACAGATCATTATTTCTAATCCATCCTTCTATGCAATAGGGAGACCAAGACTCCATAAATGAAGATGACAAAGTGCAGTTTTCCCCAGACAAGCAGCATTTATAGGTCTATACAATCTCTGCATGCAAGTTCCCACTGGCATCGCAGGGATACTTATAATTAAAGGAATTGCCAGTTTTCTTCTACCATACCACGTTTCTTTGGCCTCCTTCCATTTGCCCCATAAGTTATACTTACAGGAACTAATTTATTCTGGGGATAAAAACACACCACAAAAAAAAATAGTACTATCAAATATATTAAACTTGATATTTCAACGCACTGATTTACGGACTGAGGGCAGCAACTGGTTTTTAAGAAATGAATTTTAGTATTTACGACCTTCCAAGTTTTTGACCAGCTTTAGGAAATTAAGTTGCAACTTGAAATTTTTATAGAGCTGAAACTTTTGTTTTCCATCTTGTTCTATTGTATAATCTTTCACAGAATTAAGAATTTGTTTCCCCATTGTTGTCTACTTTCAATACAACATGTGAAGACTTACAACCTTTTACATTTTAGCCATCACTGGAGAAAATATAAAGGTTTCTTACCCATCGAGATGAGGAGCGGGTTTTGTTGTTCTGTTTGACAAACAGCAAGATGGTAAGATGATAAAAGAAAATAAAAATCAGGGATTCAGATGAAGTAAAAGAGGAGAATGGCACAGAAAAAAAAAAAAAAAGAGGTGAAGGTAAGACAAAAAAAATAGTGAAAAAATTCAGTTACATACATGGAATTAAAAAAAAAACTTTACAAATTATACAGACAGGCTTTTTTTTAAACTTTTACAGGAAATTTGTCTGAAGTTTAGCTAACTATGCATACTTCAAAGTTGTACCAAGTATCATTTCATGCATGCAATAAATAATCTGCAAATAAGTGTCTTCAAATACACATTCAAATATAACTCACTAACATTTTTAATCAGAGAAGATACAATTTGGCAATAAATATTGGGTAACTAATGGAATTTAAATGTTTCTAAAATTGTTAGATTCTTATATTACAAGGTCACTTTAAAGTCCATTTATTTAAAAAAAAAAAAAAAATAAAGAGAGTTATCGTATGCAATAGATTCTTTGCTTCCCCCCCCCCGCCACTTCTTTTACTCTCCATTTATTTAATCAGCTTCATGACTCAGAATACAAAGCAATATTTCTGTCTTTAACCATCAAGACTACAGCGTTTCAGCTCCGAAGCTCACAGGCTTCCCAACAGCAGCACAATGGAAGCAGACGTTAGGTACTACCCTATAGCTTACTCCTGGGATAAATGCAGAATTCCTCCCTATTTTTCACCTTTCCCACATTTACCTGTTTTCTAGCCCGAAGGAGAAATGCAACTGCCTTACATTTTGTACGCTATCCTAAATGGCATTTGGAGTCATGCCAAATTACTGAGTTGACTTCAAATTGGAATATTCAAGGCTGTGCTTATGTAATTATATGTTAAGATTCATTTCTATCATGATATTGCTATGACCTGGTATCTCTAGATCTTTTTCCAAAAAAATAAAGGAAATTATTTCTACAACTAAGCCTGCACAATGTTGCACAGGGAACCTTGCTTTGCAGACAAATTCAGTAAGGAACATCAGATTTTGCCTTAATCTTATATATCAGGGAAGAAAATAAAATAGAAGTCTAAGATAATTTTGCATTTGAAGCTACTATAATACTTGAAAACATTGTTCCTCTCTCCTCCCTGGGCACTAATTTGCCTTTCTAGCCTTCTTCCAATGAACTCCCCTCTCTCAAAATAAATAATCACAGATGCTCTTTCTAAATTTACAGTAACACAGATGCAGTACAATGAAGTCAGCTTTTCACTGCTATAATAAAATAAAAAAAAAAATCTTTTAAGTTTTGAACTATTAGGTCACAAACCACTGCAGTGCTGGAATCCATGCCAGAAGATGGGACTGTTACTCAGGAGTGCTTACACTCTTTATTTTTTTTTTTAAGCTCCAAATGCCAGCCAGACCTTCTGCTTCTATGACACTAAGTAACATGGAAAACTTCTTTGGTTTAACACAGGGGGTTTAACACAAGATGACATTTAATTTCTCAATAGTAGGGGGTGTCTTTTGTTTTTCCCTTGCTAATACAGTATAGTGCTACAAACAAAAATTCTTACAGCTTTCGAAGTTCTTTAAGCAAAAGTTAACTGCATTAACAACCTGCTGTTAAGTGAACAGTTTAAGCGGGCTTAATTATAAAGCCGATTGAAAGTAGTGAAAAAACAGAGGTGGGTTACTTCAATGAAACCAGTAATAAAAGAAGACTTGGTGCTTAGAATTAGTTAGAAACAGCAACAGGTTCAAACACACTTGATATGAAGGCTGTAGTCATGTGCTCCAATTAAGCAAATTACTTAAGCGTGTAGTTTCTTTAGACTAGTTCTCAATAAGCAAAGAAAGGGATAGTTGGAACATTAAAACCCACGTAGAGGTTTCTTCCATTACAGTGATAATTTGACAGATAAAATGGATAGGATTTTTCTCACTTCTTCATGAAGTGAAAACACAAGGAAAAGCATTATCCAAAAAGAAAACTTTTCAGATGCAGGGCAAGGAGGAAGGGGACTTAAACTTCCCATGGAAGCAGAAACCCAGCTCCTCATTGTGCTTTTGAAAGTTTTCTTATCTCAATGTCGGGCTTGTAAGATCATAGTCATTTTGCAAATGTGCACTTTAAGAGACCACTTCAAAGTTTTCTGCGTATGTTCTGCCTTAACCACTCCATAATCAGGAGAAAACCTATTTACTGCCTTTGTACTATAGAAATCTAGTCATAAGTTCCTCCCCCAAATAATATTTTATTAGAACACTTCTATACTTAACTTTTATAATTTAAAACATTCAAATGTCCCTTATAGTATGTATTATTATCCAAGTTATTTATGGAAGGACAAATACCTTTCTTCACTCGAATTTAAAGTAAACTGGTTTAAGATACTGCTGAAGAGAAAAGCATCTTTTTGATAAAAGCATGTTATCACCCTCCACCCCCCAAGAACTTCAGTCCTAAGAAAAGATTCAATGCACATAACAATAGGATCAGAAAAACAAGAAAGATAAAAACAGAAAGAAGTAAAAAGGAAAGGACACAGCCTTAGAGGAATGAGACATTACCTTTGGAGCGCACGATGTAACACTGTTTCTGTAAATTTTACACAAAAATGGCAGAAATAAATTGTAATACATTTTCAGACAAAACTGAGTCTATGTTTTATTAAATACAAATTTAAAGTTAATATTAATCAAGTTGTATGCAGAACAAGGATGCCTAAAAGAGGGCTCTAAATTTTCTTTAGAATACAAGGTACTTTGAAAACTACAGCAAGTTCTCCTTAAAAACAAAAAGAAACCGATCGACATAACCCGCTCGCACACACTAGTACAAAGATGAATGGTTAGAAAAGAGAATCCTCCCGCTCCCCTCTACGTCTCAAACCACCACGGGTGTTAGAACACAGGCACAACTTCAAGCAGATGAATAACTGGTTTCAATGGGTTTATTCACATGCTCGCAGTTATAAAGGTGTTCAAATGCTCGACTGAATCCAGTCCTGAGGATATACTTCAGAGCGGCTTAAACGTTTTTATTTACAAATGAAATGCGCTAAGTCAGTAAGTCTACAACTTCATACATTTCATAATTAGCTGACATCCTCCACGTATTACGAAGCTTTTCTAAAACTGAGAAAAATAGGTGTTTTCTCTAAAATACAGGCATTGCTCTTAGATTGCTTGTATTCAAAATCATAGAAAAAAAACCCCGACATTGCAGATGCAAAAAAGACCAAACACTTGCACCAGCTACTACCAGAGTTTTGCTCTGGTATAATCCCGAGCAGCAGCAATGTTTTAGAACTGCATTATAGTTGAGCTCATCCACATTTTTTTTCCTCCCAAATAAACTCTTCTTAATTGTGTCTCTGTTTACCTGAGCAGTGAAATGATCTGTTTGCTACATGTTACACAGAAAAGCATCCTGTGAACACTCTCACAGGGGCTGTGCTTTTACACAAACTTTTGATCAAGCCAATGGGACCCGCTTGTGCGGTAACTGCACAGGTACCACTTCTGCTCAAAGATAATGCAACATCAGCCCCTTTAATTTGAAAATTTTAGGTTTTTTAGATTACTGTTAGTTGTTCAAAATTAGCTCAAAGGCATTTCATTCACAGTAAAAAAGGAACCCAAACCTGTTGATGCGAAAAATACCTGTTATGGGACACCAAAAAACTTTTAATAAGCTGGTAACATTCAGAAATAATTTGTAAAATCAAAACAAAAAAGTCCTCATGATTTATTTTATCCTTCACTTAGCAGATCAAAGTGGTTAGTCTGTTTGGATTTAGTAACGAGGCATGACACCACACAATAAAAACACTTTTAAAACAAAAAAGCTATTTAGCTTTGAGCAAGAAAGCAGAACTTGAGAGACACATTAAACTAGCAATAACCTCAATAGAGAAGAAAAATAATATAAATCTAGCAGTAATAACAAAACAGCCTCAAGTTTTAAATAGCTTTTGGACACAGAGACAAGAACCCCAAGCATTTGAACCGATAAGGAACTCAACCAAGGCCTCCTCTTTAGATTGTAATAAGGATGTTTTCCTCAGTAAACAACATGGCTAAATAACAAGGCAATAAATTAATTATTATACAAAACTTCCCCATGACAACATAGAGGTTGGTTACATTTTTTTGCCTCCTATTGTTTTCTTTATGCTTCGTTCTGCACAGTCAATTCTATTTTTCTAGTAAGTGTAGCTTGACAGATTCTTGTGTGACAATGGAAGCAAAGTGAAGCCCATGCAAGAATTTGTAGGATCGGGAGTCTCATTAATTTTATAGTGCTTTACTTTTTATAGGGCTTCATTTTGCATTGTAACTTTCCTTACTAGCAGGTTGGATATGGCCAAGGGCACGGTGGAGTTGCTCTGAAGAGACAAGATACTGTTGTCAGATCAGCTTGACTGAGAAGCAGAATAGATGGCCCAAGAAGACTATCACCCACCACCAAATACAGCCACTGAGCTGGAACATCCAGGAACAGGCTGACTTTCCCCCCCCCCCCCGACCCTAAATCAGGGACCTAAAGATATGAACTATATCAACTCTAGAAGCACTTCCCTGATAACTAATAATAATCATCATCATCACCTCTACAGCAGCAGTTCAAAACAGATATTGGAGTATATACAAAAAGGAAGGTGATTCCAGAGCGGCTCCTGTCAAGCTCTACCTCATCCCAGGGATTCCATTTCTGAGTATCAACGTGGAAACAGGACAACTAAAAGAATATTAACACACTCCAGTGGAGTTTAGAACACTTGCTAAATAGCTGACGGTTCTAAAAGAAGTTATTCACAGAAAGGAAGCAAATTAATAGTGGTGCTACCTGAAAATACAAATAGCTAATTTATAAACTGGTACCTTGCAACTCTCTGCAAGACAAGCCTTCAATAAAACGTTACAACAGATCCCTTTGGGTACAGAAAATTGAAATTCCAATACTTCACAAATCTGGACATTATAAAGGGATAGTCTCTGTATCTTTTCTGCTGGGTTTCACCAAGATGCATTTCTTCAGGCTGGGAAATGTTTCTTTGACACGTGTGAATAGACTCAGCCTATTTAAAGCGCACGAAAACCAATCCCACCTTAGCTAAACATTCTCCTTTCAACCCTACTGTCACTCCTCTTCAATTTAAAAAACAAGAAGTCAAGAAAACTCAATGAACATTAAACATAGTACTGCTGACACATATATATATATATACACACACACACACTTCTGACTCTTTAGTCTACTTTTGCATCTTGCCAGTTTCTACCAGTGCTGTAACTTCTGTTCATTCTTCTCACACTAGCCTCACTGGAGCTTCCTAACAAGATTTAAACTGTCTTTTCCATGCCCAGCTCTTTATTGTTGCTTAGAAATGCTGCGAACTCATTCATGCCAGAGAAATTCCTGATGAATCAAAGAAAGCTGATGATGAGCTTCAACAAGGCCAAGTGCCAGGTCCTGCACTTGGGCCACAATAACCCCATGCAGCGCTACAGGCTTGGGGCAGTGTGGCTGGAGCTGCCTGGCAGAAAAGGACCTGGGGGCTCTAATTGACAAGCGGCTGCAAATGACCTGGCAGTGTGCCCATGTGGCCAAGAAAGCCAATAGCATCCTGGCTTGTATTAGAAACAGTGTGACCAGCAGAAGTAGGAAGGTGATTGTCCCCCTGTACTCAGCACTGGTGAGGCCACACCTGGAGTA
>JAOXNO010000013.1:2929874-2947114 GCA_028565335.1 Limnodromus scolopaceus
ATGATTCTATGATACTTGAGGATTGCCTTGTTTGCATTAAGACCAGTCTGAAGCTTCTATTTGAAGCAAAACTGACTGCTGCTGCTCAACTTCTAACAGTTTTTAGGCATTGCATAGAGTCCTGCTGTGACCCATTTGTTAGCGCAGGCTGCCCGAGAGATATTTGCTGCCCAATTACTTTCTGTAAAGGCTGGTTATTCCAAATGACACTTCTCTGTGCTAAGCAGGGAAAGCACTTCTGATGAGCAAGCAAAACTGTTAAGCGTCAGGATTCTTGCTATTATTTTAGCCCTACTTGGATAAATACTTATATAAAAGAAAACAACTTGTTTGTGCTCTTTATCTGCCACATTAGACACGTGTACGACAGAGCAACAGAGTTCTCAACCCTGAAGTTATCTATGAAAAAAAAATTCAAACATCTAAGTTCAGATGGAGATTAACTATTTCCCTCTCTGTAAATCTAATAAATAACATTAAACAAGTTCAAACCATTAAAAAAATAATATCTAAAGACTGCCTTTCACACAATTTTCAGGTTACACATTTGAAGAACATTTTTCCTAATGATAAACCACCGAAAAGCTGAGCGTTCTTTTGAGTATAAGAAACACAGTTTAATTTCAGCTAAAAGTATGTCACTAAAGGAAACAAATATATTTTATTAAAGAAAAGCTGTACAGATGCACAGTACGTTCCCTAAAGTAATCAGGCAAATGTCACCAAGCAAGACTAACTGCTTTAATATATTGCATTTTAAAGCTAAGTCACAAACTGCCTAGATAAAGTCTTTTGCGGTTGTTTCCTACTTTGAACCTTGAAATTCAAACTCTCCGTGTTACGAAGCAGAAACCAAGTTCCACCATTGGAAAAGTACACAAAAAGACAGATTGTTGAACTACGTCTCACCATCCATCTTCGCCTATTCGTAAATTGAGTTATCAAAAAGGACCCTGAGTTTGCAGCTGACTGTACGTACACACCTCTGCCTTTATGAGCAGCCCCGGTGGTTTCTGTAGGGATTCTAGCATTGTTCATAGTCATTCCCAGCACCAGCTGCAGTACTGGAGGCCAAACTGGGTTTCAGCTTAAATTCATAAGCTTGAATACAGTAAAGGCATCCGTAAATGAGCAAGGCATCTCAGCTGCTGGTGACATCCAGAAAGAAGGCTCAAGAGATGACCTTTAAGGTCCCTTCCAACCCAAACCATTCTATGATTCTATGATCCTGAGCTGCCCAGTTGGATCCTGCCCAGCTTCCAGCTGCTACTCCAGGAGTGCAGGGTGTCTTGCTGGTGCTGCATCATATTGGCACACCCTGCCTTGAAGTTCCCAGTGGCATTTCAAACACCATTAGATGTTCCGCATGTGGAAGAATAAAAATGCAACGTTTTCCACGTGTCAAGAGGGTCACAGAAGTCTAGAGCATTAGAACATGCTTTTTAAAGACTTAGCAGCCCACCTAAACCTTCTCAGTTATACTGGGAGTTTACTCCTGGGCTGGATTTACTTGCCTGACTCAAGGGAAAGCTGGTGGCATTTAAGACACTGCAGGACATCCAAGAAATCTGCATGGGGAGGGCAGGTAAGACCTTCAGAACGTTCACCCTTTTCTCTCCTAGCAGCAGAAGGCCAGGTAGGATGCCCCAGGACTCTAAAAATGGCTTTAGATTCCTACAGGCAGCTGAGAGAATCTAGCTTAAGCAGAGATGATCATGTTTAGGTATCTTGTTCTGCCTGAATTCCCACCAAACTAGCACTTGCTCTTTACAGTGATCTTAGGAAAAAACAGAATTTTTGAAGAAATCTACATCTTTCAAAATACTTCTGTATTTGATGAAAGTGCTCTTAAATACTATTCATTTTATTGTCCCATGAAAACTGTAATTTAGCATCTAACACAACCTTAGGTTGTTTCTGTGTGTGGGGAGAGAGAAGGTGTTTATGTCTGTTAAATCTAATTGAACAAGTAAGCTGAGTCTACTAATTATAAGGGAAAGAAGACGACTCCAAATGCAGGAGAGAAAAGAAACTTTAGAGCCCTCAAATGATAGCTTCTTGGCTGATGTGACATCATTAAGTTTTCATGTATAGTGTTCAGATAAGCTTAAAAATGGAAAATTACAACAAGAGAACCAAAAGGTAAGTCACAAAGTAATAGTGAACCAATGTCTTGCAGAGACCTTATTAAACCACAAGGGTTTCTATACATAGATTGTATTCCATATTACTGCGTATATAGGTCAATTCAGGTTTACTGAAAGGAAGCACAATACCTAACATTTGATTTGAAGGTAACAGAAAACAATTTGGTTTTGGAGGAGTTTTTACAGTGGTAACTGTGAAAGACTTCCTTTTAGGTTCCTATTCATTTTCCATTTTTAGGGCATTCTTTAGGAAGAGACCTAAAAATGTCTCTTATCTGAACTTCATTGTATCATACTGAAGATCTTTTTCAGGCAAAGAAAAAAAAAAAGAAATATTCTGGAGGACAATTTACTCTGTTACTGAAGACAGTGAAGCGCCATTCATTCTTATACCCCAAGAAAGATGGCAAAGAAAAAAATAGTTTTTCTAGTCAAGTAACTACACTAAAATTTACTTTTGATAACACCAGTGCTATCTCAGAAACTTCTTCTCAGCCCAAGCCCAGAGTTATAATCCAGATCTTTCCGAATACAAACTGTTAAACATTAACAGGAAGCAATTTTTAAAAGGGAGTTAAGGGGACAAATGGTCACATACAAATAAGGAATTTTAAAAATACTAATACTGAACCTAGAATACAACTACCTTAACCAGAAGACCCTGACATATCAGACTTGAGTATTTATTGATGGTAGAGTGTCAGGCCTTTTCCACAATTTAACTACTAATTCGGCTACATAAAAAAAATAAATAAATCCATTTTAGTAAGGTAATGAAGGAAAAATCTGATTATCAGCACATAATTTCACAAAGTATTTGGTATATACACAAGTAAACAGAACTATGCAGCAATAAAGAAGAAAAGCATGTCAGGAGCAAACACTCTTAAATTAAAAAAAAAAATCCAAACAACAAACAAAACTCCCACTCATCCTCCCCCTAAAAAAGCCAACCAACTACCCAAAACAAAAAACCCACTCCAAACTAAATCATTAATCACCGTAATTCAAAGAGCACATGCAAAACCATACCAAATCACCTCTAGATCTCACTGCCTTTGGCACACAGTGCTCACCACTGTGATTCGCAGATAATCTGTTAAGATTTGGCTGGTGCACACAGAAAACCAAAGGATCTATTTTCTGGACACTAGGAGCTTACTGCATAAGCCATAATTTTAGGGTAAAAACAGATAAACAAGGAACATACATGTAGCACCAGCTTCTAATCCAAATGAATGCCACGAGCAAATTGCGGTAACTAATGTTTCCTATTGGACCTTACACTGCAGGTACCCCTCAACCCTATTTAAAATAAGGCGGATAACATCATTATAGATAATTTAGCAATACCATCTTTCTCATGAACAGCGCTTCTCTGTTTAAGAAAAGCTCAACTGTCATATTACATCTACTCACATGAAAAATTGGGAACCATTGGTATGTTTCCCTCGGTTTGCCATTGACAAAAGGAACGCTCTGTCATGTTTGAGAATAAAGTTTTCATCTGTTTGAAGAAAAAATATGTTTGTCAGATTTTCCCTGACAAGGAACGCAAGTCTAATTTTCTTAGATACTTATGAATGCTATAAGGAGAAATTCTGCTGCTGCTGAAGAAACATGAACAGGTTGGGAAAAAAACAAAAATTCAAGTTTAAACAAACCTCTCAGAAGTTACAGTAGAAGCAGTTATGAGACAGAGAGCATTCTTTCTAAAAGAAAAAGCTTCAGATACAGTGCAAACATTTCTAATGAAAATATTTAAAGTCATTATTAGTGTCTTCAATAAACATTACAGTCTCATAGACTTGGATTTAAAATCCAGCATTTTCTGAATAAAACCAAGGTTGGCAGACTTACTGACATCCCAAAACAAGACTTAACATACATGATACTGTTATTTATACACCATGCACCTCAGGTAGAAAGATCTAAGCCATTCCCCTGGGATGGCACATTAAAAGACAGCCATCTATCGATTCAAAACTGCAAGTCTCAAAACATACAAGGGGAAAAAAACCACCTAGATACCTGGATGAGAAACTAAAGAAAATATTCTTCCTGCAACTTAAGTATACAATCAATTAAGACTAAACTAAACATGCATTTTATACTCCAGTGAATTAAAAACGACTTCTGGTTGTACAGCATAATAGAAAACCAGATCTTCCAAAGTTATTTTCAAAGATAAAAATAAAATAGTAATTTCAGTGTACAAACGTGTCATTTTTAAAGATTACATATCAAACCACAATGCTGCATGTTTAGCACTCACCCCCTTTAGGAACAAACCCTAGTTAACTGCTTAGCAAATGGATCTATTCAACACTTTCTTTTGATTAAAGGCTGCAACACTCCAAAACCAAACTGTGTCTCTGTTCAAGACCAACTCAATGGCATGCACTTACCAACCCAGAGCACCTTGGAAAACACAGAGCCAAGGGCTGTTACTTCAATACACCTAGTGCTTTTATTAGCACTCCAATACCACAATAACTACCTGGTTTTTGCAAGAAAGAATTGCATGTCTTCAAACAAATACTTTATAAACTCACCATTTTCCTTCCAACAACAGATTTTAAAAAGAGGTAAAGGTACGTTTATTTACAAATTCTTTGCAAGTGAAGTAACTTGTGTAGCATATAAATAAACACTTTTAGAAATGAACACTAAGCATACAAACCTTGAATAGAGAAGGGGAGGAAAGGGACATTAACAAAAGAAGAAAAAAAAAAATATGTTCAGAGTTGGAAATTATGCCAGTATTGTTTCCCAGAATAAGTCATTAACCCTCAAAAAGGTTAGACACAGAACTCTTCATTTCTCCAAGCAACACAGATACCCATCTACAAACGGACGTATCAGTTGTCTATATATTTACTAAGAAGGGTACAAGGGAATAGAGTTTGAATTTGTGTTACTGAGCTTTTGTCTCTTACCTTTTCATTTTGCAAAAGACCACATTCTCTATAAACAAAAGAATATGTTGACAGTTTTAGGCAGGAAGATAGGAGTTTATTCATGAATAAAGTTGCCTAACCTCCATGCTGAAAGTCACGTTTAATCAATAATGTTAGCCTTAATTAATTGTCAGTTAAAGTTAAATATTACCAAAAAATATTATCTGAAAGTCATGCATATAAAAATAATTCTCATGCAACATTAGTTTCATGCAAAAGGTGATCTATAAGTAGACCTGATTTCATTAAGTAGCTTGGGAATCAAGGCTTGTTTATCTCAGAACTGAATAAAGAATCTGCAAAGACATATTTCCTCTTACCTTTAAAATAGCCACCATAAATAGATTCACCTCCTTTTCCATTACCTAAGCATTAAAAAGCATGAATTAGATCTTTTATTTCATTTATGAAAAAAGCTGTATGTAACATTCCATCACTTTAAAACAAACCAGGATACTCTGGCCAGTTACTAATATTTGAGCATAAGCTCCTTTACTTAAAAGTCACAGCTGTGCATTATCCTGCTGACACCCAAAATATTGACAATGACGATTGCCTTAGTGCCTCTGAACACCGGGAAGTCCGGAGCAGGGCTCCAAAGGCTAATCCTTGCTGGTATTTGCTAAAGCAGCAGCAGACAGCAGAACAACAGCAAGCCAAAAAAATAAAAACCACCACAGTAGGTACAACCAAGTCTTGCCCAGCACAAAGCAGCTGAGAAACCACTCGAATGGATGGGATAAGAAGGTAGCTGGCAGTTCTAAAGGCACTTCTGCTTGACTCTTTAAACAAGATATTCCCTCACTGTGCCCATCTTATCAGGTATTTCGGGACACAGTGAAGACGACATACATTTTGGTAAGGACAGGTATTTCAGGGAAGGCCAACAGGCTAAAACATGATGTTGTACACATACCGCAAGGTAGGAAACAAAGAAACTCCTGGAAAACGCTCCTTTTGGAGACTTACCTGTTAAACACTTCTAGCTCATTTACTACAAATAATTTAAAAAAGCAAACTCATTCAAATAGTTAGGTCCCTGTATCAACAGAGCATTATTAGTGTTGCCTCTACTGCAGACACGAAAGTAAAAAGCAGTAAGACTATATTTTGGATTTTAATTCTGTTTTAATAAGGCTGGTGTTAACTCCACCAAGGTGGTGGTGTGTGGTTTTTTCCTTCTTCAACTTAACATATTTTCTAAATAAATATTATTTCAATTGAAACATTTTAGAATTTCAAATATTAACAAAGAAATGGGTGATCTATGCTCTACCTCACAGCAAATGAAGTATTTGTATGGCATTGTAATGCTTCCATGGCATTTTCTAAATTTACATTATAACCACTTCACTTATCACATTTCTGTTCTACTTAAAACATTTTAGTTGTAAAAGTGCATTTTACCTTCACTGAAGTCCCCACCCTGAATCATGAAGTTTTTAACCACCCGATGGAATGTAGTGCCTTTGTAGCACAGCTTCTTTCCAGTTGTTTTGCCAATTCCTTTTTCACCTGCAAGAAGGTTAAATAAAATGAATCTACAGATTGTGGCAGAGCAAACTCCCAGGGTTTTATCTCCCTAGTAGTAATGGAGATGAGAGCCATCAGAATAGCACAACTATAAAAGATACTTAGGTATTTGTACATGTCTAAGGAAAAAAAAAAACATGCTGGATTGGCCTAGCACACAGAATCCTGAATTTATGTAGTACAGAAGTGTACAAGTCTCACACTCTGCTAGGATATTCCATTATGTAGACTGTATAGTCCAGAAGGGGAGAGTGTCCCCTCTCCACTATTAGCATAGAATCACAGAATGGTTCAGGTTGGAAGGGACTTTAAAGATCAAGTTCCAAACCCCCTGCCATGGGTAGGGACACCTGTGTTTATTTCCAAATTTTTAAAGATTATCTGTCAAATAATCGTGCTGTCTTATAAGTAAGCAGAAGCAAACACAATTTGCAAGAATAAAACAAATGTTTCAGGTAGCTTTTAAGCCTGCACGTCCGATCTCGAGTGGACGTCCTAACTTTGTGCTTACTTTCAAATGTCTCTCCAGTAAAAGAAAGGTGCAAGCTGAAGACATCAATGAAACCTGTCCAGCTGTAGAACAGAATTCAAACAGGGATACAATACAAAGAAAAAGTCGTTTTTTAAAAAAAAAAAAAAAAAAAAAATTGATCTCTCTTCTGCTTGTTTGTTTCAACCCTCATCATATTCAACACCTTTTCCTTCCTTTATCTCCATCTAACATTTTTCTAGCAAAGCTGCTGTAAGGATTTAAACAATCTTTCAGAGCTACAGAACATGAGGCTCAGACATTATACTATTCAGTCTGCTACTGCATTTTATTTATCTTTTCTAATCTATTCTGATAAACTTTAAACGAGTTCCTATTTTTCTATGATAGTTGCACCGTTCTTCCCATTCTCAGTCTATCCCTAGGTATCTCTTTAATAAGCGGAAGTGATTAAAAAGTAATCACAAAGTAGAATAAAAAGAGGAGGCATCACTGCACAGACCTCAAAAAAAGTGAGCTACGTACTGTATGTTCCACAAGTTCACAGTATTATAAAGCTCTTCTAAATTTGAGAGATTATCTAGGTTATCCAGAACACATCACATTCTGGGATTGGAGCTCTGACAAGATGAACTTTAAGAAGTTAACACAAAAGGATATCAACAAATCTGTTTCACATAACCAGTTCTCTAAAAGCTGATCCCTAAAGCCAGATGTTAAAATGCTACCTGGAAAGTCTTGCTAAGGAATTTTAATGATTTGGAAAAGAGTTATTTCATATACAAGGTATAGGCTTCACTGGCACAGTTAATTCAAGGTATATTGCAAGTTGCTGAGCATTCAATATAAATAACACACACCAATTCCTATAGTAACTTAATCAAGACTAACCTTCAACTTACAGCTGAAAAACCCCTGAGGAACAGTGCAGACCAAAAAAACCCACTCCTTAAAAAAAATGGGTTGGAGGATGGTATGAAATATCCAGACATTCTTTTGCCAGTGCTGTCCCTTTGATTTCACAGATCTTTTCTCTCCTGACTCCCACCAAACAATCCCAGGATTTCTAAGGGACCATCATATTCCCTTTTAGTCCTTGATTTAGCTAAAAATTAGTAAGTTTTCTCAGATTTAATAGATGCTCTTATGCTCTGATCCCTGTCTAGCACTTCTATGAACCTGAAATACACTCAAAATTTTATTAGATACATTCTGTAAGTCTATATTTTTATATAAGAAAAAATTATATATATTCAAAGCTTTATGTAGTGTCCCAAGTCAGATGTCACCATTATACTGTTCAGTGACATTAATACTTAATGTCTCTCCTGATAAATCCTAAAGCCCTGATAATTCCTTAAGAATTTCTTGCCTTTATGGCATTTGTGTAACTTGAGTGATCAATAATTCCACCATAGTCTCAGCCTTGTCAATCACCTTACCTCCAGGAGCCCCACATTAGGGTCCAAAAAAAGAATATATATCTTTGTTCCATAAATTCACAGTTTTGCATTCCATAATCATGAATTACCTTCATTACTCAAACTCCCAGTTATAGAATACCATGATATTTCCTGCTATGCATTATTCAAATCCTCCCCAGCACTAACAAGTCTCAGCTTTGTTTTTACGAGGAAAAAAAAAAATCAGCACTATTATTCTGCTGTGATTTATACTTGTATAAACAAATAATAACTGTAAGAAACAAAAAAAATCATAAACATAAGCATGCTATTTACCCGAGCACAAGCAAAGGAAGTTTTTGCAAGTCTTCGGACATATGTCTGAGAAGAGCTGAAACATAATTCGACCAACTAGAAGGAAAAAAAAAAAAGTATTTTTATAACTCTTTATAATGACATAAGAAAATCTGCATATAAATAAATCAGAATGTTTTGAAATTGTAATTTTCTGAGAAAAAGCTATTTTATCAAGATGAGTAAGAAAACATCCCAAATACGCTTATATTAAAACAAGCAGCAGGAAAGAACAATATTGCAATTGTAAAAAAAAAAAAAAGAAAATTAAGTAATACCATTATATCTCATTTCTTCAGAATCCCAATGATTCCATTTTGAGTTGAACTTGGAATGCCAAACTGATTTACTAAAATAGTTTATCCTATCAATTAATTTCTGGTTTGAAAACCAAAAAGATTTGCCACAGATACAGGTCCTCAGAGAGTTGAGGTAACACTCTTGGCCTAAAATCCTTTAGTTTAAAAAAAAATAGTAGAAAAATAGATGAACCAAATAGAAAGGTGAAAGGTGGGCAGAATAATACTAGCAATTTTAGGACTAACACTCCACTTGCCAGATACTACGAACCAAATACTATTTTCTCTCTGTGCAAAGTGAATGGAGTAATTCTCACTCTTAGTACAGCTCCCCCCATGCTATTGGTGGCAGTTACACTATGTACCTTGGAAACCATTACAATACTGCTGAAGAGTGGTTTAATATAAAGAAAAACTATTGTAGAGCTGATTCACATTTTCTATGTTATTTTCCAAAATATCAGGATGTATATTACTAAAGAACAAAAGCAGAAAACTCCCAGACATGCAAAGTCTTTCAAAAATACATAATTAGCAAAGAAAAAGTTGTTGTCTCCAAAGGGTGTGAAATAAACCATAAAAGCCACAGTGTTGGCCAGCATTACAAGACCACCAGTAACAATCTGTCAATGAGCACTACCCTCTAGTGGTGCACACTGGTAAGACCTCAAAGAAAATTTTAAAAAGTAACTACTCCAGGAATTACTTTTCTTTTCTTCCACTTAAAGAAAAAAATAATTTAAGTTCAAATGTATTTTATTCAATACTTTGTCACCAAGAAAAATTTTAAGAGGCTCCTAAGAAACTGTTCAATTTTAAGGCTTTGTCCAAATGAATATAATTGCCTCCAACTTGCAGTTGGTTCAAAAATGGGAGAAATAATACAAAAAAAGAAATAACACAGAGACCACCTGTATTTTGTACTCTTCAATAAAAATTCAAGATGCCTTCAGCTGTTGAAATGTCTGCATTTCATTAACTGCTGTAAGAATGTTCTCTGATTATTTGTCATTACAGCAAGAAAATCTAAAGAAAATGGGTAGAGACAGTCTCCAAAGCATGAAAAAATTGCAAATATTCAAAGATCCTACATTAAACAGCAGTAGCCGTAACTACCACTATGAAAAGACAGCTATCTGGCCATGAAGAAACCATTATAAGCTATGTGGAGTGAAGATTCACACAGAGAACACAACAGAGAAGACAGTTTAGCAAGAGAGTTATCAATTTTCATTATAAACACAGTAATTCAGGAGAGCAGAAGTCACATTCCTCCGCTTGTGAAAGCGCCGAACTGAGCAGTGACAAAGTGCTTTAGAAAGCCACATCCAGATTTCCTCTCGCATTCACTATATGAAGCCTTTCAGAAAAAAAAACGATGTCGCCATCCCCATTCTACCAAGAGTAGAGAAATAACAACCAACTGCTGATTTACCAAGATGAGAGCTGCCAAATAACTAATAGGTGTCACTGCCTGTGGGCTCCAGGAGGGACTTTTATCCTCAGGAATAAACTGCAGAAGACTTACGGTTGGAAGATCCTGTCTCACATACAAGCCCCACCATACTTAGCACCTTAGGCAGCAGACACCACCTCATCCGTCTTCTGGTGGAAGAGCATCATCTTAAGTTCTTGAAGATGTCAAGGCAGAACATGGAAAAAGGCATTCATAACCAAGGTACCGTGATTTCAACAGTATCTTTCACCAGTGCTCTGTCAATAACAACATCTGCAACCTTCAACTCCTACGAACTGCCTGTGACGCACACATCCAACATCAAAAGATTATAGATCCAGTTTAAAAGATAAGAACGTCTCTCCTCCATATAAACTAAAGTGCTGCTTACCTGGTTATTTCCAGCTATCTAAAATGTGTGCTTGTAATACATAAGCCCACATACTGTGTATCCATCTGCTGGGTTACTATCCGTATTTTACCTAAACTGCACAAATACCCTTACCACTGAAAGCCTGTATTTTCCACTGACAAACAGTCAACAAAATGCACCAAAGAAAGACCAAATACATTCTCACACCTTGATCAGATCATTAATCTTCCCTCAGATTTAGACACCTCTTCTCTGAAATGATTCACCTTCACTATTTAGAGAAAATTTCCAATACTTTCTTCAGCTTAATTTCCCTGATACGAATGTAAAGTTATCTGATTAGGGAACAAGCTTTCTGTGACCGATCATAACACTTCAATAGTAAATCAAATATATTTTTTGATAGAAATTAGACTAAGTGATGAAAGAAGTATTTACATTACTGGTAGTTACATACAGTAAGTGATGCATATATAAAGTCTAAGATACTTGGAAGTTTGATTTCATAAAGTGTTATCTGTAGCTAACGAGCTATACCAATTATAGAGACCAGAAGGCGTAATGATAGGAAAAAAAAAATCTCACTTCAGAATTCTATTTTCAAATTTAAGGATGAAAATTTTTCTTCTTTTGTTTTGTTTTTCTGAACACTTGATCAACTTTTTAGCTGAGGAAGAGCTAGTAGTTGATTCAAATTAAGTGGTAAAAAATCAGGGTAGGAATATCCATGCTATATTGTAATAACGGCTCCTGCTAGCAAAGTTTATGAAAATAATCATTGATTTCAAATGTTTATCCAGTTATTTCCTCCAGTTTATCTGCAAAACTTTTTAGAAACAACATATTGTTTGAATGTATTTTCCATATAATATAAACTGTTTTGCTAGATTATGTTCTGTTTCAGCCACAAAGGTGTCGATTTCCGATAGATGCTCCCAAAATAAACCTGGGCATCCAAAATTAAATTTAAATATTTTGGGTTTGGCTTTTCCCCATTTCTTAAAGCAAACCAAGCAAGAAGCCAGTGCAGCACTTTTCCCAGCATATCAACAGGAATATCCTGCTGAAGGAGAAAGCAGGGATTATAACCATTAAGACATTGATGCACGTCCCTTAGAGACAGAGGCCAGGAAGCCTGCCAGAGGCCCAAAGGCTTAGACAGATTTGCACAGAAGCTTAAATAACAGCTCACTAAAATGGCCATATTTTAATTTTATTGATTTATTTATCCCAAAATTCGAGAACACTAACTCATATAAATTTGAAAAGACAGCTTTAAATTAGAAATGTGGCTACAGTTTTCAAAAAACAAAGCTTTACTGTGGAAAAAGAACAGATTGTCTTTAAAACACCAGTTAAAACAATGGATGTCGCAGTTCCCCTGAGCAGGGATCTGTAGTCTTGACATATTAACACTTTGTTAATGCTGCCTTACCCCACCTTACGCTCTTTGCAAGGGAAGTCTCCATAAACTTCCTTCCCCAGACCTCTAATAAGCCCAGTCTTCCACAAGTACTACCTGAAGCTCCCTCCATTCCAATCTTTCGCGGTCTCCACAAAAGCCAACCTATTTCAGTTCTGCACACAGCAAAAAGTCACTCTCTTCAGTTTCAGAGATACACAAGTGAGAGACCACACTCTGTCTTCTCCCACCAGAAGAGGCCGATTGGTTTGGTCTTCCATTTACCAATCCAGTTTGTTCTAGACATTAAGGCAAGTCTTCAGGATTTTTCATTCTGCACTGACAACAATTCTATTATGATGACTGGATTACAACTTTTATTAAAACCAGATCCTTCCAAACCTACATCTTATCTTCCTTACACGCCCTCTGATTGGGGTCCCCCATATCACACGCCAATTGGGCTCCTGTTGTACCACATTCATCTGGATTGCCAATCGTGCCGTTTTATTTTCTGCCAATCTACAACTTTTTGCCTTGGAAGGGCTAAAAGTTAACGGGAATCCTGTCGAGAAGAGTTTCTGCCTTCAGGAAGGGTAATGAAAACCCCATAAAGTCCTCCCCACTTGTACTAATGCAGACACAGTACTACGATAACTTTTGCAATGGAGTTTATTTCACATAAATTCATAGCAGCTGAAATCCCAAAACACACCAAACTTGAGGCAAAAGCAACCAGAAGGAGAGAAGTAATGAAAGAACAGACTGACTGATGAGGGAAGGGACATACCCCGGGAAAGAAAGAAACTGAAGTGGAATGAAAAAGCGAGCAAGGGGTCAAGCAATAACAAAAACAGGAGTAAAAAAAAATAAATAAATAAAAAGAAGGAAAACGCTTCTGTGAATCACAATGAAACAAAGCGAAAATGAATAAATATAACATAGTTTATGATGGATAAAGGCAGTTGGGGGGGGGAGCGAGGAGGGGAGATGTGTGAAAAAAATCTTGGATGGCCACATGGACTTCTACAGCAGCAGACTATGTGTGTGACATGCAGTCGGACATCTGTTCTAATTATCATGGTACCTGAAAGACTGAAGCTCCACACAGATTTGCATCACAGAGTAAAGACAGAATTATTTAAATAGGCATCTGCTGCCATCCCAAATTTCTTGGCATACCGTAGGTAGTTCACTCCTATGGCCATGCTGTATGTGTCCAAATCCATTGGTAGGGGGGACCCAAAAGATGAGAAAGCCTGTGCTAGTATCAAAATAAATGCTTATTCCTGATTTATTCTCCGTTCGCTCTTTAAAAATTAGGAAACGCAAAGTGCCTTCATAAAAAAAAAGCTTAAAAGGCAACTTATTAAAAGCAGCCTAAATTTAGACTTAAAAAACACTGACACAGAGCCTACAAAGTTTACCCCGCTGCAAGAGGGACATACAAATAGGCATCAAGATTCTCCGGCTAGAATTAAAATATGGACACAAAAGCTGTAATAAAGCGTCTGAGAGCCCAACCAAAGCCACAATATTCCCTCCTGTATTTTCCAAGGGATCTAGTTAAAGAGTAAAACTAATTTGAACTCTGCAGTCCCCTCGCCTCTCACGTATGCTCACCCCCCACACCCTTTGCTGCTCCTTCTCATCCAGTCTGTGCACCACTCTCTTATTTTTAATTGCTACAGGTACCTTGACAAACACCGGGTAAGCAAAGTGTGTAAGGGGAAAGCTAAGAGTTGGCAGCTGCCTGGGGGAATATTTTTGGACTCCAAGCAACCTACACTGTTAAAAATGACACAGTTTTGTATTCTGCAGGCAAAGAGATGTCTCCAGTACTGAGAGGCACATCCTGTTATTCTCTGCATTTTGTGGAGAGATGCGAGTTCAGCTTTTCAGTGTAGACAGGGTGGGGGCAATGTCTTATTTATTGGCTAGCAACAAAACACAAGATTGTTCTTCTCCCCAGTTCCTTCTCCCTACATCTAATAAAAATGAGCAAGAAGATCAGCTTATTGCATATAAAATCAAACAAGCAAAATGTTAGTTTGGAAATCTTCTGGCAGTCTAAAAGTTAACACCTCACTAGTATCAGCAGGAGAGTACATCTCTCAGAGTGCTTCATGTCATCTGGAAGCATTGCTTTATCATTCACACTTGGTTCAGCTTTTGAAGGTCATCTTACAGCTAAAAGAGCAATGTTTAAGCTTTTTAAATATAACCTTAAATCCCAAGACATAGTTGCATAGTGCATTAATAAACAGACACTTGAATAAAGCAGTATAATCAGATTACACGAGTCCCCATACCAGCATTTTACAAATTGGCACGTTTTCCTGCAAAAATACAACTCATTAGTCAGGTGCAATACAAACAGCAGGGCTCTGAATTTGACAGACAGCTGTGAGATCCCTGTTACTTCAGAAAGAAAATAAATAGAGACAGCCACGAACAGAGCCAAAGCCCCTGTGTCTACTCCAGGGGCTCCAAAAGCTCTGCACCACCGAGAACACTAACGCTGCAATTCCTCTCTGACACCGCTATCAGTCATCAAGCCCAAGTAGATGTGAGGGAAAACAAGGTAATCCACTTTCACTCGTGATGCACAGCACAAGGCTGAGGAGGGGAGAAGGCAGGCAACAAGAGGTATTATAAAATGGGAGCAGGAACGTCTGTCCACAAAAAGAGCTGAAGAAAACAGTGCAAGGAAGAGACTCCTCAGATGAAGGGTCAAAACAAAAAAAAAAAAAAACCCTAACAAATATTACAAGGAAATGAGATGAAGGATGATGAATTATCTTTGCTATAAATCAATCTTATTCCTAAACTGGAAACCTACCCAACCTAAAAACATTTTTAGTAGTCCCATTCCATAGCAAATCTGAATTTAAAGCAACAGAAAACGTTGAGACTCCATTTACATGAACATTTTTCTCTTCAATAGAAGTATTCAGAAAAGACACTGTTAATTAAAGCAACTCAAATAGGAGTTAGAATAGCAACAGATTTGTAGATATGCCCTATCAGGTCACTGAAGTTAGAACTGAATCTTTCTTTTCAAGTTTTGGTGAAAATAAAAAGCAAGCTAAATGGGTCACGGTTACATTTGCACGCAACTGAAATTTGAAAATGCAGAGAAATAAACTCTTATTTCAAAGTCTTTCAGAGAAACACTGGAGCAGAAAATGAAAGTGAAAGCATAATGAAGCCATCACATTTATTCATTTTTCTGAGAGACAAATAGTAACGATACAGAGCATTGAGCACAGGAGAGACAACTAAGATGCATCGATAAACTCACATTCAAAAAGATGGGTAAATCTGTACAATCATGTTTACAGAGTGGGGAAAACAGATAGAGGGAATCAAGTTGCTATTCCAGGATTAAAACTCAGTCTCCCACGTACGGGCGATTACACTTCCCATAGGGAAAATATGAGTTAAGAGGTGGATTTATTTTATTATTTTTTTTAATCAGACCACCTGGTGAAACATTCTATGCTTCTATGGTCAATTCCTCATTTACATTCAGAAGACTTATTTTGAGCAGGAAGAGGAAAAATTTAGACCAGATGACCTCCTGAGGTCCTTTTCAGTTTTAATTACTGTGTGATTAAAAATACTTCTAGGAGTACCTCTCCGCTTCCCTCACAACTTGCCCTAGTTTTTCACGGTATATAGAACTGTAAAGGTATAATATGTAACTAGACAGAACTTACAATACAGAAACGTTTTTATCTTCGGAATAGTTTGTCTCACTGAACCTCTCTCTCCCGTGTATTCAAATAAAAATCAATCCCAAAGAGAAGAAAAAAAGCATCCAGCACCCTAGTAAACATCAAAAGTTACTAGAAACTAACCCAGAAATAACACATCAGTGGCCAAACTCATTCCTAACGGCCTGGGTCAATTATTAAGGTAAAAAAAAAATACGGTAAAAAAATAATAATAGAACAACCAACAAGCACAACACTCGAGAGGAATGTTTGTGTCGGATAGACAAGCCTTACCTGGCTCCCGGTTGATTTCTATCTCGAAGAAGCACTGGGGCCGGTCCTGCACCCCCATGGCGGCGGGCAGCCCGGCGGCCCCTCGCCACCTGGACACAAAGAAGAGGCGCCCTGGGTGGGGAGCGGCCCGGCCCCGCCGGATCCCGCCCCTCGGCCGCCCTTCCCTCCCTCTTCCCCTCCCCTCATTCCCTCCCTTCCTCCCCACCGAAGGGGTAAAACGACACCGGGGCGGTGCGGCCGTGAGGGCTGGTGGGGTTCCGTGAGGGGCCGGCGGGGTTCCGCGAGGGGCCGGCGGGGCCCCGAGGGGCTCCGTGAGGGACTAGCGGGGCTCAGCGAGGCGGCCGGCGGGAGAAATTCATCCTAAGGAGAATTTTTTCCTCTCACAAAACAGCCGATATGGAGGAGGGGAGGGGAAGGGTGAGCCCCCCTCAGTGCTACCCGCCCTGCCCATCCTCTCCCCCTCCGGCCTCACCTGGCAGCTCCGGCGCTTTGTTTCCTCTCCGCCTTCCCCTCACCCTCGTCCCCCCCCCCGCCCCGCCAGGCAGACGCCGCCGGCCCCGAACGCCATTAACCGACGGACTCCATGGCCCGTCCGCCCGCCCCGCTCTGCTCCGCTCCGCCCCGCCGCCCCGGCTATTGCCAGAACTGCTGATGTTAAAGGCTGAATGCAGGTCCTGAGCGTTAGCATGGACCAGACCAGCTGCGGTTTTTTGGGCCACAGAAATAAATGGCTGGTTTGCTCTGTCTCATATCACAGCTCAAAAGTCAACAAGAAAGGTTCTGAGGTGTTGGTGGATACCTAAGTGCCGT
>JAOXNO010000013.1:2947214-2967144 GCA_028565335.1 Limnodromus scolopaceus
ACTGCTCACGGTATAGACTTGCTAGCGTTAATGCCAACCCTGTCCATGATTTTAAAGTTTCTCCTGTTGTCCTCTGTCCGCCTCCGCCGCCCGCTCGGCGCTGTGAGGGGAGGACGAGGGGAAGCGGCGGGCGCTTCGCCTCAGGGCCGGCGCGTCCGCTGCCTCCCGAGGGACGAGAGTCCCCCATCCTCTTGCCGCGGAGGAGGAAGGTGTTTTATAGAAAAAATAACACGGTGAGTCCCCGTAGGGGGGCATCCCCCCCTCACCGCCCCCCGTCCATACCGGGCCCTGGGGCTGAGCGACCCCCACCCCCCCGGTGCTTCACCCCTTTATTTTGAGGAGAGGTTTTCCACAGATATCTCTCCCTCTGAAGGGAAAACGTTTTTGCGGGCACAAAAAATCCCCCTACTGAATAGTTTATGTGGGAAAATCTTTGCCACAATGCATTCAACAGGGCTGTTGTGGTGGAACCCCCGGTTCTCCTTCGGCCATGCCAAGGGCCAGCCTGGGGTGATCCTGTCCCTTGCTGAGCCTCAGCCCTGTGAAAACTTATCCAGCCATGGCTTTGGAGCCCAAGAAAATTTAAATTGAACAAATCTTAATTATTGCAGCAGGCCATAGGTTATTTTCCCTGGGTTTGGGATGTTGGCTCATCCCAGAGCATGGAAGTGGTACCTTTAGCAATCAAAGTGTCAAACTGTTCAGGAAGGAGTATGAAATCTATAAATCCTCAACCTACTACATCCTTCAGGCCAAGTTACTTCTCACCGAGCACGTCCAGCTGCTTTTCATGTAGCCCCTTCATATTAATTTAATTTTCGTAATTACTGCTATAACAGTAACTTTGTTCTTGTCCGCACTGAGACGGGTTTTCTGGGAAGGCGGAGAAAGGCAGCACCTCTACCATGCCTGTCCTGGTTTGAGCGACACAGGATTAATTTATCTTTCAGTAATTTTACTTTTCAGTAAAGACTCTTCCAAAGCTTGGGAAAACTGCAGTTTTAGAAGACTCTAGCATCTGAACCTGTGAAATTATTTACTTTATAGCCAGCTGTGGTGTGCATGTTTCAAGGTCTCAGTGTTTTCGAGCTCACCAGGTGTGGTGATGAGGAGGAACATTTGACCCAAGCTGCCAACAGGATTATTTCATACCATGAATGTCACATTCAGTAAAAGTTAGAAAGTTGGCTGAGGAGTTTCACTTCCTTGATGGCTGTGAACCTGACAACTTCTTGCCCCGGTGCCAGACTCCTGAGCCCTTCCCTTCCTTCCAAAACCATAGCGCTCGCAGTGTCCGACATTTGCTGTCCACTGCTGGGAGTGCACGGCTTCCTACTGATAGAATTGGCTGAGAATAATCCTTTTATATTGGTATCAGGATCAATATTGGTTCTTTACTGTTATTAAAATGTTAATTATTTAGTATTATTAAATCTGTTTATATTTCAACATCTGGGTTTCCTTATTTTATCCCTGATTCCCCTTCCCGGGTGGGGAGGGATCATCGGGTGAGAGAATAATTGTCTAAACAACAATAAATTGTTGTGGGTTCCTCAAACCATAAAAATGGTGTACGCTCTGCATACACTGTGCCATCCCTACGGCCCTTACACAGTTTCCAGCTAAACCATAGCCTCACCACTTGGTGCAAAGAAATGTCTTTTATTACTTCCAGAAAGAAGTTTTGTTGCTTTCTGAGCCGTGAGGAGACTCTTATTAAGTCCTCACCTCCCGAGAAACAAACCGTTTCTGAATGCTTTCCAAAAGTTGTACAAACCAGAACTCATTGCAGTAATTTTACCTGGCAGCAGTATCTGTGGTTATATCCTTGTTTGAGGAGAAATTCAGAGGTCTTAGATTTTTAAAAAATGTGCTGAGAATGAAGAGTAGCAATACTGAAATCAAAGGGTATTTTAGAAGTTAAGAATGCAGGAAAATGGGATTGTTTTAGATGTAATTTGTCTATAGATTTAATGGCTGCTGTCTCTGGAGTATTTGAGCGTCTCATGAAGTTCTAACAGCCAGATTCTGTCATTCCTGGTTATATCTAATAACACGTGATTGTCCCTAAGGAAGCCTGTCTTTGGAGTTGTCACATAGGTTTGCTGGTCCTTCGAGGGTAGTTGCATGGCAAGATATCACACAACGTGTAAAAAATACAGCGCAGTCTGGCTGTAAATTATTTAGCTGTGAAATGCTTTTATAAAGTAGCAGGGTGTTACTTGCCTCACTTTAAAGTGGTAAACCGAGAAACAAAGCTACGGAGAAATTGAGCAACAGTAGGTACAGTAGGAATTCCTTTCCAAAATTAAAATTTGAAAACACATCTCCTTGATTTCCTTAATCTTCCCAAGCAATAAATATTGTATGTTTGGGTTTTTATGGTTTTAGGCTTTTTTTTCCCCCTGAGATGAAATGAACTATTAATTCCCTTTTACCTGCAGCCTCCTGCTTTTTAGAACATGAACTTGTTAAAGGCAGATGAGTAAAGAAATAAGCAAAAGTCTCAAAAAAGACATGGAAATGTGCTGCTTGCTCTTCATGCAAGTAGCAAAGACTGTGAGCAATAAAAGAAAAAACACTTGATTTCAATTATTTTAATAAAGAAGCAAAGTAAAATGAAGTTCTGATCCCCTGGGAGACAAGCTCTTAAGATCATCTGTAGGACTACAGCTGATAAACATGCAGCTTGATGGAAGAAAGACATACACCCTAAAGAACAAAGTTTCCAAAGCACATCTGAGGCCAGTCTTTGGAAACATGAAGCATTTAGTTACAAATGAAGATTTTTTTTCCTGGTGTTTCTATCCGGGAACTGCTATGTTCTGCTTCTGGTAACATCCTGAGCTGACTGAAACCAGTGATGAGGTGCCCATTGATTTCAGTGCCTATGGATGTGGGCTGTTTGAGGGGGATTCAGCTCTGTGTGGCCAAGCAATATAGTTATGAATAACTGCTTCTGTATAATAGCAGTTTTTGTTAATCCATAAATTTTTGAAATGCCCCCTTTTACAGGCATTTTCTATGTTTTCTCGGCTGTGTTCCAATTCTACAGACAACTTTTGCATGCACCAAGATCAGCGCACCCAACTTTATTTTCTACCTAAAATCAACTTCAGAGGTTTCTTAGCGGTACATTTTATGCCTGAGAATTCACGTTGACAAATCTTGGCTGAAAGTTGCATTCTTTTCTGAGATGGAGCGTGCTTGGCTACGGGAGTTTGAAAAGTAGGAGGGTGCAAAAGCCACTGCTGAACAGTTATGACACCTACATGCACATTAGGGTAAAACCAGCTTAAATTGGGACACAGTCTTTATTTTCCAAATTGTCTTTGATTGCCCTAATAATTACTAGTCTACATGTGGCCGTGAAAGCTCGAACTGACCAGCTTTTTAGGTATTTATAGAGGCTTTTCCTTATCTTTTTTGCAAATTCCATATGTAGAACCTGAGTCTGAAATCAAAACCAAGCTTTTTTTTTATGAGCAACAAGTTGTTAATCAGTTCTTTCTTGTGCTATTTTAGATGTTGTTGCCATTCCATTTTATTTGTCAACTGCAATACTATATAGAGCCTAGTGTCTGAAAACCCTCTGGTCTGCTCCTCCTGTGCTGAATATTTCCTTACCCAATTTCTGATTTGCATGTAGATTCTTAAGGAGGAAAAGGAATTTTCAGCGCAGCTTTTCATTATCTGGGGCGTTTTGGTTGGGGGGGTGGTGCTCAAAATACTTCTGTGAGACAAATTCACGGCTGCTTTTTCCAGATCTCGCTCTGTCGCTGCTCTGCGTGGATTCCGGTCCGGCGCGAACGGATGTGAAGTGTTGGCACCAAGAGGAGAAGAAGTGACTCAGAGCTGTTCATGAGGGTCACTGAAGTTTTGAACATTAAAAGATGGTAGAGAAAAGAGCCAGAAAATTCAACACTTAAATTTAAAAACTTATGTTACTGGAGAACAGATGAACACCTGAAGCGTTTCCTTCAATCATTCAGTCATGCAAAACCATTTCTTCGGTATTTTTTGAGAAGAATAAATATTGCAGACCAGAATAACTGAAAAAAGGCTTTAATTATGAAAAGCCTCACTGCTGAGCAAACAAGAAGTTTAAAGTGAAAAGCTGACGGGCAGTTATCTGTTAAGCAAACTTAACCAGTGAAAAGGTGCTTAATTAAAAAACACCTACGTCAGCATCTGAGAGCAGAATTTACAGTGTTAAAGGGAAGTAAATGGCTTAGGAATAAGTAATAAACAGTAAAATCTGTCAGCTCCAGGCTGCTGATCAAAATCCACACCACGGCACTAACAACTGATGTTTTTCCCCACATTGAATGCCAAGATGTTGAAGATTTGTGCACGGCCAGTGAGAAGCTCCTGCTCACATTACCAAAAATTATGAAAACCTGGGGCTTTTACAGAGCCTTGGAAGCAGTTAACGGTTCCTATTTTGACAGGACTGAGTAAAGTGGGAAGGAAAGGACACAGGGAGGAGACCGCTCCAAGTGCAGCAGGCGATTTGGGGGCTTCAGCTGGTATCACTGGCGCCTGCTTTCCACAGCAGCGTTCCCATTTGGCACCGAGCATTAACAGCTACTCAAAGAGCCTGGGAAGGTGATAGGAGAAACCTTCTGTTACCCTTCGGCTGCCCTGGAGTCCAGCATGTGAGCAGCCCAGCAAACCTGCTCATGGAAATGGAAAGCCAGATCTTCTGATGTCACTCTTTCAGCAAACATGAACATTAGGTAAAAGTAAAGAAAGATTATATTTACTGTTATTAACATACTAACAAAGTCATTAATAACTTCATAGACACAGGGGCACAGAAGTAAAATAAAACCACCAAAATTATAGCCACCCATATGCTGAGGCAGCTACAATAAATTTCCCTCTCTTTTGCTCCCTGACAAACTCTTAGGACACTTGCACAGCTGTCCCAGAGATGAAATTCATGTCTCAAGCCAAACCCTTCTCCTAGGACCTGCTTTTGCCAAAAAGGAGCATCAATATGGGGACACACATCTCCTTGGACAGATTATAGGGATATTTGTAGCCTCACACATCCAAATGCTCCCTGTGGTTCTCTTCATTCATTCTCCTTTCCCCAGGGATTTCCTGTGAACTATAACCCAATTAATATCTGAGCCGTTAACGCACTTCCTAAAGGATTACTGAGCTTTCCCCCATCCTGCCCCAAAGCTTCAGGAGTGTTTCCATCCCTGGCAGGAGTAGGTGGAGCCATCTGCTATCTGGGCAGTAAACAGAATTTGTTAATGACTGCTCCAGCATGATAGAAATATAAGCAAACCATTAATCCATTATGTGGTAAATTGCTTAATGGGGCAGGGCATATTCCTGTACGTATAACTTCTTTAGGCACTGTATTTCATGGAAATGAGTGTATGGGACTTTAAATGGATAGGATGTGTGCAGGTTATTCCCAGCAGCTTGCTGAGAGTAGAAATAAAGTCAGGCAGTTGCCGGGAGGCAGGTTGGGTTTGGGAGGCTGGAGGTCTCCTCCTCTGGCTGCCTGTGCTCTCCCTGGCTAAACAAACAGCTTCAGCCTCTCCGGCTGATCTGGTGTAAATCTCAACAGTGCCAACAGCTCATCCAGAAAACATTCAAAAGCAAATGCTGTCAAGAAGCCTGAATATGAGTGAGTTCAGAAGCTGGAACATCATTTAATGTAGTTTTCTATATAATTCTCCCAGCTGCTCCAGACTGACTCCTACCTCTACAATCTTCCCATCTACCCACCTGCTTATTTTCTCCCCTTTATTACTGTCTGAGTTCTCCCCAAATAATTTTACAAAAATGTCTCAATTTTGCTCTTCTTTCACTGCTTGTAGAGAAAGAGGCTGATGATTTTATATTGTCTTAACCAATAAATGCCAGATGTCTGACGCGTGGGAGTGTAGGTCTCATACAACGTGTGTCGTGTAGGTCTCAAGATCACATGTGGCCTGATCCAAACCCCAATGCAATTAATACTTTTTTCATTTACTTCAGGGGATTATAACTCAGGTCTATTGAAAGAAAATCATGTCTTGCCAGTAATCAAAACTGTTCTTTATCCAAAGGATGAAGCCTACTTCATATCAGATTTGATTTACCCACTCAATAATACTTAAATTAGGTCAAAAAAGAAATAGATTCTTTCATACAGCATATAATTAACTGATGAAATTTGGTGCCACAGGAATGCGTGGAGGTTAATGAGACGATGTCTGTTTTTGCATTTGAAGTCTTGTGTGGAAGTGAGTGAGTGGGCCACGCTACCTAACCGCAACACAAGTGAGTTTTTACCCTCACAATAAAATTAGATTGTGTGTGTTACCATGTTCTTGCAATCTCCTATCTGTTTCTCTGTGCCTGTTGTCTCTTTTGTCTTGTATTAAATTATGAGCTCTTGGAACGGATGAGACAAAGGTCTTTTGGTAGGTACTTTGACAGCCTATATCGGTCTTATGTCAGTGAAAGAAATAAGGCAATTTTGCCTAAAAGCCTACCTTTATTCAGAAGTGACACTGAGGTAGGGATTAGAAATAAAAAACGGTGGTGAACAAGTAGGAAAAAAACCCAGAAAAATCGTACATATTGCTGTCGGCAGCTAACAGACCCTGCAAGAAGCTTGCTATGAAATGTAGTATCCCCAGGATCATTCTGATTCAAACTAATATTTAATTAATAGCTTTTTGAGGGGAAAATGGCACAATGATTCCTTTTCCCTAGGTTTTTTTTTCTTTCTTTTTTTATTCTCTAAAATTTAGTTTACCTTTTTACCTTTGCTTAAAGATATATAAACCCCAGCTCAGCGTTCTCGCTAAGCACCCTCTGAGAACACTGTGTTATGAAGCACAATATGCTTGAAATGCTTGAAACGGAGTCAGCTCAGGTGCTTCAGAGCTTGTTAGTTTGAGCTCAGACAGCTCGGACGCTTCTGCACCTTGGTTTCCAGCACTGTGGATCGCAGGAGGGTTTGTTAATTCGGCTGCGATGCCAACAGCAGAGGTTCAGGGCAGCGCCTGTGGTGGGGAGACCATGGAGCAGAGACATCAAATTAGCTCTACAGACCAGCCTAGCACCTGCAGAGACTCATAGGAGACAACTGAGCCAGAAATGACTTAGAGCTGGTGGGACACCTCATCTCACCCTCCTCCTGAAGTTCCCGTTTCCAGGAATGTGTGACATGTGGCACGGAGATGCGTGAGCTGGTTCCAGGCAAAGCCAGCCGAGCTCTGGCCGGGCTTTACCAGCCCAGGCTTAGCACCGTTTCAAGGCAGCTGCATCTCTCCGAGACCCAAATTGGCCCCAGAACAAGTGCAGCACCATTTGTGTGCGCTGCCGGTCCTGAACCAGTAAATCATATCAAAGCCAAGCTGACTCCGCACAAAGCCGTCTCGGGTACATCTAAACCCAGACTGCTGGCTGTGCTTTAGAAATAAAGAATTCCAGTCACAACGCAAAGGTAACTGGGTGAAATGTAGTGGCCCCCATGAGCTGGGAGGTCAGACTAATTGATACGGCACTTTGTTCTGGTGTTAGAGCTGTGAATCTGCAGCTGAGGCTCGGAAGCAGAGTGATGATAACAGCAAGAAGAGTGCCAAGAAGGGAAAAAGGCTGAGTGGTTGGCAGAGCTGTGGCTGCAGCGAGGCGGGTGATTCTCCATAAATCGGAGTAGGCAAAAGGAACAGTCACCTGCCCCTGAACCTGGGGGGAGAACAGAGAATCCCGGGCCCGGAGAAATTCTGGCTGGTGGATACAGGCAAAATTGTTAGGATGAGGGAGAGGGACGGATTCATGCAGGGAGTTCCTGCAAAGAAGTGGGAGGTTTCCATAGGAGGAACTTGCCGGGGAATGAAGAATTGCCAGAAGTCCTCGTTTGGCACAGTGAGTGTAGAGAGCAGCATTAATAAAATATGCAGTGCCTCCTGGTAACAGCGCTAGTAATAACCATCAAGATTAATGCTAATGTTGATATAAATAAAGCTATATGCAATTATGATCAGCTAAGGTCAGGAAGATATTATTTTTCTGGATTGAACAATTAAGTGCATTGTGTGCACTTGCAGACAGAAGACTTCAGAAGGGGAGGATGCATATTGCCTTCTGAAACATTCAACACTGACCACTGTCAGAGACAGGATACCGCATCGATCTGTTTGGGAATGACAATTTCTCTTTTCTGCAACGACTGCAAAATATTTGTGCTGGGAGTTCAGAAGCTTTGGCCTCACTTAATTCACTACTAAAAAATCTCAGTGGACAGAGATATATAAAACTGCCAGCGTGATCTAGTGAGAATCTTGTTTATGCCTCCGCATAGGAAGAGTTTGTCTTATGATAAGGCAGGAGCTTGAAGTAAAACCTGAATGTAAGCATATAAATAAAATGGTTTGGTATTTACTTTGTAGACTCTAAATTCTAGCTCCCAAAATATAAATAAAATGGCTTGCTATTTACCCTAGCTCCCACTTGAAATGCAGGCCAGGATGCCATAGGTTTGTTCTAGTTTAGCAGCATGCTAATAAGTGCAGATCTACCATCAATTGTGCTGACATGTTCATTTAATGGATTGCAATTGTTGCTATAAACAAATGGTAATTGCTTGGGATTTCAAATATACTGTAATTGCACTTTTAACATAGAACTTTTGTGATATAAAAATGGTAATTGCGTCATCTTTCAGTTTGATCAGTTTAAAATACAGGGACAAGGCCAAGAGAAATAGGAGAATGTTTCGAGTCAGAGAGCAGGCAGCCTTCCCTCCCAGTGCAAGAAATGAGGACCAGACACATATGAAACCACACAGAGATTTCCAAAATGGGGCCTTCAAGTTTCTGCACGTAAATCAGGACTTTTCTTGCTATAACCAGAGTGGATTTTCTTGCAGGGGGAAAAAAGAGAAGAGGAGAAGGCTGTTAATTCCGTTGCCAAGTTTGCACGATGGGAGTACAGTTGAGGCTGCCAACCCCATCCCACTCCACGGCTCCAGCTGCAGCGAAATCTCCCCGAGCACAAATCTTTCCATTGCTCAGCCCAGGTTTTATGTGAGTAAATAGCCTTTGCCTTCTACCCGTTGTTTGGATACATTTAATTATCCATCCTTCTAACTTTATGCATGGAACTGAACTCTCATCTCATAGTAAGGTTTCCTAAAACAAGTGAACCCATCTCCGCCTTTCACAGTCCCAACCTCCCCCCACTTCTGCTCTCCCTGTGGCACTTCTCTGACCCTGAACAAACCACCTAAACCAGCAGAAAACTGCCCCAAGCAAAAAAAAAAAAAAGAAAAAAAAAAAAAAGTCCCAAACCCACAAACCTTCAGGAATGTCACAAAACTTCACATATAGGTGCCTCATGTAGGTTAAGTAGGATGACCCTGAACCACAGAGGTGTCATCTAGCTGAGGTATCCTGTACTGCAGCTTGGTAAAGGCATCCTGATCGACTTGTGTGCATCAGTCAGTCAAAGAAAGATAATTTTTTTTTCCTTTTCTGATGGAGGATTATAGATCAGCTGGGAAATCAGTTGTGTTACATTCTGCTACACACTATTAGTTTTAGTCCTGGTGCTCAAATCTGTCAGGTATTTATCTGAGGTAACTGCCTGGCCTTCGTGAGAGTAATAATGAGTAACTAAGCTTTTTACTGTCACAATAATAATGAAGTATTAATGGTGAATTAAGGAACAGAATGAGAGAACATCCAGCCATGCAGCCATTGCTGCCAGTTAGCGTCTAACTACATAGTCAGATATGGAAGCATTAATGGATCTGGGTAAATGAAGGAGTGATCTAATCACACAGTGTCTATAAACATAAATCAAGATCAATAAAAACACTGGCTGCACAGATTCAGCCTCAGATTCTGAGGGCAGATTCAGTGGCTTTAAGGCTACAAAACTTAATTTCCTGATCGTCTGTACCTTTAGCATCCTACCTGTAAATCCTAAAAATGCTTCAGCATCTTCCTGTGCCAGTGGCTGCACTGAATTCCTCAAAGTGCGTATATATGTTCTAGGAGAAGAAACACTTCGCTGCATCAAGGATAGAGTAGAAAAAAAAAAAAAAGACTTCATGAGCAAAAGAACCTCTTAACTCAAAATGATCTACTTAATGTTCAATTTATAACGGAAAGCCACAAAAAAAATCTATAAATCTAGTTGTTACAAGCTCATCTAGAAACATCTATAAACCTGTATTCCTGGGCTTTTAGATCTTGGCTGCAGTAGGAAATGTTTCTTCCATATTCTGTAAAGTTGAGCTTCAGTGCTCCTGGCCAACACCTGCCGAGCTGCCCAAATTGAGGTCCACACAGTAGAAAAAAATGTTTTGAATATAATCTCTGACCCAAGCATTGGATACACTCGGGTCTGGTTAAAACATGTGGAAAATCATTGGAAAACTTCATTAGAGAGGATGTAATTGCATCTCCATGGCCACGTGTCTTCCTGTGCACCCTTCTGGCATGGACAAAACGCAGCCGACTCAAATTCTCCTGGCACTATAAATGGGAACAAACTGTGTCCCCGAATTCTCAGGTGAAAGCAATTCATTTCTTGAAACAAATCTGTGTCTCTGCCTTCATTTTCTTCCTATTTTCCCCCGTGCCAGAGCACTACATCAATCATTTTCCTTCGCTAAAGACAACCTCTGCTGTTGACTTGTCTCAAACAGTCGTAGGATGAACTCGCAGTCAGGAAACACCTTCTGATGTTTGACTTGACTGAACTGTCACCGACCCATCGCACGAATTTGCTCACACCCTCTCTGCACCGTGGTTTTTTTTTTGTTGTCCTGCTTATCGGGAAACGAGGGGGGAAACCATAAAAATAATGAGCATGTAAGCACCGCTGCCGGGGAACAAACAGCTCAGAGGAAGAGCAGTGAAAAATCATACACAGTGGAGAAAGTCTCCCGAGATGAATGCGAAGATTTAGGGCAGCCAGACAGTAATTGCAGTGTTTGCAAAAGTCAGTGTGCATGCACCGCATTATTTACAGCAAATACCGTGTTCAGTCGACACAGCCCGTTCTCTGTTCCTGAGGCTGGCGATTTTCTGGGTTTTATTGTTCTCTCCCTCTTCAATCAGATTTTCCAAATAATTTCCCCGATGCTTTGGCCTCACATTTGGAGTTCTATAGGTGGTTACAGGCACTGTTCACATTCGATGCTCTAAAACCGAGAGACAAGTTAGTTAATTTGGATCAGTCATAAGAGGAGTGCCATGGTTGGATAAGCTTTACCCTAGAAGGCAGGTTTCTAGGACGAACAGTATTTATGAGCCGAGGCATCATTTGCTGAAGGCGGTGAAATGCGGGCTCTTTGAAGAAAGACTGAGAAAACAAAATTGAAACCACTTCTGAGCCTGGCTCCTTGACTTCTGGGATTTGCATAAATGCGAGTGCAGCATCATTATCTCCATTCTTCCCTGCTTCATAACCACCAAATATCCTCCAGTTTGGCCAGTATGTGTCCTGCAGCATGCAAGTGATGGGCGGGTATCGCTCTTGATCAGACTACACAGGAGTTTCACTCTCTGTTCATATTCAGATTTTGGGTTGCAAAAGCAAGTTTGGGCAGAAAAGGTATGCTAATATCCATCCTGAACCTCCCCTGGTACAACTTGAGGCCATTTCCTCTTGTCCTATCACTTGTTACGTGGGAGAAGAGACCAACTTCCTCTGGCTACACCCTGCTTTCAGGGAGTTGTAGAGAGCGATAAGGTCTCCCTTCAGCCTCCTTTTCTCCAGGCTGAACACCCCCAGCTCCCTCAGCTGCTCCTCATCAGACTTTTTCTCCAGACCCCTCACCAGCTTCATTGTCCTCCTCTGGACGGGCTCCAGAACCTCAATGTCCTTTTTGTGGTAAAGGGCCCAAAACTGAACACAGTATTTGAGGTGGGGCCTCATCAGTGCCCAGTACAGGGGGACGATCACTTCCCTAGTCCTGCTGGGCCACACTATTCCTGATATTTGGAAGCGTGGCATCCCTCAGGACTGAACGCAGACCCACGGGCACGAAGCAGAGGTGGGGTGTGCAGTAACACCACTGTCACTCTCCCGCTGGCCGTGCAGGGTGCACACCCCGTAGTATCGGTGTAGGTGCCACAGTCCCTCCTCCTGTATTAAACCTGTCCCTAGGATTCATTAAAGATTGACATATAAGAAGGGATGTTAGCTCTGATGTTCCTGGATGATGCTGTCTGACTTAAATTCCCCCTGTAATTATAACTGGCCCCTTTTGATTTATTTTTTTTTTTTTAATTTGCAGTCCACCGTTCCTGTGCATTCAGCATGACTGTGCTACAAGCAGGGTGTATTTATGCGGTGGATGATGTTGTTTCTCTAAAGGCCTAATCCTTGAGATCCTCAGGGGAAAAAGGTTCTTTGAACATTATAAAACTGCATATTTGCCTACTGCTAATTAGGCAAATGTAACCTCCATCTGAATCTTCTTGGAGACTGGGGAGAAGAAAAACACCCTGAAAGCAGGTAGGGAAGGGTTAACAAATGCAAGGCAGGCTGTGAAATATTTTTTCTGGCTGGGAGATGGTAGGCGAAAGCGCTCATCAAGCACAGAGACTCTTTATCTGCTATCTGACAGTGCCACTGGGGACAGCGGGATGCCTGCAAACCAAGGTCGTTGTCTCTCTCTTTGAAGTATTATGTTCCTCCCTACTAGCACAGAAGTAAAAGCTGGACCTCCAGCACCCATTGAGTGGCACAAATCAGGCAAAAAAAAAGCGTGGAAAAAAGGCTGAAGTACCAGCACCCAAATCCTCAGATACCGAGACCTAAAAGGGACACGGAAATTATCCAGTCTGACCTCATTTGTGATTAGATTTTTTCTCCCAATTATTTCTCCACAGAGTCTGACAACTTGGCATTTAAAGGGGAACTAAAAGTCAGTAACTTATGGATGGTAGGTGAATTAAAACTTCCCCTTTTCGAGTTGGGAATCAGAGGAGAAAATTAAACATTTTTTTAGGATCAAATATTGCAAAGAATTATGCACATACTTATCCAATGGACTGGGTGGACACATCCAAACCAGTAAACTGGGCCAGACGCTGGTGTGAACACTTGTCTGTGGGTGTCTGTGCTGTTCAGTTGCTCTTGGTGTGGTGTTGGCTTCTGCTGACTGACCCAGGCACGGTCTGAGGAGGCCATGGGCAAACAGCTCTTCTTGGCCAGCAGAAGGAAGAAGCCACCCCATCCTGGGGGGAGAACAGGAGCAGAGTTCAGCTGTATAAACAGGGGTGCTGACATGGTGTTTGATCTCAGGTCAGAGAATGAGCCCTGACCTGCTTTATTTACAGGTATAGATATAATTAATTAGCTTATTTGTGAGCCAAAAAAATGCCCAAGCTTTTAAACTACCTCCTGTCAATGCTTTTTAGGTGCCACAGCATCGTCTAAGGAGCAGGAGCAATGAGGGCTCTCTGGAGGAAGAACTATCATAACATTTACCCAGAGCTGAGTGTCCTGTTAGGTCCCAGGGTACAGCAGAGCTCTCCAATATTGAGCAGATGCCATCTTTTAAAGTCTGAAGATGCCATGACTTACAACGAAGGGGGAGAGGGAACAGAGGGAGGGAGCCTCCGCGTTAAGGAACACAAAGCTGCAACCAGCTCCCTCGCAGCCTCCACTAACTCCCTGTCAGCTTGAGAGGCTCCTGGCCTAAGTGTCTGGTCTTAAATGTTAATATAGCATGACAAGAGGATGTAAAGAACAAGAGGAGACGTTCATCAGGGTCCTGCACGCACCACTAAGCTCTACAGCCTCCTCCCTTCCCCTCAAGAAGGGGCTTTAGCTGCCTGTGCTGGAGGAAGCTCATAATGGTGCAGCTGTATCATTGTCTAAGCCTGCTCTGACATGACAGTGTGAGGAGCTGCTGTGAGAAGATCCATGTGAGGTCTCCTTCACATATTTCAGAAGCTGCATTTTAGCTTGTGCCCTTGACTGAATCATGGTTGAGGTTTGTCCGTGCCCTGCCTTGTCCCTTGCTGACCCTGACCTGTTGACTTGGCTTCCTTGTTGCTATGGTCTTCTTTGGCATCTGCTGGACTCTTGGCTGGACTTGGTCACTCTCCCTGGACTTGCTCTGCTCTCCTTGCTGAGGTATCAAGCCTATGTTGGGAAGCTGCTGCCACCCTTGGCTCTTGGCTTCCCTTCTGCTGTGGGGCAGCCCCACTCCACAGCTCCTGGATGACCTCCAAACCCTGCAGGGGACTCTAGCCAACCTACAGAGACAGATCTTGACCTTGCAGACTTCTCTGACACCTCTGCAGCCACAGTAGTCCCTGTCACCCAACCCCTGAACTGCTTATTGGGGATTGGGCAAGGCTATGGGGTTTACTGGCCAGATGCGACTAACCTTGGCCACCTATTCAGATTTTAGTTGTTCAATGAAAATAACATCCCAGATCTCAGAGAGGGCCCTGGATCAGGTCATGCATTAAACTAAATGTCAAAACCTCTTACTAAAGTATCCTGAATATGGTCACTGCTCTGGGTCATATTTTTGGGGTATCACAATCTATATGAGTGTGGCTAAGGCTAGAGCTCCACCTCACAGTACCCCTTACGATCACCCCATGGGGTGGGTGCACCACCCAAACTGCTGCTCTGATGGACCTGGGGCATCCCATAATTTTGTTGGCTCTGAGTTTGCCAACAAAGCCTGGATGTTTACCCAGCCCTGAGCCACCCCGATGACTGCCACTGCTCTCAGTGGGAGCAGCACCCAAAGGGGGCCCCCCACCCCTAAGACCATTCCCCTCCAGGTCATAGCACCTGAACGCTCAGACTCTGTCCTGCCCTATCCTGCAGCCCCAGGACCATGCCCCTGCCCCAGGCATGGGATTGGACCTTCAGCCACGCTCCCAGATGAGTGCAGTGACTACCAACATATTCGACAGGGAAGGAAACACTGCCACCTCACTGCTCGTATGGTCACCCCATTGGTTTGAGTCTGTCGGGGGCATCTACAGAGTGTGGCACCCTGAATGGGTGGCCCTTGAACACCTCAGGGTGAGTCTGGCATGTGGGGGATGGTGTCTGCACAATGAGCATTTCACAACACCGGCCACTCCAAAGCTGGACCTTGGAAAGGTGTGGGGACCAACGGTGATGGGGAGGGAGGTGGCTGTCACAGCACTGAGTGCACCAACAGGTTCTGCAACTTCTCTGAACCTCTGAAGGCTTTAGCTGCTGGTGCTCAGGGTCAGCCCTGACGTGGGGCAGCTGTAACCTTGGATCAGGCTGCTGTGGAAACAGCTAAGTTGGAAGAAAGAGCTATGAGACGTCCTGTTTGTTGTCTTTGGCCATGAGCCCTCCAACCATGGGCTTGAGAGCTGCGTTTCAACACCATCCCTTGCCCTTGGTCCTTGCCTGAGCCGGGGTGAAGGTCTGGCTGTGCCCTGCCCGGCTTTGCCAAGCAGTGCTTTCAGCTTCCTGGCAGAGGGAAGGAGGAAGACAGCGGTCAGAGTAATACAATACAGGTTAGGGCTTATTTACACTCTGCTCATTTAAGTAAGTACTAAAATGGTGTGATTATTCGCCAGTATAAATGCATAATTGATTATTAATTCCCTTTGCAGAGACATTGTGTCCTTTCGTCCCTGCTTCACGTGGACAGCAAATGGAGCATGGAATGAAACCGTGTTGATGGGGCTCCAGGTAGCAGAAAGCACATGTTGGCTTATTGCTTATGCTGTTCAGGCTTTTAAAAGTCAAAGTACGGAGGGCTCCCTGCTGATAAAAATATTCCAAGTTGCTGCTTGACTCAAGGGTGAACACAATGTGAAATGTCCTCAAAGTGGTCGGCGGTGTCGGTTTAAAACGCTCCCACCGTCCTCCTCCGCGGCTCCTTTGGTTGCACCCACGTGCCCGTGGGGCTCTGCTCTGAAGCTTTTGGAGAGGAGAAGTAGGTGCATCGCCTCTTTGTTCTTGCTGCATTCTCTGATCTTTCTGACGGCTGTGCTCACCAAAGCCATGGCGTCAGCGCAGGACAGGAATGAACAGCGGGGTGCGGGAAGGCTTCGAGCCAGTTGTGTCACTTTTACATCATGTGAAACCTGGGCAGAAAGTGGAAAGCTGCGGAGAGGAGGATTAAGCTGCTTTCTTTGTCCTTGGAACTTCAGCTGGGGAGTTAAAGAAGAGGAAGAGGGAGCACAGAGTATATGGACTTGTTCAGGACGAGACACTCGGTGGAGCTTGTGCCTTCGTGCTGTAGTGTCTTTGTACCTTCCCCTGGAGTGACATCACCAGTTATCGATAAAGTCAGGTTGTTCCTCTGGAGAGACTGAGCTGATCCTGTCTGATGCCTCTGATAGTTCTGAGTAACAAAATAAGCTGTGAAGAAGCAATGAGAGCTAACGATTTGCACTTTCTTGATAAGACTCCAAGCCATCTTACACCCAGTCAGTGCTTTCCATGGACCATTCCATTTTAAACCATTGGTTTAAAATGTAATGATGGCGTGATTATTTATTTGGTGCCTTGCAAAGTTCATTACATGTCATTTTGAGAACTCTGTTACAAGCAGTGTAAAGATGAGATGGGGCTGGATCTAGAGAATGCATTTATCTGGTGATTATTATGCTTGAGGGAATAAAAATGATTTGTTATATTGGGAATTAGTTGTTGTAGGCGACGTAGGAGCAATGGAAATAATCTGTAAGTCAGTCATCTGAAACACACATGAGAACTCAGGGTAAATCCGTAATTAAATAAAAAGACCACAAACCAAACGTATGCAAGAAGGTGAGTATGTATTTACGTATTTCAATATAAATAGAAAGAAGAGGAGGTTCTTGATGCTCTGGCCAGCTGAACTGTACAGCTCCTTGCCAGAGAGTGCAGATGCAGAACGTTTACCTGGGTTAAAAGGGAAATTGAGACAGGATTTTAGAGAGGAGAGATCTGTTGAGGGTTACCAGGTAGACCAACCACATCAGGTTCCTGAAATTCTCTGAGTTGAAAGCACTTGGGAACTGTAGTTGGTGGGGGAAGTATCACTTATTTTTTTCTTTGACATCTGCTTCTGGACATTTTAGGAATCATACTTTAGGAATACCAACAATTGGGTTCTCACACCCTTATGTTATTATTTAGCAACAAAGCATTAATATGAATACGAAAAAGCTCAATAATTGTTTATTGACTCTTCTCATATCATGTTTAAAACAGACCCTATATCCTGAGAATGTTTATACAAACCAACATCACACTTCTTAAATGCATGTGATGGGATGGATTCAGTTCAGTGAGTGTAGTCAGACAAACAAACCCTTTGTGTGTTCATCAAATGCTCACAAAACCGAGGATTTATATTACCAATCGTGACATGTTCTTCTACAACAATGTAGAGCAAATGGAAGGCTTTACCTCGTGTTGCAACATTAGTTATTCTAGAAGTTAACAAGCCTACTTCCCACACCCCTAGGAAATTAACATTTTAGACTTTGCTTCTTGTATTCCTCCATCAGGGGTGTTTTGGGAAGTAATGAAATGAGAGTGACAATGGGATTCAGGGACTGGCTTTGCTGTGTTTCTGCTTGTCTGAACGTACCGCTCAGCCGTGTCTCAAGCGGTTATGTTGGTGATGCAAAATGTTTAATGACGTCTCTCACGACAGCCTGTCACCCTGCTGACAGCGTGGGGGACAATGTGGCAGCTTCAGAAGAAACCCTGGCTACGGACCAGGCACTTGCATAACTTTGCCCTGCCAGCCATTATCAGAGCAGCACCACGATCCACTACCTCGGGTTAAGACATCAAATCTCCATTTAGAAAATGACTGATCTCCTCAAATGTATTTTCACTGGGGCTGTGACTACTGGACGTGTGTAAAATTGAGTGTGCTGAGAAGGTTTTCATTTTACACATACTTTCCTATTTTGTAAAGGGTTTGGATTCATTATTTGCATACCTAAGATATACAACAGTGGTTTAGCTCCACTATTCATACACATTCAAGTTGAAGCCACATACCATAAATAAACCTTTGTGAAAGACACAAAGACTGTAATAGCCTTCTGAGACAGGGTAGACCCTGTCAGATTAGGGTATACCTTTCTTTTCAAGCAGAGCTGTGTGCTATCAGTTGGATAAGTCACAACTGTTTACCTTGGAACCAGCATCGTGGCCTTCTAAAAACAGGATTTGTGGCCAGCACTCTGGACACTCAGGAAGTATCGGTGAAGACATCTGAGCTCTAACAAGCTATTATGTTTATTTTGTTTTTAACATCACCGCCAAACGCTGAGTTGTATTCATCCAGAAAGCTGTCAGGGGTTTTGCACGTCAGTGTGTTTTCATCGATTTTAATTTAAACCTCCTAGTGAAAGTTTCAGTGCTTGTCGTGCTCGGTTCTTTCCCAGTCATGGCTAGGATCATTAAATCATAAGAAAATCCCAAAGGCAAGCAATCTAATAAAGCAGTCCTTTGTTTTGTGGCTGGCATGATAATTCAAACAGGAGGTCAGTCAAAAAATCATGCTTTTTCTGAATGCCGTGGGGAAATGAAGGCGTGAGTACAAGCCACTCTCTAACCACCGTGCCACAGCAACAAGAAGTGGATTTGCATTTAATGCAAGAGATGAAAGTGTAAAAACTCACTCAGTGAAATTACAGCAAGTTATTTTCACAGCAAGGCCCTGCTCGTGTCGGCTGGCACTTCCGCAGCTTCCCGGGGATTTAGGGACTACTGCATGGTTTTGTATAATCATCTTGGCCGGGCTGCCTGGCCCTGAATGTGCCGTGTCTAACGTATCCTAACCCCACTCTGTACCACCTTGTGGAAGGAAAACTGAAAATAAATTCCATTTACCTGCTTTGCCACCTCTTATCAATGTACCCATCTTCCATCACCTTGCATTCAGTACGGGTAAACTAAGTGCTGTTTTGATTTCAGGCCGTATCCTGGCTTTGGTTGGGTTTTTTTGTGTGTTTGTTTTTTTAAAAGTAGTTTCCTGTCTGGTTTGGTTTTGTTCACCGTTGCTATCACCGCCTCTCAGCCGGTAGGTAAAACAGCTCTTCAACAACTGCGTTTTCCACGCTTTGTCAAAGATCCTTCAAACACTTCAGGATTCAGTGGTGGATATTTTCTTTTTATTTTTCCCCAAATACTCTATAGTTTTGTCTTTGACATAAGCATGTGCTGCTTCAAAATGGAAGCAAAGATTGGCTCCAAATTCCCTGGCAAAGCTTCTCATACAGGAGAAGATCATCTCAGCTTATCTGGCTCAAGCCTGTCTGCACATAACATTTTCTTTGGAAGTTCAGCATCATTGTTCTGTGCTTCTTTGTTCTCATTTCTTGCAGTTGAAGTTGTGGCAAAAGAAAAAAATCAGCTTTTTGTTTCTCTTCTCTTCAGCGCCGGTGGTTTGATCACTGCTGATATGGATAGAAACATTTATCCCCTCTAATTGTTTGGACTCAGCCTTCAAACTTTTTGCCTCGGACCCACTGCAAGGAGGAACAATGTTGGGTGACTGGTAGCAGACCGGTGGAGCAACTGGAAAGACATGGAGCGTTTGGTGGTCAGTGCAGCCTTACTGACACAGCAGCAAGGCTTCAGCATTTTTACTTGTCAGGTTCCTCATTTTCTCCCACAGCAGGTACTGGGACAGAACAGCAGTGGCTTGGCCTACAAGAAGCTGCAAGACGTTGCCTGGAGGAACCTGTATCTCCCCATCTTCTGAGCCACTACAACTCGGTGTAGCACGTCAAATGGAGCCCTGCAAAGCACTATCTGTCATTCATTGGGGTGCTGCTAAGCTGCAGTAAGATAAGAAGTTTACTTTTAAACATACCATGACTTTGTAGATCAACCCTCCGCTCTCCGGAAAGAATTCTCCTCAGGAATATGGTTTAGTAATTTTTATTTCCTATTTCTTATTTATTTTTTTGTCAGAGTTAGGTTGATG
>JAOXNO010000013.1:2985948-2997883 GCA_028565335.1 Limnodromus scolopaceus
AAGGCCAGGCTGGATGGGGCTTTGAGCAACCTGGTCTAGTGGGAGGTGTCCCTGCCCATAGCAGGGGGGTTGGAACTGGATGATCTTTAATGTCCTTTCCAACCCAAACCATTCTATGATTCTATGTGTGCTGTGTCCCTTAGTTTATCTACAGTAGTCAGGTGCTGGCTATTTCTGGACAGGAGCCAGAAGATCCTGAGAGCTGGGGAGACTTCTTGAGGGCTCATTCATTCTCTCCTGTATCTTATGGATGTTGGTGCAGGGGAGGATCTGAGCCACAAATTAACCTTCTTATTGACAATGTTCTGCTTGTGGTGATCCAAGGGCAGGGATGAAATGTAGGTGAGTATCTAGGTGTGGTATCTGTTGTTGGGCTGCCTGGTATAGCTAGGAGAAAAAAATAGGTGAGCTTTTGGACAACCAAAACCCTGAAAGGCAGATTCCAAAGTTACATAAGCATTTATTATAATTGCTTTGACCTTAATTAGGTGTGTATCAATTAGATCATGACGAAGAAATGGTATTTGGTGGTGTGGGTGTTAAGTAGTAGTAGTGGAGAAGGCAAGAAAGGAAGGAGGCAAGTAATTCGCTACCTGTGAGACATGGGCAGGTTGGGAGAAAGGGAATTGTAATGCACTGTGAAATGTGGCTCAAAGTCCAAAAACTACAGGTGTTCAGTTTATTTCCTAGGCCTCAGTTTTGACCATGTTTTGTCAGTCTGAGAGACCCAGAGGTAAGAACAGCAGTTCTGTGACAGGCATGTCCCCCCTGTGACTGGGTGGTGTCATCATGACAACTCCTACGACAACTGTTCTAACAGCAGATCAAGGTCCTTGGCTCCTCCAGGTGTATTTTGGCAACTGCTTGATTAGGACACCAAATGCTGTATGGAAACTATGCAGGTGGGACTAAACTGCCGTATACCTGACTGAACCCTCAAATGTTACTGGGAAGAAATATGGAATTACTAGTTGAGGAAGAGATCAATTGTTGTCTTGCTTTTACGGGCATCAGAAATGTAAGCTCTTTCTCAGACTGTTGGGTGCTTGAAACCCCTACCTTTTCTACTGACCTGTGGAGAGCGTTAAGTGTGTTAATCTGCTGTAACGAATAGCTGAAAAATACCTGAATGCACCATAAAAGAAGACATGAACACCAAATAGCTCAAGAAAAAATTCTGTTGCTTAAGCTGTTTAAAAAAACACACTGGAGCTCTTGCTGATTTCTAGATGTCTGAAGAACTGAACAGTTCTGTAATGCAACCAAAAAAAGTTTTTTCTATTCATAATTGGTCTTCTCTGGAGCAAGCATGAAAGGTTTCGAAAGTGTTTAAAACCCACATAAGCTGATTTGAGTCATTTAAGTTAAAGATTCAAAGGAATAGTGCTAACTTTCACTAATGTCTTCCTTTCTTTTTTTCTTCTTTTTTTTTTTTTAAGTCCCTACTTACAGAATGCAGCCTGTGACTCCCCTGGGGATTCTGTCGCTTGTTCTGAACATCATGTGTGGAGCTTTGAATCTCATTCGAGGAGTTCACCTGGCAGAGCATTCATTTCAGGTAACCCTGATTGAATTGAAACCTGTAAATGAGTGGAAGGGAGAGAGCTATTTGGGTAACCAGATTAAGGGTGGCTGTTCTGCTTCTCAGTAGAGCATACATCATTCTGCAAGAAGTGTTTTGTTTGTCCAGGGAATGTACAGTTGATTTCTCACCTGCTAAACTTAATGAGTTTCGTTATATATTGTAGCACATTGTGTTTTATTCTTTTCTAGGGAGATTAAAATTTGGAGAAATATTTCAGTCCTGCCAGGCTGACTGGATTTTTTTTCCCATTCTTGTATTTTGTTCTAGATGCTTTTGTGTAAATTTTTTTTTAAACAAATGTGAAAATGTAAACAACTTTTAAAAAAGGAAAATAAAAAGAAGGCTCCTGATTGTATGGTGGCACAGTTTTATTTAGCTGTCACATCAGCCTCAGTTCTTGGTATTTTATTCAGTGATATTGATCTTGCTGTTTAACAGTGTTACAGTCAATCAGCATAAACTAGGATGCGAGGTACTTGATAAAATAGAGTGTTCTAAAATATCAAGTAGTACTTGCTAAAAACGGTAGCTGATGTAGTTATTTGTCACTTCTTTTAATCCAAACAGGAGGACCGTGAAGGAATTGGAAATGTCATAGCTTTTTTACTACCTTTTCTAGCCTGTGTTTTTCAGGTAAGTTAATGGTAAATAAAATGCCTTCTAATTGTTTTTATATTATGATGTACAAGACAAAATAATTTTCAACTAAGCAGAGGAACAGTGTGGTTTTCAGTTTCTTACCGAGTATTCCAGTGAAGGGCCACAAATAGAGTTAAAGGCACGATTTGACCCTTGGCAAATTGCAGTTACAAGCTTTTTCAGTGCTTTTATGTTTTAACACGTCAAATGGGGCTGAGTGGGATAAATAAGCTGCTCGCCCAGAAATGGTTTGTTTTTCCAAAGGGACAGACTCAGTGTCTTGCTGACAATGGCTTTTGACGGGCCTTTGTAGCTTAACTACCTTGAAAGACTAAGCAAATACAGGATAGCAACATTATCGAAAATGTTCTAATTTGTGTTTAAAATTACTTTTAATTCTTCACAAATGTGGTTCCTGACTTAGATTTCTAATGGATTATTTTCTCTGACCTCCTTATGCAGAAGAGTTTGAATGAGGAAAATATTATATGCCCCAAATGGGTTCTTCTTGAAGGTTCCTTAAATGCCCTTAGAACAGTGGTCTGCAACTTGAGGGCACTATGTTGTTTGCAAAATGTTCAATTTTTAGGCTGTCATCACAGGAAGCTGCTGTAGTTGAGTCAGTAGTTGATGGAAGGAATAATATAACGCCTAAATTGTATTCATTGCTTAGTACTATTGCATTTTGCTAATGGTTTGGGGACTGCTATGTCTGAAGACCTCTATTTATCTGTGATATTTAAACCTATCTATTTATTGTATCATAATAGATAAAATTTAGTGTCTTTCAGCCTTTTTACACCTCTGCTTAGGACAGAGCTTTAAGATGGAGATACTAATTTGGATCTAAATACTTGGTGCAAGTCATTCTTCCCAAAGAAGGGCCCCATCCTGTTTTTTTCCAGTTAGTACCTGAAGCCGGAGAAGCTAAATAAAGAAGAGGTCTCTCTTACCGTTTTGATCTATAGCAGTCATCTTCACAAAATGCCTGCGCATAAATTGAGCTCGAATGTGAAGAGCTTTCTACGTGCTGATCTCTACTTGTGTCATCAGCACAGTTGGAAGCTGTGACCTTAAGTGAGAAAGCATGATCTGTTACTGCTGGAGTTAAAAAAGTAACTCTTCTGCCAGCACTTTGTGAGTTTTTAGTTTTCTCCTGTAAGGGCTGTTGCTCTTCACACATGCTTAGCAAATGGGTTCCACCTGTTCTTGAATTTAAAAGGAAAAAGAGCCCTAAACCCCAGAAATGATGGTCTTTCTACCTACTCTAGAGAATAAAATCCTTTACTTGTCCCAGGAACAAATACAGCAGAAGCAGATTTGGATTTGCCCTTTTCCTGCTTTGAGCTTCATGGTGATCACCGTAACGGCAGGCACATCCACGTGACATGGACGTGCCAGCAGGTCCCAACTACGTCCTTTGTCTATATGTACATGATATAAGGCTAACGCCGTCTCTCTCTGGTCCTTTTGCAGTGTTACTTGTACCTCTTCTACAGCTCGGCAAGGAAGGTGAAGACGTTTGTACTTTTTTTCTCTGTTTGTTTATGCAACGTTTACTTGTACGGATTGCGGAACCTCTGGCAAATAGCCTTTCACATAGGAGTGGCATCCCTTTCTTCTTACCAGATACTGACAAGGCAACTGATGGAGAAACAGCCTGACTGCGGAGTATGAAGAAGGCTTTGGGTTTGCTACTCTATTTTTACAACTGTTTTTTGGGTTGTTTGGTTTTTTTTTTTTTATTAAACTGGCCAAAAATAGCTTGGAGTATTTTTAAAGATTTGTGACAATGGTTATTGCAAGGAGGGTATTTCAAAGCAGCTTGAAATAAAGTAGGATACTGTAATTGTGTCAAACACACAGTGAGGAATGTGGCTGTATTTCACATGGCGTGTGGTAATTGTGCATGGTAGATCTTGCCTGGTGTCATCAACCAGGAGGAGGTTCTCCTTACCGTAAACAGGCTTTTACTCCTTGACTAATACCATCTAGACAGCGTTTCGCCATTTGTCTTACTGGCTTTGTAACAGTTTGGCAGGTCAATGTCTTGCCTGGCCAATGCTTCCAAAAATAGTAAAATTGTAGAGTAAAGTGAAGCTAAAGTGGTGGGTAACATTTTTGTCTCTAGAATTTGTTAAGCGTTAAGATTCTTGGTAAATGTAAATAAAGGAGTTTGCCATAATTAGATGAGTTCAATATCGGTGGGAAAAATTGTTAGGAGGAGCTTCAGGGTAATTTGTCTGGGTTTTGAAGGAAAGGAAGAGGCTGTGGCTCTCTTAAAAACCATAAGGGCTATAAATATCTCCTGGCTAAACAGCGCATTGTAGTTAAGTATGTACTCATTGGTTAATTGCAAATACGCTTGGGGCAGCATAAAATAAACCAAGTGAATATAAGTGATCTTTCAGCTCAAGTGGCCTTTATTTCCTTGGTTAAGGTCACTCTTAGTATAAGGGTAATTCCATGTTCGCTTGGTCTGTACAGATAATAGATCTTTCAAGCCTACTTATGACAGGCCACTGACTCCTTCACCTTTTTTAAAAAACAAAAAGAGTAGCTGGTGAGTAGAAAGCCATTTCCAGTAATGGAAAGCAAGAGCAGGTTCTCTTTATTATATAAAACACCTTTAGTTAATGGCGTTGAGTTCTTACACTAAGATGAATTTATGAGTGTGCACTTTTGAATATAGTACTTAAGAGTGGAAATTCTTAACCTCTGCTGCACTGGGTATTCCTGTATGTAATACACTGAGGTGCATGTGGGCATTTTAGAACATACATGAATAACTTAGGCTGTCTGTTTAAAAAAAAAAAGAAAAGCATAGCATTTTGATGCAGCTGCCCGTGAGAGGTTGTAGAGATTCAAACTGAGAAGATGTAGAGAACTTCAGGTGTGTTACTGTGGAAATATGGTCCTAGATTTTCTTCTAATTTTTTTTCTTAGGAAACTGTTTTCTGGTCGCCCCATTTCTTCCACCCAACGTCTCTCACCAAAGATTTATTTTCCTCTCACATATCTCTACCTCTAGTGGTTGCAAAGTGATTAACATGATGCAGAGTCGTTTTCCTGAGTCTGCAGAAACGCTTAAGAAAATTGATTTCTTGCTTCTCAGTGAATTTTCCTGGAATCTCCTGTTGCAAACACGAGTATCCATGGGCTACTAGACCTGAAGGCTGTGGTGCTGTGCCTTGGAAGTGTTTCTGTGACGCAGCCAACTGCAACCACAGCATCGATAGGCAGTCCATTACACCCTGAACAGTTTCTGGCACAGCAAGAGCTTTTTCCAGTAGTAAAATGTAGGTATTTCTTTTCCATCCCATATTAGTCCATTTGCTGCAACAGCAACGTAATGAAATCCTTTAAACTGTGAGGAATAGTCTAGGAGGAGTGATAGAGGAATATTTTAGCCAGGCAGCTAAGAGAACAGCTAGAGCTGTCTGCCATAAGGGAATGCTCTTCTGTTATAAGGGAGTGGATTAAAATTGTCTGTCATTGCCCCAGTGTGGAAGAGAAATGAGGCCAGAATTTAACCACTGTCCTTAAGACACCCAGATGACCCCACGGATGGGGGGAGTTTAGTACTGAAAAGCTTTTAAGTTTCCTGGCTGTTCATTCCCAGTTTTACTCGGGGATATGACCCAAATATCTCCAAGCTCCTGCCCCTTTAACCTCCAAAAGAATCCAAAAGAGCTTTCCTGGTTCTCCAGAGGCTGGGATAAAGTTTGCCTGCTATAGCTTAAGGCACGTGGAGCATTTACAATGAGGCATGGAGCCAAGGAACCATGATCAGCTTTTTATTCCTCATCCTTGTATTGAGCTGATGGGAAGAATTTGTAACGTCCCTGATGCTTCCCGAGGATCTGACTCTTCGCTTTATCATAAAACAAGTCCATCCCTCTGCCAGGTGACTGTTAGCAACAGCTCTGGAGTAAGAGTGGGAGAACGAGGTGTTTAGATAGCTTGTGTAATTAACGTAATTAGAGCGGATGATGATCAAATTGAGCTTTTGTTTAATATTTTCTTTTGCTTGAAAACATTTCAGTAAAATCAAACAAAACCAGTTGGTTCAGTTTTGCTGCTGGTTAAATTTTTTGTGGGTTAGATGGAGGATGTGACTAGATCTTTTCTTAAACGAACAAAGCTCTGATTTGCTGTTAGTCTTAATCCCTTTGCAACCTTTTTTTTTTTTCCTGTAATATGTGTAAACCATATTAAGGAATCTAAATGGATTAATACGTGTGTGTTAGAATCTGGATTGTGATTCAGGGATGAGGCAGAGCGTGCATAGCTTGACCTTATTTTACCTTTTTTCTCCTCCCTTTTTTTTTTAAATGTTAATATTTTGAATTACTCCTGTATCTGTATGGTGTTTATACAGTTAAATTTTTTCTTCTGGTGAAACAGCAAGAGGAATAGAATAGTGTACATTGATCTCAGTGCTTTAAGATTTAATAAAAAAGAGTGATTTGCAGTTTGAGTATGTGAAATCTGACTCATAACGTGGGATTACGCCTGTATTGAATCAAATCCCCAAACAGGAATCCATCCCTTTTTGTTCGACTTTAAACTGTTTAACGTCGTTTGAATTGCATCTCCTTAATTCTGTCACTTTTCAAGATAAGTCTTTTGGAAACTCTTCTCCTCACCCAGCAGCTCAGCAAAAGAAAATTGGCAAAGAATAAACTTCATTAATTTAAAGATTTGCAGTGCTTAGTCACTTTATGAAGCTGATAGTTTCCTGTGGGTTGTTTTTGTTTTAATTTCCTTTCTCCCAAAGACCCGTTAAGTTTGTAGAAGGTGGGCTGGTACCTTTTTAGACATTTTTGCACTGTATTAATAATTGAACCTGTGTAAATGTGTATAAAATCATTTTGCATGTATATGTATATATGTACATATATCTAATAAATGGCTTTTTTGTAACGGTTGTCTTCATTTATGGTTGTGAAATCGCTGGTTGTATTAGAAATAAGGTAGATCAGTCATTTCATCTTTGGGTGCATCTTTAGTGTTTCACGTGGCGGTGTTCAAAATGGTTCAAGAATAAGCTCAGTTCTTCTCTTTAACAAATAGCTTCAAGATCAGAGTGATTTCAGATGCTGTCGTGGTACGTGCTGGGTTGGATGTGCTCAGGGTGGCTTTCTCAGAGAGAGCGTGCTCTCTCATACCTGATCTCTCTGAGCCCACACCGGCTCTTTTTGTTGAGGGGGATTTAGGTAGGATTTTTATTCAGGCAGCTACACGCTGAAGAGCGACTGATTCATCAGCTGAACCGTATAAATGTATTTATAAATATGCATATAGAAACTTGCTTATCCAAGCAACAGATTGCAGTAGGCTGCGATATCATCTCTTTGTAGCTTTAACAGTCTTGCTCTTTACTTTCAGAGACCGTGTTATAGAGGCTTCTCCCGCAGAACTTGCATTTTGAAGTGTTGAAGTACGGGAAGGAAGATGTAACACGGTCCCGTAGGTCCTTTTCCAGCTGCCTGGCAGTGGGTAATGGAGATTTTGCAGATTGCTGTTACGTTTTTCAGCCTCGTCTCGTAATAGAACTAGGCCTATTAGTTAGTCAGTCCCTGCTTAGGGCTTGTGGGCTTTATTTGGCTAATTTCAGCCACTTTTTATAAAGGCTCTGAAAACGCTGCTTCATCAGGCTTTGTAGAAATGAACGGCAACAAAAAATTCAGCGTTCCCACCCCAGCCTGAATGTGTCAGGTTTAGATATTGAGGGGTGTGCTTTGGGAGAGTGATGCTTTGAACAGCAGGACTCACAGAGGACCCTCCCTAACCAGGAACCAAAGAATCGGGTAAAAAAAATCAAAAAGCTGGAAGAAATCAGGCTTGTGGAAATGCTGTTTCTTCCCATTTTTCTACTCCCTGTTTCTCCACAGGCACGGCACATAGATGTCTGTAGCAGGAGCCAAACACGCTGGGTAAAGGGCTGGGTTCTTCCACTGGTAAAAAGTGAAATCTTTTCTCAGCTCTGAGGCTTATTCTTCATCAGGAAGGCGGTCGTGGGAGAACTGCAAATTCTTGAGTGTTATCCCTCTGCTTGGAAGTCCTGTCCCACCCTTTGCCTGGACTTGGCCTTTTCGCCTTGGAGCTTGCTGGGATGCTGGCTCCGGCAGGGAAGGGGAAATGTCAGCCGTGGGTTTGGGATGGTTACGGTGCTGCGGCGAGGGGGAACGAGAGGAAGAGCGGAGCCTGCGTGTGCCCCTGTAAGGAGGAGAGAGGCAGAGCAGCAGGGTGTGCAGACAGGAGGGGGTAACAAGCAAAAGCTGATGGCAGGGGAGAGAGGGAGGAGAGAGCCTTATTCTTCTGAGCTGCTCTGCCCTTTGAAATCTAGATGTTATTTTTGTTCCGTAAATAAATGATTGCTCAAAGCGTCTCTCTTCTCGAGATGCCAATGGAGAAGAACAGCAGCCTTTGCCTTTTTATTTTTTCTCTAAGGTGAGGGGAAAAAGCAATTATAACTCCCTTCTTCTTTTGAAGATGCTGATAAAAGGAGGTGGGAGGATCAGAGGGTCCCTCTGCCAAAAGAGGAACAACTCCTGAGGTGATAGAAATACATGTTTTTATTTTAAACAAAGTAACTCAACTTCTGCTGTGTGCTGACTTTCAGACGTGACCTAATTGCATCTAAAAACTGTTTGAGGTGGGGAGGGGGAAGGAATCTGTGGCCACGAGAAAAAGAGCAGTTCTGTCTTCAAACGTGTTACCTCCTCGTGATGGGCACTTGTTACCTCCTCTCTGGGCACTTGTATCCAGGGCCACTCTTGGTGCAAGACCAACACCAGGGGCTGTTGGAACGGTCTCTCTGGAGTCATGTTTGCTTTTAAGAGCAATCAACAGCATGCCTTACCCTCAGCAGTGAGGTCCCTCCCCTGAGGATGTGAGCTGAGGGGGTCAGAGGCTTTATTCCGCGTCTGTTGGCTTTTACAGGTACCCCCTGGCTGTCTGCAAATAAATCTCTACTAAAGGTACGACCTTTTGGAGAACATCTTGGAAAGAAGCGATATCACGTCTACAGGAAACGAAGGTGTGTTTGAGCTCCCTGGGGAGGGAAATTAACCCTCTTCCCTTCAGTCTGTCTTTCCCAAAAGACTTAACAAAGTGATATTTTTTAAATTTGACCCATTGCTGTGCAGAGTTGACCCTCCCAAGCGTTGTTCTGGCAAAAACGAGGACCTCGGAGTGGGAGTGAGTAGTGTCTGCAACGTTTGCCACGCTGCAAATGTGTAACATCCTGCGACTGAATTCATCAGGTACCTCAGGTCAAGGAGAGGAGCCACTAACTTCTGGAGGTGGGACCACAGATAAAAGGTAATAAATATCCCTTCCCTTGGGGCTGCCCCCCCCCGAGATATGGAAGTAGCTTTTTTTTTCCCCACATTATGGTGGTGAATAACAGCACGAGCTTGAACTCGTGCGTGTCTTAGATTGGCTTAAGCTAATTGTTCATCAGGAAGATGCAGCTAAAAGGGGAGGTGTCTCCCCATCCCTGAGCCTGCAGGTCTTCCCTGCGAGTCACTTTTTCTGGCCTTCAGAAGGCTCCTCCAGGCTGCTTGGAAGAACCACTTTAAAAGTAATTAAATGGTAGCGCAAAACAAAGAGCCCTTAAAAGTCTTTGCTTTCCGTTCCCTCTTAAAGTAGGCGATAAGCAAAACACAGAAGCATATAAAATTCCCTTTGGTGGAATAAATGTCGTTGGATATAAGAACGGTAAGAGAGGTTTGAAATAATGACCATTAAAATGTAAAGCACCAGTCGGTATAGCATGACATACGGCTGCGGAGGGCTGAGATTTATTCTTTCATTATGCAAGGCAAGACATTAACATACAAAATCCCTCATTTCGTGGGCTCTTGTAGGGAAACACTAAAAAGCAATTATGCGGAAAGTTCAGCTCTGAAATACATTAGCGCTCATTGGTATGCACCGGGCAAAACAAACGAGGCCTTCTCCTGGGAGGTGCCACCTCCTCCCACCTGCTGTGGCCTTGAGTGGGGGCTAAGGGCACAAATGTTCTGGTAAGATCAGCCCAAAACTGTTGGTAATTGCCAAAAAACGAGGCCAAAAAACCAAGTCGAGCTGCAGTGAATCATAGAATCATAAAATTGTCTAGGTTGGAAGGGACCTTTCAGATCATCGAGTCCAACCATTAACCTAACATGGACAAACCACCGCTAAACCACGTCCATCACACCACATCTGCCCAGCTTTTAAATAGCCCCAGGGATGGTGACTCCAGCACTTCTCTGGGCAGCCTGTTCCAATGCTTGACAATCCTTTCCATGTAAAAATTTTTCCTAATATCCATCCTAAACCTCCCCTGGCACAACTTGAGGCCATTTCCTCTTGTCCTATGGCTTGTTACTTGGGAGAAGAGACCGACCCCCTCCTCACTGCACCCTCCTTTCAGGGAGTTGTAGAGAGTGAGAAGGTCTCCCCTCAGCCTCCTCTTCTCCAGGCTGAACACCCCCAGCTCCCTCAGCTGCTCCTCGTTAGACATTTTCTCCAGACTCCTCACCAGCTCCATTGCCCTTCTCTGGACACACTCAAGCTCCTCAATGTGTTCCCTGTAATGAAGGTTCTAGGTCTGCTGAATAAGCCTGTGCACATCACATCAGGCTTTCAACAGTAGAGAGCCCTGTGTTTAATGGGCTGTGGTGTGCCCTGGCCAATGTGAGGAACGCTGTGCTCAGAAGATGTGGCAGTACAGCTGCAGCGCCCGAGCCAGGCGTGGATCTGGGTGGCAGGGATTCCAGCAGCTCTGCCTCACCCTAGGTTTTATTGTCTTCATTTGTTAGGTGTCACCTGAACTGATGTACAGCATCAGGCTTCCCTGTGGGGGCAGAGGTTGGGTATATCTGCTTTCCAGGGGATGTCCCATCCCTGGAGGGGTTCAAGGCCAGGTTGGACGGGGCTTTGAGCAACCTGCTCTAGTGGGAGGTGTCCCTGCCCAGGGCAGGGGGTTGGAACTTGATGATCTTTAAGATCCCTCCAACCTAAGCCATTCTACAATACCTTGGGCGTAGCCAGCAACTGGGGCATCCTTCCAGAAGATGGGTCTCCTCCCATGGGTAGTGCCTTTCACCTGCACACAGACTCTTGAAAAACACGCAGATGTGTCATGGTTTGGGCTGGACTGGTCACTGAAACAAATGACACAGAGCAGGAACCTCCAATGCTGGAGGCATCTCAGGAACTGGCAGCAGAGTCGAGCTGGGTTGCCATTTCAGACTCAGAAGCCAAAATTCCCCAGATGTGTCCCGTGTTGGTGCTGAAACTGCCCCTTTGTATCCAGCCCAGACGTGCTTAAATCATAGCGCTATTTTTCTCCTCTTTCTTTGAAGCTGATGAGTATTTATATTGAAAATAAAAAGAAATTACAGCAATCTTGAGTGTTACTTCTCAAACCCGCTGCTTCTCTCCCTTGCAGGCACTGGGAGGCACCAGTGCACAAGCTAATGCTGGGAGCACACACCGACTGGGAGGGAAGCCAAGCTGCTGACTCAGGGAACCTGCCAATTTTTTTTACCTGCTTGTAGGAATGCTACGGCTCTCCCAGGAGATTTTGCGGTGGGATTAATGGAACGGCGATAAAAATACAATACAGGTTAGGCACGGATCTGCTGGAGACAAGTTCTGAAGAGAAAGATCTGGGCGTCCTGGTAGACAGCAAAATGACAATGAGCAAGCAGT
>JAOXNO010000013.1:3018999-3039239 GCA_028565335.1 Limnodromus scolopaceus
GGGAATCTACTCTTATAACACCAGTTACACATAATTTAGCAGGCTCTAAATGCTATTTTCTCGTGTGCCATTAGGTGGTGATGGAGGAAGCAGAACAGAAACAATCTGAAGAGTTTCAAGCCAGAAAAATCAGAAAATGCCCCAAACTTCTCACAAAGGAAATATTTTTTTGTTAGTTGCTCAAATAAATTTAAAACAGATAGGGGAGGGTGATGCTGCCTGTGTGTGAAGGAGGCAGAGCTGGGGAAGGGGGACCAGACCAGTCACTTCAATCGGGCAGCGAGCATTTGATGGAGAGGACGAAAAACTCAATGTTTTGGTAGGGGAATTAGAAGGGGAGGAGAGGAAGAAGAGCAAAGAGATGAAGCTCTGCAGATTTTCTCCCCAGCACTGCTGATACAGGCAGGGAATGAAGGTGGGAAGTGGTGGGAGGCACTGCCAGAGCAAGAGGGAAGGATGTGTGTGAACCAAACACATCCACGGTAGCTTGATCTTGGGAACCAAACCTTCCTTGACTGAAGTCTCTTAAGGGCTGATGTGTGAAAACTCAAAGTTTGGTAGAAATGGAAGGGAAAAAAAAGTTAAATTGGCATAAGCAGCCAACCACATGCAAAAATCTCAGCGCTGCTTTGCTCTCCGTGCCTTTAATTGACTGTGATGGGCTGGATTGGAAAATGATAAGCTGTGTCTTCACCGGCCTCATGGTGTCACATCACCAGCCAAGGAGACCTGTTGGGTACCATGAACACCCTGTGGGAACTACGTCTCACTGTGTAACATTTATTATAGAATCATAGAATGGTTTGGGTTGGAAGGGACCTTTAAAGGCCGTCTAGTCCAACCCCCTCTGCAATGAGCAGGGACATCTTCAACTGGATAGGGTTGCTCAGAGCCCCATCCAACCTGACCTTGAATATTTCCAGGGATGGGACACCTACCACCTCTCTGGGCAACCTGTTCCAGCATTTCACAACCCTCATTTTCTTCCTTATATCTAGCTTGAATCTCCCCTCTTTTAGTTTAAGCCATTACCCCTTGTCCTATCACTACAGACCCCATTAAATAGTCCGTTCTCATCTTTCTTATAAGTCCCGTTTAAGTATTGAAAGGCTAATGTCCTCCTCACTGCCAGTAGTAAGGGACTAGACCTGATTGTCCTCCTTTTTTGTCACTAAACCTATTCCAATGCAGCAGTTAATGTTTTCGTTGCTTTTCACTTTTATTTTTTTCTGTATCTGCCCCGTATATCAAACAGGTTTAGTTTCCACTGTCTTGCTCAATGAAGTACATGGAGGGGGGATGAAAAGACTTACAGGAGGAAAAGACTAAAAGGATTAGGAGCTCCAAATCTATGGTATTTGGTACCCATTCCTGCAAAACCTCAGCCTCAAATAGCGCTTTCTGAGCTAAGCTAAGCCAATGATGGATGGGATCAGCAGTGGGATCAAGCCAGTGTTACACCGGTGCAGGAACTCATTGCCTCCAAGAGGAAGCCTCTAAGAAAAGCCAACGCTGAGACTGGGGAGGGGGTAAGAAACCACTGCAACCAGTTTTCCTGCTGCATGTCCTGCATCTTTCCAGACTTCAACAACGAAAAATTAAATTAAAGCCTGAAAAGTTCAAATGCTTAAATATTAAAAAGATTCTGGTCCTTTGGAGGAGAATTTCCTTCTGGATATTTCCCTCTGCATGCTCTTCTCAGCACCCAGAAGGAAATACCGTGTATCTTGTGTGTCTTGGGTGCTAACATGCTGCTTTTTTCCCCCCTTTCTTCCCCTGCTCAGAGCTTTTTTTTTTTTTTTTGGCAGGGGAATAACAGCCCTTCTTGTCTGGAGGAGCCTGTCTGGTTTCAAGGCTGCACTGCGGTCTTTGAAGCTGCTCTGTGTAAAAGTGAAGTGCCCTTAGAGCTAGATGATGATACTTGAATCCTGAAACCAAACTCAGCCGGTGAGGGGGGCAGGGGAGAACTGCAAGGAGTGAAAAATGTTGCCTGAGGATGAGGGGTTGAAAATGGCTGCGATGGAGTCTGGACGCCAAGACTGGAGAAGCTGCTGATTTTGGCTAGTCTGAACCCGGGAATAAGCCACGTTTCACGCAGCCGGGTTCTCTCACAGCACTGTATAATTGCAAGGCCTCTTGAATCAAAGCTGACCTTTGGTTTTCAGAGACATGGACATTTCTTCTTAGGCCAGGCTGGGTGTTTCTCCCTTAGAGTTAAAACAGCCATTTGGAGAGCGGCAGGAACAACAGAGGTTCCACCAAATCGCACCAGGAGCTCAGGAAACCTCACGTCCATTGCTATTTCTTTTTTATTTCATTTTTGACCAATTCTCTTGAATTGGCCCAAAGAAAGGGCGGATGCAAGCCATCAAGAGACCTACCATAGACGGAGTTAGAAGTGTGCTGGTATGTGTGTGAGTGTGCATATTTGTGTGCACTGCAGCCTCAGAGAGGCTGGAATAAAAACCTGTCTCAGCAGGGATTTAGCAGTGCCTGTATTAGCCGACCTTGAAAGTGACACCAAGCTGTGGCCGTCACCCCATTTTCCTGATTACTTCTAGAAGTCTTCATGGGTCAGTGGGCAGAAATGGGGCTGCCAGCAGATGTCAGTGATAAATACTGTCCTTGTGTTGCTCTGGTGGCAGGAGAAAGCCCGGGCTTTACCGGTTGCCACTGGGTTAATTGGGATTTTTTCACATCTTGAACACTGGGACCAGTTTATAGTGCTTCTCCCCAGAGGAAGGACATAAGTCAGGCGCGGCACCACCGGGTTAAGTATGTTCACTATTCACCACCAGCTTCGTTTTTTTTTTTTTTCTTTTCTGTTTTGTAGGCAATCTCTGCAGCACGAAACAGAATTGACCTGGTTTCTCTTGAAAGGCATAAACTAGGAATGCAGGCTACCTGGAGTCATTAAAAAGCCAATTTTTGATTGTTATAGCATGAAAGACACGGCTCTAGCCCAGTTTGCATCCTGCTGTAGATGTTCTTCATGACCAGGAACAAAGCTGCTTAACCTAAGGGTGGGTTGTTTAAAGAATAGTAAGTGCTCAGATACTCTAGAGATGACACCCACATAAATATTTGGATAGGCAGAAGCCTCCCATGGCAAGGGGACTATGCGAAGAACGCTGAAAACTCAGCAAAGGATATAAATGGGTGGTGGAGCAGTTCACCAGGTTACTCCTGATGTAAACACAGAAATGGGTTTATAACCCAGCAACCACGGAAAGATTCTCAGTATTTCAGAAAAGTTTGATCCCAGTGCTTTGGTGCCTCTTCCGTGAGCCGAGGGCAGGTCTGGTACAGTGGAGGTATCGGAGCAACATCTGGACTGTACGAAGCAGGTCACTGCTTTTCACCTTCTTACTTCTGCTTAAATTGTATTTTGCTGACCCCTAACCCGAGCATATTGGTTTAGTAGCCAGCCGTCTTCATCTGCAGCTGTCAGAAAGGAAGAATCTGCCATTTCACTAAGCCCAGCTCCATTCCCCTTACGTTTTTCTGATTTCCACATTGAATTTGTCCAGATTTAGTTTCCACTCTTTGTTGTTTGTCCTGTCAATGAGCCCACCAGCACCCGGGGTTACCTCCCCATCAGGCATTTACACGCCTCGGTGAAGTCTCCTTTAACTTTTCCTTCTGTTAACTGAAGAGCTTCAGTTCTTAAGTATTCTACAGAATTTTCTCACGTCTATGAATCATCCTTGTGGTTATCTTCTGTATCTTCTCTCTCTTTTTTTTTTCCCCAGCCGTCTTTTAAAAATAGCTGCATCACTGTCCCTCTGGCTGCAAATTGTGACCTTTGGGCCACATAAACGACTTCTTAGGGAGATCAGTGTTTCCATTTACATCTGCCTGTTGCATTTTTCCCTCTTTCAAGCAAAACAGAAAGTGGCCAAGACTGCTAATACGTCTCTGTGATTACCGACGTCACCCTGACTGAGGTGGGACCTCTTAAACGTCTGGACTGTGACACGCTGATTAGAAAAGCCAAGATGGTCTGGAGGTGCTGGGGAGCTGAAACTAACACGTTTTTGCTCTGCGTGAGCTGGGATACAGCTCCCGGGGTGCACGTTCATCTCTGCTGGGCTAATCCATTCCTCTTAATGACCTGGGAGAGTTGGTCTTGACTTTCCTGGGGCCTGCACTGAGTTTCATCCCCAAGTGTGACTAACGACAAACGGCAGCATTTTCACTTAGCAGGAAACTCACAAGCTCCCTTTGGTCTTTCTATTTCTCTCTTGAGCAAAACCAGCCCCAAAGAAGAAAACTAGTGGTTTTATAGATCTGAAGTACATTGAAAATGTCCAGTTATTTATAGTCTAAATGCAGAACAGAGCCATGGTCTGCCAAAACCCATCTGATGGGTACTGTGAGATCATTTTAATGGTGTATGTGAAGGAAGGGAATCGCACCAAACTCCTGCCTGAATAGGATCTGTATCTGCCTGTTTGGTTAGTGTGTGTTTGGCCTTGGTCCCTTCACATCCTCACTTGTCACTTCTATGCAGCCTGTGAGGGGGGAAAAACGGAGAATGAGCTGTCTAAAACCTCATGTTGATGGACCATAGCTTATAGCTTATGTCTGGAGTCTCATGGTTTGGAGGCATTTGTTGCTGGTAGAGAAAAAGCAATTGTCCTCAGCATTTTTGGGGTTGGAAATGATCTAACCTGTCAGACTTTGCTGGAAACTGGGTAGACTGCTCTTGTGCTGAGGAAGGCTTGCCTGGCTTTGTAGCCCTGGAGTGAGGCCTGGATTTAGGCTTTTGTGATCGGGAAAGGCAAACAACTGATGAACAGCTCTCTGCAGGGCTCTGCTAATGATATTAAATGGCCGTGGCCAAGAGATGAATCTTCATTTCTTTGCTATCTGGAAAAGCCTGCAACCTGCATCACAAACAGCAGCAGCACAGAGGCTTGGTGCCAGGTTTCTTCACTGGGATGAAAGGATGCAGTGGTGTAGAGCCAGTGCCAGAAGTTTTATTTGTTGTCTCCTCAGCACACCTCTGCCCTGCGGTCTTGGATGGTATCCTTTGTACCCACACTGTGCAGAGACCTTTAGAAAGGGGCAGGATTGTGGCGGTTGTTGGATGACAGCAATATGTTCTCCTACTTCAGCCATAGCTTTGGCCTCTGACCACCTGCTTCTTCTGGACATGTTTCCCTCTGAGCTGTGCTCTGTACAGAAGTAAATCCCTAAGAACCACAGCTCGTTGACCTGGGATGTCACTAGTTATCCTCATATTAAACGGCATTTCCCAGGGATTAGAGATGGCCCGGGAGGACCAGTGGTGCCTCTTCTGACTTGTCCACTAGTCCCTAGGAAATGTTGTGGCTTGGATCCCAGCCACACGGCTACATGGTGGTATGGAGAGAGATGCTCAGTGTTTCTCCAGCCCTTTCTTTGCAGGATACCTGGCTCAGTGCAAGTAACTTAGCAAAACCTTTGGTGGTTTTCGGGTCACAGGTTCACCGGATTTTTGTACAAGCCAAAGCCAGGCTGCTTCCACCGTGGGACAAGGAAGGAGAGAGGCAGGCTGTGGCATGATGCTGCCTGCTCCTTCTGCTCCCATAGCCAGACCTCACTCTGGCATTAGGAAATATCCCTATTGAAATGCTCAGGAGGAAATCTGAGTGCTGTTGAGGTTTCCCCAGCTGGAAGGAGAGATGGTGAGGAGGGCTTACCCTGATTCCAGGACTCAGGATGTGTTGATTCACATCCCAGCAGCACCACGGTTTTTGGAAGCAGTGTGTATCTCTTCCAACTCAAATCAAGGAGAGGTAAATAAATGCCACAGACAGCTGAAAGCCCTGATGCTGAACTCAGCTCTTGCACTTGCAGGCTGTGGGGCCAAACCAGGGGTATCCCTCCAGGGGGCTGCTGGAGAGGTGTCATTTCTGAACCAAGAACATGGCCAGAAACCCACAGGAGACGGGTTTCTCTGAGGTTTCTCTGAGTCTCATGAGCAACAAGACAAGTGGGAGCTTTGTCAACACAGTCAGCGTTGCAAACCGCTTCATATCTCGGGCAGCATCAGTTCTGGTGACCTGCCTTTTTCTTTTTAAGTGGGCTATTTCTTTCCTCCCCGCCCTCCCAGTCTTCAAAGTTACAGTCTCTTTTCTCAATCGCAAGAGGATATCTGCTTTCTGTTTTAAAGTTGTGGTCAGAAAACACGGCTGGAAGAAATGGCTTGAAGACTGCTCTGAAATAGTGTGGTTATGTCATCTGACAGCTGTACTTGGGTCTTGGTTACGTCTGTACCTCTGCTGTTCCCCCTCCTCAGAGCATTGACTCCTCCTGGCTGGGCAGCCTCCATGGCCGGGGAGCTGCCTGTCGTGCAGCACTAACAGCTGACCCACCATGAACGTCAACAAGGCGTTTGGGGACATATTGCTTACCTCAGAGGGAGAAACAAAAACATTTAGATAAGCAGATAAGTGAGGGGGTGTTTCAAGCTTTTATTGCAGTCATACACATGTGCTCGCAAGCCACGATCTTGAAACACGTAACGTGTCCTCGCAGTGGGCTTGCTCAGTGCTTTCAGAGAGGCAACACACACACACATCAACCTGTTGGAACGGGTCCAGTGGAGGGCCATGAAAACGCTCAGAGGGCTGGAGCACCTCTCCTATGAAGACAGGTTGAGAGAGTTGGGATTGTTCCGCCTGGAGAAGAGAAGGCTCTGGGGAGACCTTAAAATGGCCTTCCAGTACCTAGAGGGGCTACAGGAGAGTTGGGGAAGGACTCTTTATGAGGGAGTGGAGCGATAGGATGAGGGGTAATGGTTTTAAACTGGAAGAGAGGAGATTTAGGTTAGATACTAGGAAGAAATTCTTTCCCATGAGGGTGGTGAGACACTGGAACAGGTTGCCCAGAGAAGCTGTGGATGCCCCATCCCTGGAGGTGTTTAAGTCCAGGCTGGATGGGGCTTTGAGTAATGTGGTCTGGTGGGAGGTGTCCCTGCCCAGGGCAGGGGTGTTGGAACTCAATGATCTTTAAGGTCCCTTCCAACTCTAACCATTCTGTGATTCTATGTCTTTGGGAAGGACCAGGGCTGTCCTTCCCTTCACTCATGGAAGCTCTTTTCTCCTCTCTTTCCTTTCTGTCATCCAGCTCTGCAGTGAATGTCTTCTTTGCTGTAGCAAATGTCGTCTTCTTTGCTGTTCTCTTTCATTTTGATTTAACCTAGATCTGGACCCGCAGTTCCCCACGTGTCATCAAATAGTCTCCAAGAATCTCTCTACCGAGATACAGACCATGCTGACAATGTGAATGATCACTAGAAAGTGCCTGTGCCTTGACTTTGTTTACTAGTACAGAAACATCCTATTTTATTGGAGAGGTCACGTAACCTCAGTTTTTTATCTGTCAAGTAAGTATCATAGTGCTTTCAGAGAAGGTTTGTGAAAATAAATGTTGGTGAAACCCTCAGCTATGAGGACCTTAAGTGCATCTTACTGTCATTTATCAGCTTTGGTCAGGTGTTTGAGGTCACTGTATTTCCTAGTACCTCCTCCTCAACGCTCTCTGTTACTCCTGCTACATTGAAGTCTGGGACTTAAGAGCACCAAGAGTTTTCTTAACTGAGGTTTCTTGAATGCTGTGAAATGACTAAGAAGCCCACAGGAAATCCAACAGCCTAAGACCGTGTTTGTAACACATTGGTGAGAATTTCCTCTCAAAGACCAGTGAGAATAAACGTCTTCAGTAAGAAAAGATGTTTGCAGATAAGGGAAAAATGTACTGAAGAAAGAAAAACCCAACCCACGTAGGAAACCCAACATCTGCAGGACAAGTTGCACACTGTTCTCATAAGAGCCAGATTTTATTTTGCAGCAAACAGACGTGCTGACTCAGCCCACCAAACTGACCCTTCGGTAGAAGGAATTTGTGGGTGGAGGTTTCCCCCAAGGCTTCCCTGGGGCAAGGGAACAGTCACCCTCCTACCTGCTTCAACCCATCTTGGCGGAGAGTTGGGGCTGCTCCAGCTTAGCACTGCGTTTTCCTTGAAGTCCCCACTAAATCATTTGAGCTGAGCTAATTCTTCTGATTTTGCCTGCAGCGATTTGGAAGGGCTCACGCAAGCACCTTGGCCAACCACCAGTGGAGTCACCCAGAGCGGGGGAGGAGACACGATGGGGTGGTTGGTGTTGCCTCTCACCAGCACTGCTGGATCCGGAAGAGTTTTTCTTTTTGCCGTATATTTTTCTTTTTGTCATTTGCCTACAGCCTGAGGTTTTGTGTTTCACCACTGGAGCTCAATGCAGACAGCAGAAAATGTGTAATTACACCACTGTAATTGCACCCACACTAGGGGCTGTACTGGTACCACAGGGCTGGTGTGTTGAAAGCGTATGGCACGACCAAATTGGGTATAACCAGCAGCTCAAATGGCTTGTTGTAGGTGTTTATACCACACTGATCCTTCTCAACGCTCCAAACTAACTCTGCTGGTCAAACCAGCACCATCATGGCCCTTTTCACAACATGAAGTTCTGGAGGACAAAATTCCATAAAAGACATGTCCACTTGCATCACTGGTTACACTGGTACAAACGCTGCATTCCCCAGACATTATAATACATTCCAATAATTCTTTTTATTTTTTTTTTTTTTCTTAGTCCCATTTGAAAGAGAAGAGATTCTCACTGTTTTCCTTTTGCAGGTTCCACAAACTGAATTGATGTCACCACTCCCCCTGGTGCCCTTTGAACGTCTTCCATCACTCTGCCCACCCCGACCCCCCCCGCCCCCGCCATTTGTTTCAGAGGGCAGTGATATAAGAGAAAAGGATGAAGTCAAAGAGCTGCTGAAAGTCCTGATTTTTGCATCCTCCTAATCTTTCATAATTCCTGGCAATATTTCATTTATATAGCACCTTTTATCCCGATGCGTATTACAAATTCCATAAATAAATGCAATACTGTGCTAATGAGGTCTTAGATCTGTCGAGGATGCAGCCTGAGGCTATGTAACTGCAGGTATTTCTCATCAAAATCACTTCTCTAATCACACTTCTCTAGCCTTCCTCCCGTAACAAAGTGCTTACAAGGCTGTTTTGAGCAAAGGTGGGCCCCTGGCTAGCACCAACAAGAAGGATGCTCGCTGGGGCATGATGCTAGAGGGAAAAGGCTTAGTTGAACTGAGAGGTTGAGGAAAGACGTTGCAGTGAGAAAGAAATGCCCCAGCCAACCCTCGTGATTAAGCCTGTGCCTCTCAGAGTTGGTGAAAGCAGAAGGGACTGATAAATCAGTGCTGGCCTGCACCAACCTGGAGGCAAAGAGAAGATGGGGGTTGTGAGTGGAGGGCCATGAAGGTGATTATGTGAGGGGTGGGCAGAACCACTGACTTTTTCTATTTGGATGTAAACCTATTAGCCTCAGAGCCAGAAAATGAGACCTAGCGAACAGCTACAGACACGCTGTCATCTGGGAAGTGCGTGTTTTCCCTCAATTGCTGGGTTATTGCAGGGATCAGCCCGCGACTATCACAAACCCCAGTGATGAGACCACCTGCGAATTGCCATAAAGTAAAAGGGCAATGTGACAAACAAATGAGAGAAGCTGAGCTCTTGCTTTGAGAGTTTCTTGTATGAAATAATGGTGGACTAGAAATTGAAATGTTATTGCTGTCATAAAGTCAACTGAGATGATATGGCTCCCTTGCGGTTTACTCCCTCCATTTAGAGGTGCTTTGACTAACATTCATACAGGCTGTAGTCATAATAGCAGCAGCTCCTCAGTTATTAGGATCTCTCAGAAGGATCTTTGTGTGCCAAGCAACCGTGCTTTTTATTAGCATTGATGGTGTGTGTCAGTGGTTGGCCTCTGTTTATGCTGGCATTAACAAGCATTGGGAGGAAAATTGTGTTGTCAAGCGCAAGTCAAGCAGAAATAATTGTACTTGAATTCTTTCTCTTCATCCACAAAGTAATAGTGTTTCTGTTCTTTAACATCCATTTTATGTTTATCATCTATTTTATATTACGTGACAGCAAAAATCTTGCCTTACAATAGCGCAGTTTCTCTAGGATCAGTTTAATTTTGTCGTCTGTAAAAATGTTCTTGTTTCTGGGGTTAAAAGCTAATTGTTTGCAACCTTCACCTCCCCTCTGAATGCAGTCTCTTTCCCAACAAGCAAATTCTGGCCTTCGAGCCACATCTGGACTGCAGAGCTTCAATGTGAGCTTCTGCTACCCTGCTCTTTCAGGGAAGTCCCATCATGCCAAGAGAAACTCAGCTGATGTGCAGCTGCTTTCTCCAAAGCATGAATATCTGCTCATGTTTCATGTCCATGCTATATCTGGAAAGATGGATATGTCCAAGGTTTTAGTAGTTCAGCACATTTCAGGAGATTTGGATTTACTCCCATGTTTTGCTACCGACGCCCCAAGTGATCTTGGGGGACTCCTATCCTCCATCAGTGCTCCGCTTCCCTGTCTGTAAAAGAAGAACATGCTCCTCCTGTCGTTCTGGTTGGTCAATTCGGTCAAAACCACGACACTACTCTTAATTTTTCTATCTTATATTTGGATTAGGGGACTTTTTGCAGAAGGAATTGTCTGTATCTTTACGCAGTTTGCGCCTGGACCAGTGAGGTTTGGATCTAGGCCGGGGTCTGCAGGCAAGTGTCGATGCATCAGTACTCTCTCCAGATGACCACAGAAGTCTGTGTTGGGTTTCAGCACAGAATTTGTGGCTTTGAGGCACACTCCTGACAAAAGAACACACTCCAGCATCCCTGCAGCTGGTAATGCTGTGGTGACAGACAAGAAACATTTTTCAGGCTGAAATTGCTATGGCCACATTTGACTTCTTACCTTAACGATTAATCCCAAGAAGCACATAATTTTCAATTCGTTTGATTTGCCTTGGCTGCTCATTTAACCTGAAAAGCCAAGATGTATCCAAAGCTCTCCTCAGTTACTCACCCCTTGCTGTTGTTCTTTGGAGAGTGAACACTAGTATATCCCTCATTTCAGTTCTGAATCTAGCTTTGAAATCTATCACGAGCAAGCTCTGGAACCCCTTCTTCTTTTTTTCTTCAGCTGCCCATCTGTTCATATGCCCAGACAGCGCGTACCTCCTAAAGCATTTGCTTGATAAGCTTAAAAGACCTCAGGGTAATTGATTTTTCACTGCCAGGATTAGTCCAGGAAATCAGAGCTCCCATCCATCCTGCCAAAGGAGTAGGATTTAGTGTCGAGATAGAAGCTGTGTGACCTGGTGTCAGGTCACTCCTGACTTTGGTTGTTTCTTTCAATTTGTTTGCCAGATGTGGCTGCTGAGTGTTGGCGTGTCCTCGTGGGTGACTCTGGAGGTGCGTCCAAACCCTTGTGTGTGCTGAACCCAGGATAGTGTGGTTCTCCTCAGGAGGAATAAAGAGTGTGTGTGTCCTTCACACAAGGCTTTGTGCCGAAGGCTGGTCACTGCACAGCAGGTGATGTCCTGGCCTTGTCAGTGTCTGGTTAGACTGCCCTGGCCCTGTGAAGACCTTCCGCCAGCACCACATGGAGCTGTGCAGGGAATCTCCTCCTCCATCCAGGAACAGTGGGACAATAGCCTACTTTTCCATTTTCTCTACGGAAATTGGTCTAAAGCCTGTCCTAAGCCCAGGTGCCAGCTTGGTGAAGACATTTACTCTTCTGCAACCAGCGTTCTCCAGTGGCCACCTGTGTCTAGAGTGATTTTTGAGTCTTTCCCAACCGGTGGGTCAGATGCCCCTTTACACCTCAGCCAACAGTCTAAGGCGTAGGGGTAGAGTGACATTCAGATTTGCGCTTCTGGATTTAAATGATTCATCTCATTCATGTTACCATCATTAAGGCTTATAAGAACGAGTTATTTTTACATGTTTGCTCCCACATTCCGACGGCACTAAGGGTGCTTAATAGCTTTAATTGCAGTGAGCTGAACAGCTCAACCTTTGTGCTGGACCCGTGGACAAGTTCCCATCTATCAGCCGAGTGATGGTGACTTTGTCATAGGTGAGCTTTCAGCAGGTTACAAATGTGAAGCGAGGAAAGAGGTTAAGAGAACTCACACTGGCACATTCCAAGAACACTTTGATTAACCGGGGACTGATAGCCTGTTCCATAACTTGTCACCCTTTAAAATATTATATTTATATTCATGCTGATATACTACCAGTTGCATTAAAAATAAACCAGGTGTCTGGCTTTTAGTCCACCAGAAGAAGAGTTTTCATACATTTCAAAAGCTTCACCATGACTAATTCCTTGCTTGGCTTTTAAGTGCCCCTGGGCAGTGTGTTCTGCCAGAGGTGTCCAGAACACCCCAAAAGCATCCTGTAGAAAATAAAACAAAAGAGAGATGCGCTGTTCATCAAAGCCCTGTGATATGCAGACCCCCTTCATCTAAGCAAGTCCCAGTGTGGGGAAAGCAGATTGTTAAGATGCTGCCAGCCTGATGTGGATGCTGGGGAGCTGTGAGGGCAGTGGGACCACTGTGGGCTGCTCCGATGGCTCTGTGTGGGTGGCACAGGCTGGCAGGAGGTGAGCGCAAGGGATTGCACAGAGTCCTCCTCCCGTGCAATTAGTAACTTGAGCAGCTGGAGTTGATGTGGTGTCTGCTGAGGAGGGTTAGGCTGGGAAAAAGATGGTTTTCAGCCTCCTCTGGATCCTGCTTATTGGGACTCAAAGTAGGGAACGAGGGGGTTGCTGAAATGCACTTGCTTTGGAGAGGAGTGGTTTCATCAGTCCTTCTGCAAGCAGACAGGAGAGGGAAGAGCTGTCTGGTGAGGGAAGACTTTACTGAGCGTAGATTCTGAAGCTGTGTCTTCACTGTTTCATTAAAACAGAAACAAGCACACAAAAAGTCAGTTAGAAAGTCAGAAAGCCACTCATACTGCTAAGCTTAAGCAGTCCGATTAGCCTGTATAACAGGGCCACCCTTTTCTCTGCCTATCTTATCTTTCCTACTGAAACAACAGGAGAATACATTTAGTCTAAAGTCAGCTGTTTAAAAGGTAGTTGTTAATTTTAAATTGGTCATCCAAGCTCTTTCTACATCATTCAAGAGAGGCAGGTGCTTCCAGAGGTTAGTTCATTCTCTGATGGTATTTTTTTTAGGCAGTTGGGTGAGATTCAGCCATATATAAGTAGGTTTATGACCTTTGGTTAAAATTTAGAGGTTCGACCCATGAACTGCATGTTTTACAGATCTCTGGGCAGGTACACTGCAACCCCTATCTTTTAGTTTTCTCTTTCTTTTACTTTTTTCTTTTTCTTTTCTTTCTTTTTTTTTTTTTTTTTCTTCAGAGCAGTGATAACTGCTTGCACCTCTGTTTGTGAGTGTTCCTGAGATTGTTGGTTCAGTTCTCTCTTTCATCAGTCACGAGGACATTTGTCACCTGTGCCCTGCTAAAATGTGCTCTGGTGTATCGCATGAGCTAATTCCCCTGACTCTGCCTCACAAATCTCTGTTTGTCTTGTTCATTAACATAATTACTTCCCTGCATTAGCTGACGCCTGTAATAAAAGTCTCTGTTCCTCCTGTTGAAAGCTGTAGAGGTTGATAGCGTGGTAATAAAAGTCAACAGTACGGGTGACTTAACAAATGACTTTCCCTTCAACTATTTGGCTGGTTTAGCAGAGCTCCCTTTCCCCAGCGCCCTTGGCATCGAGGGATCTCAGGAGTTCTTGTGCTAACACTTTTGTTCCATGTAGAAGGCCCTAGAAACTCCTTTAGAGAGCTCACCTTGATTGTTTGCCTCGTGATAGCTAAGGGCAGATGGAGCAAGAGGAAATGCCTTTCATTGAATGGAGCAAGATTCATTCCTGAATGTAGAATGACATTCAGTGCTAGAAATGATGCTACGAAGAAGCGGAAATTGGTTTTTAAGAAGACTTTATTGTACACTTGCAATTCTGAGTCCTGTGAATTACGTGTATTGACGGGGAATTAATTCTGGTTAAGAACCAGTCTCCATTCAAAGATTATTTTTGCTCTGCTTTCCCTGTTTCTGCCAGCCATGGAAATTATTTTGGAGCTGGAAAATAGATCTTACAGTAAGACCTCACAAACTCTGCTGCAGTCAATAGGGGGATTGATTGCTGTCTTTAAAAGTACATCACTGAGAGGAAAATATTGGATGCTAATGGGCTCTTTAATCTAGACAAGAACACAACACAGCAAGGAGAAAAACATTAATGGTGAGGGTGATTCACTTACTGGAACAAACTCTGAAGGAAATTTTTGTTTTCTTTATCTCTTGAAGTTTGTGATTAGCTCTATTCAGTTGACTAAACATACATGTTTCGTGCCTTTTTACGTGATCTGGGGTATTTGAGACACGTGTATGGGGCTGGCAGGATCTATGATGTACTCAAAGTCTTCTAAGTGGCAGCTAGATGGGCAGTGGGAGAGCCCCATGGGTCTCAAATGGCACTAGGAGGCTGCGTTTAGGCAACTAAATTAAATCCCAGGGCTCTGATTATGGATTTAAGTGAAGAAGTTGGTACTTTTAGGGAGTAAGATGTATAATCTATTTATACATCCGCTTTTGGTTGAGTTAAATTGCCTTGACTGATTTATTATGAGTTGAAGAGCTCAGATAGAGGCATCTATGCCTACTGAGATGGACGCCACCCAGAAAGTCTAAGGCAGAAGCTGAAATTGAACCCTGGCTCTCACATCCATCTCCATTGCCTGTCTCACAAGAGCAACTTTTACAGAATTGTGTGCTGCTTTTATCCCGGTTGGGAAGTCATGGTGACCTGCGTGCTTCAGCTCTGACTCCTAGGCCGTTTGATACCTTCTGCACTAAGCAGGCAAATTGCCCTGCCTCTGCAATTAGGGTAATTAGGAAAAACGATGTTTTGAGCTGCTGGCAACTCCAAGAATAAAACATTTCATTTGAATCAAAGTGCTCTGATCAAAGTTTGAGCATTAAGATAACAATAGAGCAATTAAGGACATTTTCAAAATGAAAAGCTTGTGTAGGTGGAAATAGTTTCTTTCAAAAATGTCATCAAAACATCTGAACTCTTTAAGAACGCTCTTTTTCCTTTTGTTTTGAAATGGCTCATTTAGGAGAACAACGCAGTAACATAGGTGTATCATAGGTTGGTATCATCTGTTCTTCTCCACCTTTCTTCTCTGTTCCCCTGAGCAAATGTTCCAAATCCCAGTACCATGTGGGCAGACCTGTTTCCCAGGGGTGGGTCTGAGATCAAGGTCTGACTGCTCAAATATCCACCAGCCTACACACAGAAGCACCTAGAGCACATCTAGGGACAAATGCAAACCAGAAGTTGTCCAGCAAAGGTTGTTCTCTTAAGTTCTCATTCTTTTCTGAAGATTTAAAAAAAAAAAATAAATAAAAATGTGGCAAGACTCACAGGGGCTCAAAAACCTATATAATGGACAGTGTGAATTGTCCCAGTCTGCAGTGCTGCTTTGTGAAAGAAGGAACCTGAGGGTGGAAAACAAAAGGAATCAAGCCTGGAAAATAGTGCAGATTGCACCTTGCTCAGGCAGCAAGGTCTTTACTGTCAGACACCCTGTCTCAGGTTGATCAAAAAGGCTCTGTCTCGCTGACAAGTGAAGTGATTTTCCTGGTACTGGGAAAAGAGATGAACTTTTAGCGAATGCCTCTGAGCATAAATGAATGCAGAGCGCAGGAGTCGCTCTGACTCTGTAATGAGTCCAGCTCAGGCTGAAATCATCTCACGGCATGGAGAGGGGTTCAGACTTGCCACTGCTGTAATCGTGCAGTAGGGAACAGCTCTGCCTCGGGGTGTGATTCAGCCAGGATCAGCTTCTCATGCAATTGAGATGATCTTATGAACTTATTCCTGAGGGAAGGTAGAAAGAAACACCCCTCAACTCTCTAGGAAACAGTAAATTTCATCATATATTCTGCATGTGAGGGCTCTGCAGGTAACCTAAACACATGGGGTCTTAACTTGTGAAGTCCTAGCTGTTTTAGTGGGGTGATCCAGTGGGATAATCAGGCTCAGATTTGCCAGGAAGGTCATTTGCTTCCCATTAACCTTCAGTTTGTGCTTCTTTTGCTCTAGCTGAGCACCCACCCATCGTCAACAGAGACATGTGTTGCTTCCTTAGCTCCAAGTACAGGGAGTGGGAAAGAGTCTGGTGTTCCCTTTCAGAGATGAAGAAGGATGGTACCTCTCCACCCGCCCCAGCCCTGTGGTGTGGGGACACAGCCACATGGAAGAAGAGGGTCTGATCCCTTCATGTGATGTAGTGGGGAGGGACAGGGAGGTGATTCAAAGTGAGAATTGTACCTTCTCATTTTAGACATCTACAAGTCAGATGACTACATCTAAGCTTCTCATGCTGGAGTCTTCCTATAACCCATAGCTGTAAGTAAGCCCTTCCAAAAGGTCTTGTTCAGACTGACCTTAGGGTCTTATTTTAGGGTGAGGCAAGCTGTCCTCTGGATGTGCCCATTTCTCTCTATTGACTATAGAAGGAGACTGGGGTGAGACACTGGAACAGGTTGCCCAGAAAAGTTGTAGATGACCTATCCCTGGAGGTGTTCAAGGCCAGGTTGGATGGGGCTTTGAGCAGCCTGATCTAGTGCAAGGTGTCCCTGCCCAAGACAGGGAGGTTGGAACTAGATGATCTTTAAGGTCCCTTCCAAACCTAACCATTCTATGATTCTATGAAATATCTGCATTTTAGATATGTCAGATCTAGAAGGAGGTTCCTGCCCTCATCTTCCCCACTGCTGTCAGAGCTGCACCTCCCCCAGGTCTTCAGGAGAGCGATAGCTGCAGATAATCTGGCCCATAGCCACATCACAGGATTCCAAAATATCCATGGTATCATTAAGCCTTTGAATGCTGTAAGCTTGTACACATCTAAACAAATCAGGACAGCTTCTAACAAGGTAGAACTATGTTGATGAAAAGATGTTAAACACCAGCATAACTCCTAATCTATCTCTTATAGGAATATGCTAAAATGGATATTTATGGACAAAACCACAATTAGTGTGAGGTGGGTTGGCACATGGAGAGGTGGCAGAAGCTAGAGATGATCCCTCTGTGTTTGTTCTAGAGGTGATGTTAAGGCTGCTCTGGACATACTCACTGATGATCTCTATTACCATTTTTATCTGCAGCAGTTTGGCATGCCCAGAAGTTATGAGCAAAACTTTATCAGTTCAGGCTTGATTATGGAAAAAAAATCTATGTGATAGTACTAAAGGAGTAAAGATAATGTGAAGAGGTACCTTTGTGACTTTTAATTTGGCAGATATTAGATGGAACAGAAATGAATTTTCCAGTGATTCGACCAAGATGCTGCTGGATGTAGCAGATGGAAGATTTTTAAAACTAAATCTGTATGGAATCCTGAATTCTGAGTATGAGAACCTGAACTCAACCAAAGATAGGTAACTCATGGGAATGGACTGAAAATCTAACTGGATGAATAGCCACTTCTGAAAGGTTAATAAACTGTCTTAAGCCTCCATTCAGAGAATGGGAAAGACAGCCAGAGACTCAGGAGAGGATAATATAGCCCATTAACTGATTTTTAGCATGTAAATGGCAAGGAGCCAGGTGTGTGTGAGTCCAGCTGAGAAGACATCTGAGCATTTCCCACTTTGGGGAGAAAATCAGCTGGTGCTGACTTCCTAAGTGAGACCTGGAGCTCATAGATGTGCCTTGGAAATCTTCCACCTGCCTCTTGTGCTTTATTTGGTCAAGTTTCATAACCAAAATGTTATCACAGAGCCTGTAGCTGTCACCCTCTGGACTGGTAGTTATGAAGTACCACCATCCTTGGGTCAATCAGATTGCAGGTCAGCTTATGCTGAGAAGATCAACCTCCTGGCTGGTCATCTGAAACACTGAAAATTACATCAATAACAGTGAGGAGGATTTTATTTTGTGGTGGGAAGTTGCTTTCCCTCCTCTCACCTGTGAACTCTGAATTTTACTGGTCGCATCCATAGTGCCTATTTTAAGCAAATGACCTCTGTAGAACCCCTGCTAATACAGGCCATAGCTTGCTGGTCAAGAAGAGCACATTCCTTCTAGACCCAATAAGTATTTCTTAGAATTAATCTTGTATTTCAGCTGTGTCCCTACATAAATCAATTCCTTTTAGAACTTATACTGCCTATTGCCAAAACTCAATATGTTGTATGGGTTTACACCAGCAAAACTGCAAAAGCTTTGTTAGATCATATGAGGCATTTTGGAGCACAATTTTGGACGAAGAAGGATCGTGTTCTTACTGTGTCTATTTAAATGTGCCACTTTACTCAGGCTGGATTATTATCCAGGCACAGGAGAAAGGTAGCTTTTTGAACGTTCATGTTTGTCTTGATAAAAGCAAGATACAGTCTTCCACGAACAATGATAAGCGCTTCCTGTGAAAGAGAGAGAGTCTGTCTTGCTCACTCGCTTTTCTTCATCGCTGATTGCATACATATGCATTCAACAGCCACAAAACATAAAGGTCAGACAACTAAAACCTAGTGAATGCAACAATGAAGGTTGCCTACCCATCCTGGGGTGGAGGTTCAGGGTTCATATTCTTTCTGCTCTGTCCTGCTTTTTTCTTTATTTTCCCATTTCTGCCGATAAAACTGGAAAAGGAAAAAGTGAACACTGGACAGAGGAAATCAAACATCCAAAAGGCTGAATAAGCAGCAACCAGTTCCTTCCTGAGACCTGTAACTGAAAAAGGGTTTAAGTAGCCTCCATTCAGTCCTCTCCTTGCCTGCTGCTTGTCTCTGTTCAAAGTGCATTTGGCTACATGGTGGAAATTGTGATTATATCACCGGAGGCACATCTAACAGTGATGCATATCAATCCTAAAATGCCTTTCTCTGCTGGGAATACAAGATGGGTTTATTCATCTTAATCAAAATAAATGAAGAGCCTTTGTAAAAAAGATTTCCAGCCATAGGTCACCAAGTCGCCTTGAAGCTGTAATTTGGGAAGAAAAGCATGATTAAACTTCTGGCAGGTTTTGATATGGGGGTATGTGGAAGAGTGTTTAAGCCTGTGGAATTACACATGGCCTCAACAGGCCTTGAGGCATTTTTGTGTGTCCCCAGTGGAGACACAATAAAGTCAATTCGGTTACTCCCCTGTTAATTGCATTAGAATTTGGGCCTTGCTGAACCAACGTTATTAACAGTGATCAGAGACTTTTCAGCAGTGGTACCCAGGAGCTAGGAAAGCATCCTGTGCTGTTTCTTTGATTGCATCAGGCCGAGATGACAGGGAACTCGGGGCAAATAGGGAGCTGAAGGGATGGTAGACATCACAGCTCTGATACATTATTCAGATGTTACGATATTGGAGCTGAAATTACACAGAGAAAATGAGACTTCCTTCTAGTAGGGCATCTGTTTATAGCAGCTGTTTGAGCACCACTAAGAGAAAAATAACAAGCTCCTGTAGGCCACCGTGGAAACTGAGACCAAGCAGGGGAATGCCTCGTGATGTGCTTGCTGGGAAAAAGAGTGCGAGTCTGGCTATCAGCTCTTCACTAAAAAAGCATCTGACTGACAGCAATCTTGCTGGTTCCAAAAGACATCCAGTGATGGAAAGATACTGAAAAGCTGGCTATCCACTGATTCTGGGGGAGTTTCAGGAGGTTTTTAGAGTGAAGCTGAAAAGCACAAAGAACCAGGAGGCGTATAGTGGGGCAGATTGGGAGAGGCAAGGACATCAGTGTTCTGCCTCAGAGGATGGAAGAAAAGGAGGAGAATTCATCCTCTTTGCTGAACATGGGCACACCTGAGAGAGGAAACCACGATAGCAGAGCCTGGAGCTACACGGGAGTTGTTTCAAAAGCTGTTCAAAGTTTCAAGACCCCAGCACTGGTGACCCTGGATGGCAACTTCAGAGCATCCTCTGGCAATAGGTTCCTGGCCTCCACTCTTTGTAGCTGGAGAACTCTGCTCGAGGTCTGTTTCGAAGGCACATTTGGTCAACCTCTAAAACTTGTACGGCAGTACTGGCCAAGTCAGCTGGGCCTAATGTTAAATGGCAGTGGTACTCTACTTCTTCCTTCCAGCTTATCCCTGGGCAAGCAGATGGGGCTGAATTCTTCTCCTCAGTTTGCTTGAAGTGGAAGAGAAACCCCAAATAGCCTCTTCTCCCTTGCTGTAGTCTCAACTTGACTTGACGAAGGCTGTCTTGCCTGTAGTTGCGCTCCCTCCCTCAAGCAGCCACAGAGGGAAATGTTTCCCCATAAACAGCTGGAGGCTTCTGCTCTTCCTCT